>CM023359.1:43563661-43665290 GCA_013282895.1 Eriosoma lanigerum | reverse complement strand
AAGTGCTTATTTTAAAATAAATTCAAATTGTTGCTTAATGCTGTAATATTGAACTGAATATTGTGTATAAATTTATATTGTAATAATAACGATAAAAGTACAATTACAAAATATTAATAATAATAAGTAGGTATAAACTATAATATCTAACAAGTTATCGTTATATTAAAAACTGGAATTCCAGTTTAAAGGCCTTTATCTATTTTATCATTAATTTATGAGTTTATGGCATTATACCTATTAATAGATACCCATTTACAATATTTTATAAAAATTTATAATGCTTAAAAATTTAAACACTTAAAACTAAAATTAATAACAATAAATTCTATAATTTATAAATGTTAAAATGTTGTTGTATGTGAATAGTGGGGAACATTAGACACATTTTATAAAATAAATTTTTTTTTTTAATATTTTGCACTTGATTTTTGTTATTCTGTAATGTAAAAATTATTCTAATTAATCAGGTGTGTTAAATAAGAACAAATAAACTACATTACCATTTTTCTTGCAAATTTCTCATACAAAATGATATATCACACCATTTATTTTGATTCTGGCGACACCAAGCGTCAAAAACGCGCGACAAGCTCAAAAACCATGTTATATCTCGATTTTTTTGAGAGCTTTGCAAGAAATAATATATTCGTATTTATTTTTACATTTAAGATACCGTTCTAAGGATATATCGATAAAATTCAGGTGTTGAAGTTAGACAAAAATTTCAAAAATATCTTAATTTTGCTCATCTTACTGAATATGCCTATATTAGTCTCCTCATGCATTTCAGAAACACCCTGTATAATATAAATCTGGGTATATCAATGTTTAACTTCAATACAGCAAATAATATATTTAAAGTGTTTTTAATTGATAACATATATATGTATTTAAATATTATAATGATGGCGGGAAATATAAAAAGTTTAAATATTATATTGATGGCGGGGAAATATTATATTGATAACGGGAATATAATATTATATGATAACATGTTAAGGTTATTAAGTAATTTAATCAAATTGATTTGATAACATGATCTGATAAAATAAATGTGATAACATAATTTATTTAATGATAACAAAAATGTGATAATATGATATGATAACAAAAAAATCCGAGTGTAGGACCAATGATGCGGGTGCGGGTGCGGGACGAATGGTGCGGGTGCGGCGGCCAATGGTGTGGCATGGTGCGGGTGCGGGGCCAGAATCGGCATATTACTACTACTTCTATCATTTTTATTTATCTTTAATTTATACCTAGATATTTTTTATACAAGTTATATTTTATCTATATCTAGATATTTTTATACGAGTTATCTTTTATCTTTATCTAGATAAAATTTTAGTTATCTGTTCTCAAAACTGATAATCCTTATACTAACCTAATCGTTTATATTAATTTTAATAAAATATGTTTTACATTATTGTAAATTATTTGTAAATTAAATTTATTGTACCTTTCATTAATAATATAAAATGTAACTATATATTAATAGTAATATATTAGGGATATACCTACAGCCCTACAATACACTATACAATATTTACTAACTAACAAGTTTCTTTTTTACATTTATATTTTTTTATTTAATAATACAACATTGATGTATACTTTATTATAATATTATATTGAACTCATGTGATTGTTATATTAATAATTAATTAATATTATTAATATAAATTAATATTTTTAACCGAAGTAAAATGTTGCCATTACCTTTTTAAGTTTACAAAATTATGATACAATAGCAGTTGAACAGTGTAACACTTTTTCGTATATCTTTGCCAATATAATTTTTTTGGATCTTGATGATTTTCTTAATTTTTTTTATACATGTGTGGTTTATTTATTTTATTATGTGCACCGTCATAAACTTGCGTGTGCTACGAAGTCGTACACTAACCACGGAATAAACTCCAAAGTTGCACTCAAAAGAGGAAATCAATTTTCCTCCGAAATACAGATTCCATATATGCTGCACTGCCTCAAGGAGATAAATGACGTACATAACAAAGAAATATTATCACTATAATAATATAAGCCACGTATAAGATCGGCAAAAGTAGACTTCTATCGGGCATCGCCATATTGATACGTTTGCATGAAAGAAACCTTTATGTTTATTATATAGATTATTATAAATACTAGTGTTAAAATAAATGGTATTATTTTTCAAGGAAAATTATGTCATGGAAATAAAAGATATAGATTATGCGGTAATAAGCTACTCACAGAATCAAAATGGCAGCCTTCACTTGAAAGACATTTTTTAGATCGGGAATTCTATACAATTCGCGTTTTGTGTATTCAATTCGATGACATTAATAAGACGATTTTTTTTCGCTTTCAATGTTAACCTTAAAGATCAAATCACAACCACATTACCATAATCTTTATTTACTATTACATCATGTGTTCAAACTACTGCACATGTAAAATAGGGTCTTAAATTAGAATAATTATGTAATAATTAGAAAAGCATATTATTTAAAAATTCGCACCAGGTAACCAGGGACGTATTTAGGTACAAGCCCAATAGGCCTGGCCTAGAGTGGCAAATTTTTAGGGGCGGCATTTCAAAGTTCTATTTTAAAACTAATATTATATATTATCTGTATCTACAGAAACTCCCCAACAAAATGAAGTTGAAATATTTACTTTAAAAATTTAAAATTTTTCTGAAGTGTTATCCAGGTGATCTGGAAAATACATTTTTATCAGAATGTATCCATTTTCAATCATATTTAATATCCGTAGATAAATCAATAAATTGTTTTTCGCCTCTATAATTCTATAAGCTAATTCGTGAAGATTGTGTTATAGATGTATATCCTAACATAGAAATACGGAAATTAGAAGAGAATAGAAACCATTCAACGACGAATTTGATTTGTCGGTCAGGTTACTAAATCCAACCAATCGTGATTAGGTACCATTAGTGAGTAAGAAATTTCCATTTAAGAAATTTCTTAACAAAATAAATAAATATATATATTTTTGTGATTACTGATTAGATAATTCGTTATAGTGTTATACAGCGACACAGCGTCTTAACAATACGTATTTTAGTAATATTTAACTCTAAAAGTTAAAATATTATTCAATCCTGTATTCTTGACTCTTATTGAGTTATTATTATTAACTAGTCATTATTATTAAATTTGGATTATTCTCATGTCTTTCTTGAAGTTGAAAATAAAATTGAAAAAACATTTTTTTTTTTTTAATTTTCCCATACATTTGTTTTATTGTTTTGAACTTTTGAATAATATTTATTATTTAAGTATAAAATAAAATAAATTGTTTTGACTAAATAAGACTAATAATAAAGAATTGAGTCTATGTCTATTTAAAAATATATATATTGATTATTATTTATTTAAATTAAATTTACTAATACCATTTAAAAATTAGATCAAATTAGGGAATAAAATATTTATTTTAATTTAAAGATTAATTTTAAATTCATTAAAGCTAATTAACAAAAAAATTAGGTTTGATAAGTTAAATTAAAGTTAAATTTTACACTAGGAAATTTCTTCAAAATTAAATTTCTGAAATTTAACATCTCTAGGTACCATTATTTCAACTTGACATTGTTTAGACTATTTGAGTACCACGTACTTTACTTCTTACTTTAATTTATCTGATAAGTCCACCAGTCCCTTATTCAAGTCTCATCAGCCGGACAAATTTTAATAATGCATTTAAAAAAAAAAACAGCTATACTTTATATTTTCGTATAAAATATAATTTTAAGAATGCAAATTAAATAAACAAATACAATATGCACGTCTTAGAACTTATACGAATAATATGATATAAAATAACTTATCTCTTCCATGTTTTAACCTAACTTAAACTTGTGGCCAAGTATTTATTCTTTACGCCATAGAAGCATTTATAAAAAATCTGACTGTTTTTTTTTCTTTTTGAATAAAACTTATTTCATTATTGTGATTATGGTCATTTAAATTGTAAGTTATAATCAACCACAAAGGTTATTGAGTAATTTAAATTTAACTCGAAGAAAACAATCTGATTTCATATAATACGTGAAATTAATAATATTGATAAATTTTAATTAACAAATATAATTGGTATAAGTATACAATAAAATTGTATAAAAAATTAACATTGTAATAACAAGGCTTATTAATTAACCACAAGCAGTTGAATAGTTTAATTTCATAAATTCAATTATATGCGTTACTACAAGTTCTGAAGATAAACGCCGAAGAATAAGTCTGTCAATTTTTTCTTTTAAAGTAAATAGACTTTGTTTTTCTTCTTCCGATATATTCGGTGGAGAAGTTTTTACTTGCCATGAGGTGAAATTTATTGATATCCATTCGTATGGTTTACAGACTAAAAATATTAGAAGACTGTTATCATATTTTAATATATATAAATTATAATTGATGATCCAACTTAAAGTAGAACCAATACTACAAAATTGAACATATTTTATAATACATAGTTACTATGATTTTCTTATTAAAAATATAAAATTCTTAAGTTATTGTAAGGCCAAAAATAAAATTTTAATTATTTACTTTGATTAGGTATAATATTATTAAATTATTAGGTAAGTAGTTCGTTAACTAATAACGAATCTAATATAAAATATTATATCATTACTAATCATAGAAAATACATTATCATGCTTATATTCTTTTAGGTATTATAGATTCTGAGCGAAAAGAGGAATGTATTGGTTTTACAAAGATATATTTTTTTTTTTTTTATGTCTGATAGCACAATTTAGGTTTTTTCAAATTTCTCAAAAGTTTTTTCTTGGGAGAAAAAAACTACCAAAAAATGATGAAAATCGTAATTTGTATGAAATTGATTTTAGTTTTTTCGTGATAACAAATGCAATTTTGAACGTAGATACATTAAATTTTTATTAATTTTCTAATAGATAGTTTACACACGTGGTAAACTTATGGAACCACCTATTAGTATAATATATTGTATTATATTGAGTTGGGCTCAGAATCGTATTTTTTAATGCTATTTCATTGCTTAAGAATCATTGCAAAGAAATCATTTAATATTTTTTCATAGTTTGCTAAAACAAAATAACAATATTATATATTTTATAATTATACGTATGGTACAAACTATAAAATGCGCCAGGATCTGAAAAACCATTATAATATATGGTGATAGGTTAGGTCAAGTTTATAGTCTTTATATACATTATAATCGTTTTATTAGAACTAAATAAAATTATATATGTGTACGTATGTATGAGTAGACAAAAAAATTAATATATTATTTGTAATAATACAGTTATAATAATATATATTATGATAAAATATTTAATATACATAAGTAGTATATGAAAAATTTGTACAGTATTAATTATAATATTAAAATAATATGAAATAATTAATACATTTAAATTACATACTTTTAGGAGGGTTTATTAAATCAACTAATAAAAATTTTAAATCTGAAAAAAATAATTATTAATTACCTAGTATAACTAGTAGCTATATATATTATTATAACACTTAAATAATATCTATCTTCATCTGTCATTATATTTGTTGAAATTCTAATGAAGCCAATAATCGTTTTTAAACTAAGGGGAAAAGAGTAAGATTCTATCAGAGGCGCAGGAACTATTTTTCTTGTGGGTGGCAAAAATTTTAGGAAAATCATGATATATAGTATATTGAAATAAAATACAAATACTTTTTGATTTTTGTAAAATAGGTTTAATTACTATTTTGTTGATTGAACTAATAATAATAATAATAATAGTCTTTACCTAATTTAATTTTGAATATAAAATTAAAAACAATTTTAATGTTTTACATTTTTTAATTTTATTTGTTACACAACTTTTCAAAATTCATTTTATTACATATTATATTATATAAATATTAAAAATAATAAAAATGTAATTTAAATTCAAACTAAAACTCTAAAATGTTTAAGTATTAAGTGTATAACTATGATGACAAATTTTCAGAGGGGGCCAAAATTATAATTTGCTCCCTGACATATTTAACGGGGGGGGGAGGGTCAAATTCCCCCTCTGCCATCCCAGCTACGGCGCCATTGGATTTTATCATTATTATTAATCTATATGATTAGAATTAATTAGGTTTATAAAATTAAAAAATAATTGTTACGAACAATTCATTGGATCTGAATTATATGGTTGAAAATATTCTGAAAAATTTATAACATTAATAATTTATTATAGATAACAATGCAAACTATTATCAATAAATGAAATTAGTTTTAATTATATTTGGTATATACTATGGTAACACTTAAATATTACTTTTTAATGTAATATTTTGAATTATTTCTAAAATATTTTCATTTTTAGTTAATTATTTTTTTATTATTATTTATTTTGTTTTAAAGTAAATAAGTTAAGGAAAATATATTATATTTTTCATATTAATAATTTATTTTAATTTAACCTGTGAAATGTACCAGTTTTATATTTAAATAATTTTAAATTTGTCAATAACTAGGTACCTAAAAACTGTGATACAAATTAAAAGTAAAATAATTTTTTTTTTTTTAAATTAATATATGAAATATTTTATTTTTATTAGAGTTTTTATTGTTAAACTCTGAGTCTCGACAGAAATAATATAATAATATAAATATAATAAAAAATAAAAAGAGACAAAAAATAAACAATATAAAAGCATATTGTTAAATAAAACATACGGGATATAGGTTATATATAATTTATTAAAAGTTGTATATATGAGTTGAACGGGAATTCATTAAAAGGAAAGAATGTTTGACTAAACAAGGAGAAAAATGATCAGAAGATAATTTTAAAGAAGAATTAAGAAATAGACAAAAACCGTTCATAGGATAAGGATTATTGTCAAAACGAAGACGGGAGAATTTTACAATAAACTTTGTGGGAAAATAAAGGATTCAGAACCATTGGATATTAAGGATAAATAGATCAATACTATTAAAAGGAATGAGAAGAAATATATAGGGAATATCATAGGTTTTCTTTAGAGATTTCTGATGGACATTTAATAAGTCAGAAGAGGGAAATTTTAAAAAAAGAAAAAAATTGTAAGATATATTCTTTTTTAAAAATTAATATACTAATTGTTTTTAGATTCTGAGCTAAGCAAGAAATGTGTTGGTTTTACAAAGATGTTTTTTTTTTTTTGAAAACTTTTTTTTGGTTAGAAATCATAATCCGAATAAGGTATGGTAGTAAATTGCATTTAGAAGAAACTTTATTTTAGGTAGCTCATTTTTCGAATTTTTCAAAAGTTTTATTTTGGGAGAAGAAAAAATAACAATAATGACGGCAAATCGGCAAAAATTATGCTTTCCGTTGATTTAGTTCTAAATATTTTATGATGACTAATTCAGTTTTGACCGTAGGGATTATAAAATGTTTTTAAGTGTTCTCGAAAGTAGTATATATACCTACGTAATGAATAAAGAATATCAATATAATATATTGTACACCTTACTGAGTTTCGCTCAGAATTATATTTTCGAATGCAATATCATTGCATTCAAATCTTAATTATAATAAACGACTAATTTCTCCGAGGACCAATGGAACGAAGGAAGAACGTCGGGAATCAACTTTCCCAATTTTGTAAAGTTAACTAAATATAAAAGTAACTTTAAGCTTTTAATTTAACTATAAATTTATTGAATAAGTTAATAAAAATTTTAAAATTTGACTAAACTTTTTGCAAAATTGTATATTTTTTATATTTATGTTTATTTTATAGGAATATAATTTAAAGTACATCTATTTACCTCTTACATATAATATCCATTGTGTACCTAAAAAAAAAAGAAATTAAAATGTAAACATTTATCGATAATTCAACTAAATAAAATAAAAAAATGTCAATTAAAATAATAAGAATTGTGTAATTTTAAATTTGTAAGTAACACTTCTGGTTTTTCTTTAAATGGTTTAAATAAAAACTATTAAAAATTATAGGATATAATTTTATTTAACATTAAATATTACATTAATGCTATTAGAATATAATATTATTTATAAAAATAAATAATATAATATAATATGCATTCTATTTATTATATATTCTTATATAAATATACAGTCATTTTATTTAAACGTTATAGAAAATTTTACTTCGTAAAGTAGTTTAGATAATTTTAGACACTTTTTTATTTTCGAATGTATCGTTCATAACCCAACTAAATAATGGTAATACAAAAATTTAAGCGTAACATAAAACTAATTTGTTAGTATTACAACATTTTCCGTTTATTGTCCCTTATAAATATCATTAATTCATTATTATTATTAATTCTAATAAAAATAAAAATGAATTAAATTTGTGTAAAATAAATAAAATATTTGGTATTTTTAATAATTAAATATAATACAAATACATCCTCAGAAAAGAAGTCATCAATGACAATACGAAAATATATACCTACTTTGACTATCTAAATGTTTAAATATTTATTTTGTTTAATAGTTTACGTAATAGATTCTGAGAGAATTGATGAAAGAATTCATTTTTTTGGGTAACGTACGGATTCGACGTCCGTTACTTTTATTATTTTGTCATATTTTAATTTGTGTATAAATTGACCTAATATATATAATGGTATTACTTATATAATTTATATGCTCAGAGAACCGTTCTCTAACCTTATACATTTACCTTGTACATTCATTTCCATATAATAAGTCTTACTGCCTCTCAATAACCTTTCCTAGCAATATGCCATAACATTTCAGCCAATTATCTCCAATTTTATCCACAAACGGCGGGCCAAACAGTACAAACCAGCACAAACTCAGAACAATCGAAAACCCTGGATTTGATAAAAATAAATTACATGGGAACATGAACATCTACAACTGATTCAACAATTTGCCTTATACATTCGTTTCTTATTCTATCTGCTCTAGTTACTCCATATATTCATTGAAGCATACGCATCTCTGATACATTCATTGTCTGTTCCATTTTTGTGTTCATTGCCCTACACTTTGAATCATATAAAACTGCTGGACCCATAACTGCATTATTATACCTACTTTCAAACTTATCGGCATTTTCTTGTCACAAAAAAAAACCTAACCTTTACTTCCACTTCATCCATTTTTATCTTATAGATTTTTGATCACATTCTTTAATTCATACACTATTGCCTCCTCAGTTTTATTCCTATTAATTCTTAGTCCTCTCCTCCCAAGCGCTTTTCCCCACTGTTCAAGCCTCTCATTCACTTCTTCTGGACTCTCTCCTTCTAGTAGTACATCATCCACAAACATTTTATATTTCATAATAATAATTTATTGTTTATTGTTTATTTATTTATTGCTTTATGATTCTTACTTAATCTATTTCCAGAATCGTTATATTCTGTAAAATAATAATACAAATATAATTATATAGGGCGTTTCAGATCTCTATACTAATTGCAATATCTCAAAAAAAAATAAAAATAATAATAATAAATATAAAAATAAAAATGTATTTGCTTTATTTAATATTATTATGTCAATAATAAATATAATATTAATTATATTATTTTTTTTTTTTTAATCGTATAAAAAAATATATATATTGTTTAATTTAAGTTATTTGCAATATAACTTATATGATAAAAAAAATAAGTGATTTATGTTCCATATTTAGGATGTAAGGAAAATTTTTAAAGAGGATATCTAGAGGGATATGTTTGTAATAGTACAAAAAACAAGGATATTCTGATTAGTGGTGATATGAATGGTCTGGATATGAACAAGTCATGGGATGGATTACGAGAGAGTACATATTATAAGTTATGATTTTTAGACAGAAAATGAGATGAAAGAAAGATTTCTTGATTTTGCACGGACGTATGAGTTGGAAATTATGAACACTTTTTTATAAGAAGAGAGAATAGCATTATATAAATTGGTTTTTTACTTTGATATTTTGTTGTACACAAATAAATAAATAATATAAAAAAGGTTATTCAACGAGAAGAGAGATTTGTACAAAAAATTAATAATATTAGAAAATGCTCGAGGAGCTAACCGCGAAAGAGTCATCAGAGGCGTATATAACAATTTCTAATATGAGGAAGTTCGGATTTTTTTTTGGAAGCTTTTATGAATCCAAACTCTTTCTCCGACCCTTTTTTGTAATATAAAAAAAAAAATGAAACTTTTTTCATTGTGTTTGTTACTTTTATAATTTATTGCAAATTGAACATGGTCTGTATCTGTATAAATTACTTATAATACAATATCTAAAACTGGTGGCATAATATTATTATAACAGTAATTTTTTTTTTTTATGGTTTTGGTGGAAGTTTAAACCCTTTTTATCCCTCTTCTAGCTGTAAATACGATTCTGAGCGGTATTATATAAAGGAAAAGTCATAGAGCGTGACTATTTTCGTGGATTGATCTCGTGATCGACAACGGGCGCAAGTACAGAGTGTTAAGGAAGTCGTTCACGAGATTTTATATCGCTAAACGGTAAACAAAATACGACGGTCAATAAAGTACGGAGGTGTCAGTCGTCAGATCTGTGTGTGTACTCAATTGAGTCTGACGCCAAGAGAGAAATAGAGGCTTTACCCAGATCTTTACCCTTGTGCCATGTTTAGAAAAATGTACTGTGGAATAATTTCGCTACAGTATTCAATTATTCTGATACAAACAATACTATATTGTATAATTATATCTTAATTCGTCGTATTTATGTAATCCTAGGCATTAACGAGTCAATAAATTGAAATTAAGTTAATATTACCTTTTTAACTTAACTTTATAATAATTGTTAACATAACGATTGTAGTTTTACTTTTTTTTTGTGACGAAGGTATTAACTTAATAAATAACGAGTTAATTTTCTTCCAATCCAAGTTAATTTAATATATTTGTATTTATATTTTAATAAATTCAATTGACTATAACTGTTAATACTAAACATATTTTTTTTCGAAAATCGAATTTCTTTCGTATTATATTTTATCGTATATAATGATAATAAATAATAATTTTAATATTTTGTTTGTTTTTAACGTTCATTTATAGAATGTTAGTTTTTTAAATGCATAATCTATTCGCCATCTGCAAATGTGCTATATTTAATAGTTCAACGTATAAACATAAATTATTTAACGATTTTTAAAAAATAAAAATAAACTTAACTAAAGTTAATAATTTTAATTACTTTTATACTTAACTATTAACTTAACTGAGATAATAAAATATTTTGTTAACTTTTAATTGTAAACATTTTCCAATACATGTACTATATTAATTTAACTTAACTTAATTTAACCGGGTAAAAAATGTCATTAACTTGTCCAGCCTTGTATTCTGTAGATTACGAAATGATTATGTTTATTTCCGAATATTGACTACATTACGTATAAGGAAATTTCAAAATAACATTAAAAAATCCAGTATTATTGGAATTGGAATTCCCAATTATTATTAAGTTATCTAACTCTAATTATTAAATTGTCATTAACAATAAAGGACTCAAAATTAGCATAACGATATTTAATTCGTTAAGGGGCGCTGTGGATTATTAGGCACTCCCTTTATATACGCCACTGAACTCTATGCAAAAGGTATAATTCATTTCATAATACATTAATATTAAAACTGTAATTATTTTAATGAACTGACTCGTAATTAGTAAAAAATATTATTTTTATAGACGTCTACTAACGAATATTATTTTATTAATTTATAAATGCATATTTACATATATAAAATAAACAATTTTACATTATTATTAAAGTATATCATTTTATATTATTATATTTAGTTTTCTAAAATTAATTTTATTACCTGAGACATATTGTAAAATATAATCACGGAATCGTATGTGCAATAACGTCATTGCATAAATAAAAGTTTCTGCATAATCTGAAATGATATTAATTATTTGTAATTTTGTACGATATAATATATTGTATAATATATAATATTTTATTTTATATTTTGTTATCGATAATGTTTTGTACATTCAAAATAAAATGTTACTATTTGGCAATGAATAAAGTTTTAATGTTATTTTATATTTAGCCTATGCAATCTATATGGTTCCTAAGAATTTTATAGAATGTTAATGCTATGCTAGGTAAAGTATGAAATATTGAGTAATATCTTCTGTGTAATCAAAATACATTTATTAATTAGAATTATTAAAATTATTTTGATCCACATTAATGAGATTTAATATGTGCACTAAATTACATAATTACAATACAATAATAACCTTTGAGTTGAATTATTTAAATTAATAAATAAAATTAAAACAATTATTTTTAAAGATTTTTCAATTTTTATTTAAATCAATATTTATAAAAAATTTCTAATATATTATAAATTTAACAAGTGTTACCACAACAACAAATATTCTAAGAGTGAATAATAAAATGGCAAACTAATTCAAAGATAAATGATTGGATATAAAAAACCCACATGTATTTTTTCCATAATTTTCACAACAACTTTAGGTTTCTTTAAGCGCAACATGTAGCTCTTCACTTCAGCTGGTTCTTATTGCAATCTATATTTTTCTTTGGTGTGTTATCTACTCGATTATAGCGTAGGGATCAGTCATCTGGCGACTGAAACCTATATTTATCTAAAGACAAGCCTAATAGAACGGGTTCATAATTAATTTCTATCATATGTAACTAGCATTAAAACTAATACTTCTTATTCCCTCTAATGACTACACTCCACCTGTGACATCATTCATATTGACACTCTTTTCACACCGGGTGATGGCTGAACAAAACTTCCTTATGACTGTCTTATCCAACTCAATAGATGCGTCTAACATTCTGTCTATAACCTATTATATTAATTACTTTCTTACACTACAAAATAACCACTTCCTACGGATACAATACAACAATACTCTAAATAGGATGTTTCGTGTTTCTGATTTAATAGTTTTATATAGAATTTTATATTTATTTTATCCTATAATTTTATTTTACATTATATTTCAGTTATTGGCTTCTCAGTTTACCATAAATAACATAAACTATATTTTAATTTTTCTTATTATTTTTTCCTGTATATAATTATTATGTTCATATTTCTTGTTATAAGTACCTAACAAACTGCTTATTACCTTATGTCATTTAGTTTTAAGAATAAATAAATAAATAATTATACATCGCCATAAAATTATCAAGATTATTTATATAGATAAAATAGTTTTTTTATCTTATTTACATAAATAAATGGGCTATCTAAGAATAATCATCTAGATAATTCAATCAATGATTTAAAATAATTCGACACAAAATTATTTTAAACTGTGCTCTGTATAAACACTTTTTATAATTTTAATTGAATCATCAGATAGTTTATAATTAATAGTAATAATGTTTAAAAAATAATCATGATAATAGCAACTATGGTTTACGCCGAGTACGGACGTTGGATTGACACTTGACAGTATTAAATATTAATTATCCGTCATCTAATCTAGATAAATTATAGGTTATCTTTGTACAACGCTGTAAATCGCACGTGTTTTGTGTGCGATAAGATAATAGTTAAAAGCTGTTTTACACACTACAGCGTTTTAAAAACAATATTATAAACATTTTAATTTAATTAATTATAAACAATAAAACATGACATTTGGAACGCGTAATATAATTGATAACATAAAAAAGTGGGAAGGCCGATTGTGGACGTTTCTCTTTCTTCCCTTCGATCCTCGAAGAAATTAGTTGTTAATTATAGTTATTAAGATTTGAATGCAATGAGCGTATCTCAATATATTGCAATAAATTATACTGATAATCCCTTTCAAAATTTACCAGGAGTGTAAATTACATATATAAATATGCAAAATAAATTTCAAATCCCTACGATCAATATTCAAGGAGTTATCATTTCTTTTCAAGGAAATACTTGTGGGAAATTCAAAAAATGAGCTAACTATAGTACCAATTAGATAAAATTCAGTATAGAAAGGGTTACCCTATTTGTGGTAATTGGACCATTATTTCTACCCGAAAAAATGTTTTCATACATAAAAAAAAAAACATCTTTGTAGAAACAATACATTCTTCGCACCGCTTAGATTCTAAAATATGTAGTTTAAAATTAGTAATCGCACACCGCGTTCAATCGATCAATATGAAACGCGTCGGGTTCTAGTGAGTGTGGACATTGTCGGACGCGCGGGATATTCCTTAACGTTGAAAACAGACAGTAAATCGATGCGTTTCTATCAAATAGCCACATCTATCGTTTTCAATGCGTTTCCCCGCTAATTTTAGATTCTGAGCGTAGCGAGGAATGTAATGTTTATACAAACACGTTTTTCGGCTAGAAATAATGGTCCAATTAAAGCTTCGCCACACTGTGCGTTTTGGCGGGTCCGGTCGGTCGAAACGAATGCGTTTTGATAGGACGGTATTGACTATGTTACATCAATGCGTTTTTGTTATTAAAAACGTTCCCCCTGTTGCTTATCTACCGACCCCACTAGTTTCCAAATACGACAAATACCAAATATATTCATTAATCATTATAATGTCTCAACGCTCTTGGATTGTAGACTCATGGATACTCACTTAATTCATGCAGAATTAAATTATTATATATTATATACCTATATTATATTTTTTAATAATTATATTACATCAATTATAATTATATTGTAGTTTTTAATTTTTATCTATTTATTAATAATAGTTATAATAAAAAAAGTATTACCAATTGGTAGTGAATAAAAAGATACTTATTTCTATGTATGATTCAATGTTCTACGTTTATCAAGTCATTAATAATAATGGAAAAAGTAACGTGTGATCGCCTCGCTCACAGTTTAGCAATAGCTTATATAGGTTTACTCATGGCTAAATATATAGGTATGTCAGTATAGTTTACTTATGTATTATAATTCCATGATATTACACGACAGAAAATCTCAACTGGCAGTGATCCATAGAGTCGATTATTATTACCTGCTTAAATCATGTCAAACACCTCACTCAATATTCACGTGTGACCAGTTATTACTGTTATTCGTTATTGGTAATAATTGATAATGAATTCACTGCCAGTGGCCGCCATGGCACCTGTGTATCACAAAGTAGATGACATATATATATATATATATATAGCCAGACGGGTTAAATATGAGTATTATACGTATAAATTATAATATTGCAATAATGAATTGTAATTATTATCTATGTACTATAATAATAAAATAATGAAAAATAATAATTTAATAAAATTTAATGAAAACGCAGCTACCAAAACGCATGATATGACATCCATCATATAATATAATGTGTTTCGATAACATATCCTGCCAATTTGTTTTCCGCCCGATCGTATCATGTTTCGTTCAGTCGGCGATAGGAATCGACCGGTCCCGCTAAAACCCACTAGTGTGACATTCATAGTTAGAAACAATGTAAGTTGTTGTTCCGGTCAACGAGATGCGTTTTACCGTTACCTGACGAAACGCATAGTGTGGCAAGGCTCTTACTACAAACAGGGTATGATTTTTGTAACAAATTGTATCATCATGGACCTTGGTACTCATTAATCGAATTTCTTAAAAGTTATTCCTCTTAAGGAGAAGAAAAACTACCCAAAAATCGGTAAAATTACGATTTCCGTAATTTTTTATTTTTTATTTCATGATAACTAATTGATTTTTGATCGTAGGGACTTGAAATATTTTTGAGTACTAACATCGGTAATTTACGAGTATGGTATAATTTTGAAACGGACTACTTAGTTGATTTTTTGGCTAAATATATAGCTTAATATAGCTAAGTTTAATATTACTTACAATTTTGGGGTTATTGGTTTGAAAATATAGAAGCCTAATAATATATTACATAATCCTTTTACAAAATATTTTAAAAATCGTTACTGATAAATTATTTTATAGACTTTTTATTTATTTATTTATTTTTTTTGATGTATGAAAACATTTTTTCTGATAGAATAGAATTAGGGTAGTTAAGCTTTTTGACTATAACCGCATGAGTATTAAATCGTTTGATGAGTTGTTGCAATTAATTCGCAATTACATACAGAAAGAAGATACTGGAATTCGATCCAGTTTCCCAAATGGCATTATTTATTTGTACACATTGGATAAATTTATCAGTGTTAAACATTTTAACGGACCAATGAAAATACATAGTGTGACCGGGCTTAGTGTGAATATAACTATTAACTAGGTATTCATTCTCAGCTATTATGAACGTGCGGCGTTTGGAATACGCACGTCAGTGTGTAAACGCCTGTATTCCGTGCGTTCTTTAAATCATCTGTATGGCACTATGAAATATTCAAGGAACACCACTTTTCAGTGTTATCACAAAATAAATAAAAATCATGAATAACATTAGTATAACATTAATAATAATTTACATTTTAATTATAAAATGTAATAGTAGAATCGGCCATGTTTTGTGTTTCAGTGGTAACTTCACGAAATGAAAACTGTGGAATGTGAAATATATAAACTGTTATCACTCTAAAACAAATGAAATAACAACCACAAATCATCAACCAACTTGGAAACAAAATGAGTGATAAAGCCATCTTAAATGCAATCAGAGATTTTTGGATTGAAAAAAGAACAAAAACGATGCCGGTCCCGGTGTCATCAGAGATGATATAAGGAACGGATAGTAAGGATAACGAAACTAGGTGGATGACCGTGGCAGATTTCCCATAGGGTTTCTACGACTGCTTTCTTGTGTAAAATAATGCACTAGATAGTCACAGTTGTCTACTATTGTGTCACCTTTTTATTTAATAAGAAAAACTCTTAGAACCCCTAGTCTACATAAAAACAGACACCAGGGGCGCGACGGTAACCAGTCTAGTTTAATGGTCGTAATATATGTAAATAAAAAAAAAGCAGATGCGCTATAACCATGATTAAACGAGTTAAAAATTATAATTTATATTTAAATTATTTTATATCTTATTTTAAATAATAGTTGCCATTGCTGCGTATCGTCTCGTGCTGATCATCCGGATTTCCATTGATCCAGATATCAGATTTATAATTTATATTTATATTTATATAGATATTTTGTTGCTAAAAATGTATAATCCATTGTGTTGTTAAATTGAAAGAACAAAATTTAAATACGAATTCAGGTAGTCTATCTGGGACTACATAAATTAAATATAGACCATTAGATTTTCTAGTGCAGAGATAGCTTAGTTAACGATATCCTGGGGATTCTACTAAGCAAATATATCAATAAACATTCACTAGACGAACATTATCGTTACAATACTGTGAAATGAAAATGTATTATTAATATATTTTTATTATTATAATTAATTATCAATTTTTCTCGAGAAATTATTATCAATCTCTTAGCTACAATTATTTCCCCATATATAATTTACTTATCAATTATCATAATAATAGATATTCATATTATGAATTTAAATTACATAATATAAAAGGTTAGGTTAGGTTAAATAATTACAAAATGTGACGTCAAAAATATGATTTTTCCAATAAATGTAAAAAATACCTATATATATTATTGCCTAAATAATAATTTTCAAAAGAACGAATTCAATTATATAATATATAATGTTTGTAATGATCCTACATTTAATTTATTATAAATAGTATAAATAGTATAATTTCTAAAATATAATATTGCACATTATGTATTTATTACTTTTATCATGAAATGTATAATGTACACAAATAGTTTATTATTATCAAAAACAACGAGAAATCATAATATGTATAATTGTAATAGAAATGTACATTACCGCACAAAAATAATGCTTCATAAATCACATCAGCAAATGCTTTAATGTCAACGTGTACTTTAAATACAAGTTGTAAAATTTCTAAATGAGAATTAAAGTCAACTTCATCGTCTGAAATATAATTATCCATTATTTAATTTAAGTTACCATAATTTTGTATTAATTTACTTATACGTATATATCATATAGTAATAAGACATAAGTATTCAAATTGTAAGAATATTTTAATTATTGTTAAAACCCAAAAATATGTTTCTGAATAAAATCGTGAAAAATAGTATTTCACAAAAGTAATGATGGTAAGAAATATTATATAGGTATAACCATTAATCATTAATTGTATATAATAGAATAATTAATGATTATAAACTATAATATGTTTATTCTATAACAAATATTATAACTGAACAAGATATTCATTTTGGTCATTGAATGATTGATCATCAGTATTTACAAACTCTTTTGGTGTCATCATTGACGTATCCAGGGCTTCCATAGAGTCCTATCATCCCTCCCCACTCCAACCGAAATTGTATAATAATAACTTTTTTTTGTGCGTACATATGATTAATAAATCAATTATCAACATATAATATTATAATTTGGATTTTACTTAATACTATAATATGTTAAAAATTTAATTAGTAATTATAAATTAATAATAAATAAAAGCGGGAAGGTCGATTTTGAACGTTTCTCAGAGAAATTAGTGGTTTAATATAATTAGGATTTTAATGCAATGATATTGCAGTTAGTGAAATAATGATTTCCGTAGTTCTTTTTCTCTTAAAAGATTTTGAGAAATTTAAATAATAAGCTAAATAAAACATCAACAAGATGCTACAAAATGAATACCCTATTTGTAGTAATCTGACCACTATTTCTACAAGAAAAAGTGTCTTCATTTATAAAAAAAAAAAATTTCATAATATAAATTTTACTAAAAAAATATAAAAATTAAGGAGCTTATAAAAAAAAGTATTGTACGATTTTCAAAATATTTTAAAAATTGCATGTAAGATTGAAAAACAAATTTCAAAGCTCTATACCTAGTCAAAAAATCAACCAATCCATTTCAAAATTGTATTAATATGTTTTTTCTATGTTTACTCAATAAATTATAACGAATCAAAAATATTTAAAATAACAGAAACTGTCGTTTTGCTGATTTTCTGCCATTTTTAGTCTATTTAGGTTTAAAAGCCTATGAAAAAATGTCACTTACAATTTTAAAAATATTTTGAAAATAAATTAAGTAGTATATGAGTAACTTTCTATACAATATTCAAACTGATAAATCCAAAATTGCAGGTAATATTAAACATTTTTGTAAAAAAATTTCAAAGCTCTAAACTTGGTCAAAAAATCATCTAATCGTTTCCAATTACTTTTTTCTATGTAAAAACACTTATATAAATAGTCAAAAAAAAATGTCAAGTCCCTACGATCAAAATTCAATTAGTAATCACGAAAAAAAAATTAAAATAACAGAAACCGTAATTTTGACAATTTTCCGCCATATTTTGACAGTTTTTCTTTTCCAAAGAAAAAACTTGAAATATTCAAAAAATGAACTAAATAAAGTACCAATTATAAAAAAATAGGTGTAATTTTCTAGCGAAAGTATATCTTATTCGTGATAATAGGACCAAGATTTTTATCCAAAATCTTGCTATAAGACATAAAAAAGTGGGAAGGTCCGATTGTGGACGTTCCGCCATGGTTCCTTCGGTCCTCGGAGAAATTAGTAGTTTATTATAATTATTAAATTTTGAATGCAATGATATTGCATTAGAAAATACGATTCTGAGCGAATCTCAATATATTATACTGATAATCCATTCCAAAATCTAGCACGAATGTAAATATGCAAAATAAATTTAAAATCCCTATGATCAATTTTCAAGAAGTTATCATTCCTTTTCAAGGAAAAACTTGTGGGGAATTCAAAAATTGAGCTAAATAAAGTACCAACTAGATGAAATTCGCTATAGAAAGGTTACGCTATTTGTGGTAATTAGATCATTATTTCTACCTGAAAAAAGTTTTTCATATATCAGAAAAAAGCGTATAGAAATTGCCGATTTTCCGTTTCTAAAGGAAAAACTTTTGGGAAATTCAAAAAATTAGCTTAATAAAGTACCAGCAGGACACGGTTTGCTACCGAAAGCATACCCTACTGTGATAATCGGACAATTATTTCTATCCGAAAAAATGTTTTGATACATAAAAGAAAATTTTTGTAGAAACAAAAATAGGAATCAAAAAAAAAAAAATCATTCAAGGCAAACATGGTTCCAGAGCTTTCTTCTTACTCAGAGGACATAATATTTATCAATATTATAATATATATATAATATATATTTTCTATATTATTTATAAGTGTTAAACCGTCACTAAATGACACTGTTATAGTGTTAAAGGTTATCTTAAACTACAACCTGAAAAGTGTGAATTAATACATCGAAATTATTTATCTTTGACACATAATATAATATCAGAAGAGATACTCTTAATTAAACCAAAAGACGACATTGTGTTTGACAAATTTTTCGATTTTAGGGCTCGTTTGATATTATCGGAAATTTATTATAAACATTAGTGTAATATCTAAGCTACTTCTCACTTCTTAAGAAAAATGCGAGATTTGATTGGACAGACTTGTGTTAGAATGATTTTAAAAAATTAAAGGGTATACATACCACGGAGCCGTCATTTATGCATTATTTTAATATATTCGAATAAATTTAAACAGGGCCGGGCCGAGGGCCTGGCAAAGTGGGCGCCTGCCAGGGGCGCAAAATATCTAGTCAGAATTGGGGCGCAAAATTTGATGAAGTCATTAAATTAGATTTTAAAAATCAAAACCAAAATATTATAATAATTTAAAAACTATTATTGGATGGAAATACGACGATACCGAAATGATACTATAAAGTGTGAAATACCTTGTATTAAACAAGTATAATGTACAATAATATCCATATTAATTATACACGTGGCCCGTAGGTATAATTGATAATTGTGAGGAAAATGTGATATAAATTATTTCGCTTTAACTCATAGTCGTCGGGTAATAAACAAATTTAAAAATACAATTTGCGGGCGACAATAATACCGGATAATCACTCGCCGCGGCTCGCCGACTTTCCTATAGTAATGGAGTGTCTAAAAATAGTCTTATCTTTCCATCGAATTTAATAGTCGATATAGCTATATATATATATATATATACTTTATATAATATACATTGTGATACGAGTATACGACTATACGAGTCACGTCAGCTTTGATTTGTTCAGTTCGGTTGTTCCATTTCGAACAATATTCATTTTATTTTGACCTGCTGATCTATTACGTTGTCACTTGTTTGGCGAAATAAAGAATTACGTGAGTGAAAACTATTTATTTAACATTGTAGTATTCTTGATATAAACATTATGGTATGATCGCAAAAGTCCAGATTTAAAAAGTTCGTACATCATTTGCTTACCCTTAATAATATCATACTGTCATTAAATTATTATTACTGAGCGATATATATTACGTGCCTACCGAAGCATATGTTGTCAAAAAGTTACGATAATACCTTTTTTATTCATAGTTCATACCTTGTTGTTCATATCACGGTTATAGTCAGTGCAATGCCTGTTACTACAGCTACTTGCGAGAGAAGTTTTAGTAAATTAAAGATCATAAAAAATTATCTTCGTTCCACCATGGTTCAAGAACGTCTAACAAATTTAGCAATACTTTCAATCGAACACGAAATTGCATCTAAAATGGACTACACTTTAATAATTGAAGAATTTGCTTCCAAAAAAGCCAGAAAAGTTAAATTTTAATAATTATGTTTTTTTATGTAAAATGTAAATATAAGAGACAAAAGATATGCTCTTAGTATTCAAAGGAATAATATATTATTTGAAAATTAATAAAATATGATTACATTGTATTAATAATTTTATAGTGGGGGGGGGGCGCAAAATTTTCATTTTGCCAGAAGTGCCACTATTGATCGGCCCGGCCCTGAATTTAAATAAAAAAATAATAATATTATTAAAAATTATACTAACGATAAAAGAACAAAAAATTTTACAAATTTAAGAACAAAAATATTCTATGGGAATGAAATGCAATCCACTTTTAACGTGTGTTTATATGCGTTTTCTTATAATGTGAAAACGAGTATGCGGATTGGAACCATCCGTTTTTAAAATACTTATGCCTTTTCATGCATTCAAATCGCATAGTCTATAACTGCCTTAATAATACTATGATATTACCCAAATACATAGTTTCTTGTAAATTACATTGTTTATAAAAAAAATATTATATGAAATATATAATATAATAATATAATAGGTTATAGCTAAGCAATCAAGTACCAATAAAATATTATACCGTAGTATTTATTTTTTTTACTACACTATACACACATATATTTATGAAAAAATATTGTAAATTCCCATCAATTCATATAATCATTGTTAAAAATGCATAAATTTAGTACATTGATTTAAGAAATGTTAAAATATATATTATGTATATTACTCACTATTTTCGTCTGTAATGGTATTAATGAATTCCGAATATATACATAATACATTTTCATAGTGTCCCAGTAAAAATTTAATCAATGTAATACGATTATAATTTTCTGGATTAGTTGGTATGTCTACAAGTTGATAGAATAATAATTATTACGGATTTCAGAATAATATTAATATGATTAATAAAATAAAAAATATCAAGGGGATTTCTTGATATGGTATTTTTAATAATTCATTTATTTAAAATAAGAGATGATCATTAAAAAATTATAAACATTTCAGTGATATTAATATATTTTAAAATATTTAAGTGTTTTTTAAATATTAATAGATATTATGGAAAATGGTGTTACACAATTCTTCAGTGAACATTTATTAATGAAAAAAAAAATCAAAGGTCTATTTAATATTATATTCAAGACAATTTTTAAAGAAATAAATCAATGAATACACCAATCACAATAATCTGTGTGAAACGTAACAATCTCATTATATATAAAAAAATAATAATAATAATAATAGTGAAGAAAAAAGCTACATTATATAAAAACGTCTGCCTAGAACAAAAATAGGTAACGAAAATTTAAGTGCAATATATTATATTATTGAGGTATATATGGAGATAAACCAACATTAACAATAATATCAAGATGACATAAATCATAAATTCAAGAAAACATACATATATTAATAATTTAACTTAATTGAAATAAATGTTATTTACAGTATTCATTATATTACAAGAATTATTCACGAAACCGAGATTATGTCCGTAGTGGAATGCGTTGGTCCCATAACCATGAGACGCACACGCACCGCGCAAGTTGCGGTACTGAGTCTACGACCAGAATATCGTGTATAATTATTATATCAATTATTTTTATGATAACTACGTAACAGTGTAGTACAGCGTTTGTCAACCTATGGGTCGCCAAATTTAAAAATTACATTAAAATTAATTAATAGTTATGGAAATTGAACAAATTAAGGGTAAGGAAATTTTTTTTAATAAGGTCGCACGAAAAATCAGATAAATATAATTGGGTCGCATATACACAAAGGTTGAGAACCGCTGGTGTAGAACATTAAATTATTTTTGTATCTTTGTCTTACAAGTGTTCAGAGATGAGCCTATACTATTAAATGTATAAGTTATAAAATGGATGGTGTATTATACCATGATTACTTGCAAATATTATTTCCTCAGAATTAACTTAAAGATTATAAGGAAAAGCAAGCCATAAACATGAATGGTATAAAATTAGCTAAATAAAGAAGAAAAGTGGCTTTTGAAAATATGTGAAACCCATATGATTCTGTTTTTAATGTGGTTGATATGATATAGGTAATATACTTAGGTGTTTTTAATGTTTTTCGAAACATAACTGAGTGGCAATCATAATTAATAATATGTAGTACGTTTCATATTTCTTGATAGTTAGCAGAATAAAAAATTTAATTAATTACTTTAAAAATGAAAATGGCAAATATAAAATATTTATTATTACTAATTAGATATAATTTGTTTGAAAAATTCAATGTAAAATTTTTTTTAATCATTTAAAAAAAAAATAATATAAAAATAAATAAGAAAATGGACACATTATTGATAAATCCAACTCATATATTATTTAATTAGTTTTTCTTATACTTCACCATAACGTGATATTAAATTGTAGCTGACCACATTGGAAGTGAGACGAAACCATACAATGAAGTGCTTTAATTGGGCTTCAGTGATTGATAGGACTTTACTGGTTTGATCAAAAATTAAACTAACTTGATTTTCATCTGTAAATACTTAACGTAAAATATAGTTTAATATTGAGATGTAAAAAATAACATAATGTAAATAAGAATATCATATAATTGATATTATATAAGATATAATTTAAAAATATCATAGCTAAAACTTATTTTAATATATTTAAATATTGAGATACTACAAGATATTTAACTTGGAATACATTTTCAGTAAATAAATGTACTATTAAATATTTATTTCATTTTATGACAAAGAATAACTTTAGTAGGTAATTGAGTAATCCATTTCAAGCAGAACACTAATTATCTCAAAAAGTGTTAACTTTTTTTTTGATAACTTTAAAATTAACCTTGTTCTATAATTTTGGTTTAAATTCATATTTTAAAACATTTTTGTTCTTCCCTATCTAAGTATCTACTTTTGGTTTTTAAATGGCAACACCTATTTTTGATATTAAAATTATAAAAGATATTTTTAAAAATAATTTGAGCATTTACATATTAAATTGCTGTTTATTATTTCTCTATATACTCGTATTAGCATGAAGTAATAATTATTGAAAGTGCTTTTTACGTACCTTTACACTTTCCACATATGTTATTATTGTACACATTTAAATAATAGCTACCGTATTCCACCAACAACTTCTAGTGTAGCAATATCGACAAGTATAAGTACCCTTCCATTAATTAAATTTTGGTTCTATCCACAGGGCAAACTTAAATATATATAAGGCATTAGCTATCAAGAGTTATCATTTGATATCTGGTAGGAAAAACTAATATATATTGTATCTCAGATCGTGCTGGTAATACGAATTAAGATAGTATGGGTACCCGATATCCCATGTTATAGAATATAATAGAAACGACACATAAGCATCTGATCATTTTGTTTACATTTTCTTGAGCCCCAATATGATGTTAGCTACGAATTCGGAAACGGTGGCCCGACATGAAGTAGTGACATTTTTTTCTACAATCATCGCATATAATAGAACATCCTCATTGGCTTATTCTCTGGAGACCCGATATGATATTAGCCATGAATACCGAAATGAAAGCATAACATGAAGTTATTAATTGATTTCATGGTCAATGAAAAATATTTTGATTGAATAATGAAAACCGGAAGAGATTCCTTTCCATTATATTCTATACCCATGTTTAAAATCAAATCACATAACATTTAAAATTACTCCCGAGAACAGCTGATTTATAGACAGAGAGCGATCTTTATATACATCGTATAGCGACGGATCTTTAATAATTATTATTATATATACTCATTTACCACCATTTCAAATTATATAATTATCATATGTAATTATTACTAAAAAGAGAAAGACAGAGAATTAAATTTCACATGTACATTTATTTCATACAGTGAAGTAAAATTAATGTAATTATATAATATTTGCACATCGTAAAAAATATGGTTCGCCACCACTTTGACCTAGTTAAATAATCTATAAAATCTTTACATAATTGAAACTCAATATTAATATTCAAAATAATATGAATGTTACAATAGTTACAATAAAAAGTTGTCATATATGTACTATATAGTATTCTAGATTTATGTTTCTCAATATTATGATACGGAGTCCCTGTTTACAAATAAAATCGTAAACTTTGTCATTGAACCCACAGAAAGTCCGCACTGGTCCTCTTCCCTTTTCCCCGTCAATTATTGTCCCAATTATATTATCATATTATATTATATTCATTAGCCATTAAGTTATTATTAAATATTAATTATTATATCGTTTATGTCATTATCTTTTGTTGTTCGTCTCCATCGTTGCGTAATTCTTTGAATTACTACGTAATTCGTGAACATTACGAGAACATTACGTTCTTATACATTTTTTGTTATATATTTTTTTTATAGTCAAATTACATATATTTGTTAATTTTGAAGTTATTTTTATAACTATTATTTTTTTATTATTGTTTTGTGTTTCCAACATTTTTTATATTGTTACATCAGTCTACTATTTTTTCGTTATTAGTCAATAAAACCAACTTCTACCAAAAACCTTCGCGTTTTTATATTTATTATTAATATTAATCCTACCACTTATTGTCAGCCATTGGGTTAGGCACGTAAGTCCACCATAGTTGTTGTGTGGAGGTCAAGGGCGTCAAGTTTCAATTTTACCCATCATCGTTACCAGATCATCTTCCGTAATTTTAAGTGTTATTAAATGTTTAGTTTTTAAGTTCTATCAAATTATTAGGTAGGTATTGTAAAATTATGTGCCTATTGCACAAACCAGGCACATAATTTCCCGCTACAGAGAAATTGCCGTATGTTAGAGTGTTAATCTTGGATTGTCCACTACCCAAACTACGTCTAGTGTTAGGTTGCCTATTTAAAACGCCTGAATTTGTTAAATTCTTTTATTTTAGTTTTATATGTATATTTATTGGCATTGTGAATTATTAATATTCACTGGTCCTTCGGGTTTCATACATTTGGTTCTTCCGGGTTCAAACAGTCTCCTTCATTCTGTGTATGGCCGATGATAAAGAATTTATGAGGTATAAATAAGATATCAAAATGGTTAATGGCATACAAGCACAGATTAAATAAAACAAGTATGATAGATACAAGTAGAGGCTTACTACAATTTTTTTTCTGCTAAGAACTGCACAATTTTGGAAATAAAATATTGTTTCTTTTTTATGATAATTTTTTGTTACAAACTTAAATATACACGTACTTAATTTTTTAGCCCTTCGATTGAATATTTTTCTATAGTATTTGTGAAAATAATCATCTTATTAATACGATATTAAAATTTTCTTCGTGACTTACACTCACGCATTATTTTTTATAATATTCTTAATTCCCGTCTGAAAAACTTATTTAAAAATAAATTAACAAAAATATCAATGATCAAAATTGTAAAATTAAACTTTTGGAATTATTTAAACACGAAAAAATCTATAATGCTACAAGGTGGATCAATTTATTATTTCCAACAGTGGGTTACTGTGATTCACTCTGCCAAAATAAAACAGGAAAACCATTTTAAACCCACAAACTGACATAATATAAAGATTTTATACATTTCAATCAATCAAGCAAATTTATTGGTAATCATTTTGATAGTAATACTTTAGATGAGAAACTAGTATAGAAATATATCAAATTAATTAAAATATCTAAAGAGTTTACAGACCGAATTCAGTATAAAATATTATATGAATAAAACGATTAACAAAAATTTAGTATAAAAAAAAACTAGATATTCAAAAAAAATTCTAATTGAATTATAGTATACAATTAAAAATAACCAGGGGTATCATAAGTTAAAAAAAGTGGGTATGTCGATTATGAACGATTATTTATGTTAAATAAAGTACCAACTAGACACGGTTTACTACCGAGAGCATATCCTACTTGTGGTAATCGGACCATTATTTTTACCCGAAAAAGTGTTTTCATTCATAAAAAAAAAACATCTTTGTAAAACCAATACATTCTTTGCTTCGCTCAAAATCTAAAATATAATTTGATTTTACTATGCGAATCTAAACAAATTTCTGATATATACCAAATACCACATATTTTAGGAAAACTTAAAAGTTGCCGATAGTGATAAGTGATAAGTGATAGATATCAATAATTATAATGAAGATATGTGTTGTATCTATTAATATATACTTTGTGATATATATATATATATATATTTATATTTACTCTTGAATAGAAAGTGAAAGTAAAAATTCTGTTTAATGTTCTTTAATTTTGTAATTTATTGTTATGTGACAGTTTTAAAATAAATTGTAAAGTGTTATTTTATTTTAATTATCTAGACATATTACAACTTGTTAGTTGTAATTGTAACAAATGTAATATTCATACTATTATGAACATAAATATTGAGTTTCAATTATGAAAGTACATAATATATTTTATTTTTTAATTTATTTTAAATTGTTTTAAAATTAAATCTACCACATTTAAGTTCTAGCCCAAAATATCAGATAATTATTATTCAATTGTGCTGTATTAAAGTTTAATTTGTACATATAAAATACATTTTTTTTTTATACGTAATCTTTAAATATAAGATTGTAAATTAAAAATATATTATTATATATTTAAATATATATGATGTAGTAATAAAATATAATTTGTATATCAATTTTAATATAAATATTTATTAAAAAATAAAACGCGAATTGTCTTACCTGATAAAAGATGGTTACATATTAAAAATCTATTGTCCATATTTTCTATATTATAAATATGTAAATTAATTTCATTATATTATTGAAAAAATAATTAATTACATCAGTTTTTCTATCTCAGATTCATTAGCGCAATTTAAGTTTTAAACTTGAGGGGGCTAGAATTTTCTACTAGAAAAACACCTATTGTGACTATGAATCATGATTACATGATTATTGTGATTACCCTTAATCACATTTACTAATAAGAACTATATTACAACACATTGTGCATATAATGCAATAAATATTTATATATATATTTTTGTATATATTTATATATATATATATATATACAAATATTTTATATATACAATTATCTTAAAAGAACAACAAAATATTTTTTTCATGCATATTAAAGATTAAACCTCAATATTCTTAATAAATACAGTTAATATAAACTTCCCGCAAATAACCCGTAAAACCCATCCATATTCTATAAATAACATATAGGTTAGAATTTTTTATCAATAAATATAATATTGTTATATATACATAGTTTATTAATTATATGCACATAGCACATTATTGTTGTAATATACAGCATAATAAAATAATAATATATTAATTTAAATGTATGGTAATTATTGATAATTATTGTTATACTTAATATTATGTTACACAAGGAATATTAAATACGAAGTTATGCTATAATATTATTACAATAATATTCTATAAAGGAATGAGAAGGATTAAAGAAAAACAAAATTTACGCCAGGAGTTTTTTTTAGCAACAACAATTAGTTTGTATTTATGATTAAAGTCAACGTATGAGAAGATAGTAGACCAGTCTGCTTTATAAAGGTTGAATCTGGGTAGAGGGATATGATACTAAATACCGTATTAGTGTGTATATACAGTTTTTCCTATGATTATGGAAAGGTGACCACTTTCATGATGATTTTCTAATGAAGACCAAACGGAAGAAAAGTAGACAAATTTAAATCAACTGTGATATCGTATTGGAGAAAAACTTACACGGGTGGGAGTACACTAATTGAGTAGATATGATTAGAGTTAGAAATACTGGAGTATATGTTATCACCACCACTTTTATGATAGGAAAGATCCCAAGAAGGATGATAACCGTTAAATTCTCCACACAATATGGAATGAGGTGATACGAGAAAAACTTTTTCGAATAGATTGGATGGTGGAGGATAATATATTAACCAATTATTATTATTATTATATATATATATATATATATTGGCCAATGTAAGAGTTTACAAATACTTTAACCCAACAAGGTTAATTGAATAATTTTTAAATTAAATGTTTAATTAATGCTATGTATTACCTATATTTACTTTTTTAACATTATTGTATAACTTAAATATAGACTCCAAAGACAATTTAAAATTGGTGCCATTACGAGTTATTCTATCTTTTTGGAAACCTAATAAAAATTATAATTTAGTCAAACGTAATTCGTAAATAAAATGTTTAATTATATAGTTTATAGTGTACTATACTCTGTTCCATTTAAGAAAGGTACGGTGTCGGACGAAAATTGGTCGGTTTATTGCATCTCCACATTTCACCATAACTAGTTCCCTTTCCACGCCAAAGAAATATGTAATTACGCAAACAGCCGTTGTTAACGAAAGTGATAGCGTATATATATATGGACCTGTTTTTACGTATAAAAATAGTATGTGTGATTGGCAGTGGCAACTCTGACTTTGAAAAAGTTGTTTTCAGTCGTGATATATCAGCATTGTTCAGGTGCGTGAATCGAATTGTCGACTCGGCTGCAGATTTCAGTCAGTCTACATGCGCGAAACTACCTTTCATAAGTAGTACAGAGTATAGTACGGTTTAGGTATAACAATATCATTAGGTTTATATTACAAATATTTAAAATTAATAAATTTATTTCGTTTCTTTTATATTACAGTTTAAAATAACACATACATTTTTAGGTTTATTAAATAAGAATAGTATTCATTCCGTATATATTAAGCAGTTGTCCATTTGAACCAACCGAAGAAATATATTTTAAAATATGAATTTAGTTTTTATTATAGAATTAAAAAGGTTAGGTTCATCCGAATGGACCGAAGGGACGAAAGAAGGACGTCCTATATCGTCTTTCCCGCCATTTTCATACGATTATTACATTTGACAACTAATTTTTTAGTTAATACGCAGCAGAAATTACAATTATCCAGCGTCACAGGTAAGTTCTATATGTAAAACTATTTTATAATGGATTCATATTAATTTGGAACAAGAGAATCAGTGATAAAGAGGAGAACTTCAAACATTATAAAGTGGGATAATTAAGCGTTGCATTATCGATGCTTATTTTTTTTAAGACAACGAATTACGATTACAGTTAACATAAACAATATCAACAACATTCTTGAACAAGAACTGAGGATATGGCGTATCAATAGAGATAATTTGGCAACAAGATGGGACGACCGCACATTACAAGACCTTTGTTATAAGCTATCAAATCCTTCTCAATCGGGTCATTTTCAGTGTTGTGCAAAGATAAATTAAATATTATTTAGATAAAATAATAAATAATTGATAAGTGAGTCCAGCATGCCGTGGCTATGATTTACAAGACGTTTTGACCCACGCACTCTGGTGAACGCATTCATGTGGAAAAGAAACGCCAATATACGTGCGTTGGTCAGCCTTGTTTTTGGGATTTCCATCTACAATTAGCCGCAGGTGAAAAATCAACTAATTCAAAGTTTTTTTAGGGTTATAATTTGTTGTAATATTTATCTAACATCCATTATGTATTTATTGTTCTGTTGTATTATCTATTATTTTTTTCATATAAATTATCCGTATGAAATTAAAACTTCTGGTACAATTACCACATAAAAACCGCTTTTATTGATTATTACCAACCTAATTCCGTCCTACTACCTCACCAATCCTTGTAGTCGTCGCTTCCAATCTCGTAATTTCTGTAGTGACACTACTTGATATAATATAACACCACTATTTTCATCTAGATAATAGATACATTTTTTATCTAGATAAAAAACTTAAATCATGTGTGTATGAAGGGAAAACACGAAATCAGGAAGATTTGAAGATCAAAATTATCGAAAAAATCATAGAAATCTGTTTAAATTTACTAAACCGAGTGGACGCTAAATTCAAGGAATGACTTCAAACTTGTATCCGTAAAAATGTTCATCTTCTCAGGGATATTATCATTCACAAGTTATATTATTAGATGGCATATTATTATAATATATGTTTTGATATACATTCAAATTTTTGGGAATTGAAATTGACGAAGCACTGCTTATTTCAAAGAAGATCTATTCATATTTCTACACTATTATTATTATAATTTTTACATAGGTATTCTAAAATTGCAAAGTGATAATATTAAATTATATTAAGATGGAGACTAAACATTACATTTCTCAAATGAAATATTAACATTATTAATTAAACATTAAATGTTTATTTAGCTATATTAAGTTCATAATTGTAACTTATTAAGTAAAAAAGATAATAAGGTTTAATTAAACATATAAGTTGAAGAAATTTAACAAATAAAATTAAGTGATAAATGATTGAAATAATGTAAAAGATCTGTAAACATAAATTATCTTTATGTAATTATTATGCATTATAGTATTATACATTGTATCCATAGTTCATCTAAAATGATTTATTAAATAAAAATATAATATACCCAATAGTTGATTGAACAAGTCTAGTATTTTATTCAATAGGACATTGGACACTATGTCTGTAAAATTATTAATATTATATTAATTTATATTTCAGTATATTAAAAATATTTAAGCTAATATTTCACTCATTTGTACATAATAATCAATAAGATGCTCCATAGTTAAAAATGATAAAATTGTAAGTAAGTACTTTGATAGTATTCATTTTTCAATTTCTGACATATTTAATATTAAATATTATTAAGTGTATTTTATCATAGAACGCAGAATATATAATAAAATATAAAATTATATTTACCATCCATAAATTTAAACAGTTGAATTATAAGTCGTTTATATGTAATAATATTACCTGCAATTTATTTAAAATACTTTTAAATATCCAATATTATTTATTTAAGCGAAGAATCATTTGTTAATGACATTAATTATTAAATGGTAATAAGTTAATAAATTAAATCAACACTAAATCTTTAAGTATTAATTCTTAAATAATTTCTTAACTATTTATACTAATTAAGACTATGTATGCTTACGTTTAATAACTTTATAATATGGTGTAAACTTGTCTACGGAATAAACGACCACGGGATCATAAACTATTGAATTTAGTATGACATCAAGCTGGTGAAAGATACATGCATGTTGAAGTTGATCTTTATAAAACAAAAATAATTTTAATTGGGATTAATTATTATGGTTTATAACGTTAATAAGTATTAATAAAATTAACATTGAGTAAAAAATCGTAAAAATGTTAATCGAATATGACATATAGATTTATTAAGGTATTTAAGGGATTCTGAGCGGAGCAAAGAATGTATTGATTCTACAAAGATGTTTTTTTTTTTATGTATGAAAACATTTTTTTGGCTAGAAATAATGGTCAGATTTTCAAGTATAGTATATGCTTCGCTTGCAAATGTTGTCTACTTGGAACTTTATAAGGCTCATTTTTAAAATTTCCGAAAAGTTTTTCCTTAATAAGCGGAAAATTGACAAATTTTTATACGATTTTTATTATATTTTATTTTTCGTGTTTTCTTATTAAATTTTAATAGTAGTAAGGACTTGAAATTTTTTTTGAGTACTAACATAGGTTATTTACAAGCGTGGTAAAATTTTGATATGAAATAGTTAATTATTTGGAAAAATATATAGCTTTGAACGTTTTCCCAAAAAAAAATTAATATTACCTACAATTTTGGGATTATCTGTTTGAAAATTTTATAGAAGTCCAATACTATTACTTAATCTTTTTACAAAATATTTTGAAAATCGTAATAGGCAATTTTTTTATAGGCTTTTTATTTTTTGTTTTTCTGATGTATGATAACCATTTTTCGGGTAGAAATAATGGTTTGATTACCATAAATAGAGTACCCTTTCTATACCAAATTTCATCTAGTAGTACTTTATTTTGTTCATTTTTCGAATTTCCCAAAAGTGATTCCTTAAAAAGCAAAAAATCGGCAATTTTTATAAACTTTTTTCTGATGTATGAAAACCATTTTTTGGGTAAAAATAATGGTACGATTATTATAGTGGGGTATGCTTTCGGTAGAAAATCTTAGTACTTTATTTAGCTCTTTATTTAGACTTATGTACATGCTAAACTCACTCTGTAAGAGAGGTTGAAAGGTCAAAATCTGCACCTCGATCAAAGTGATACTCGGGCAAAAATCCAATTTAGCTTTATACTAGGTAGACCAATATCTAAGGCTATTGAAAAAGTCCCTCAAAACCTTCAAGGAGCAACTCAAAATCGTGAACTATGTGCCGTTATTCCTCTATAAGCGTAACGCATTCAATTCGGCCTAATGAATAAAGAGGTGCCTCCATACCATATAAGATTGACGAAGCACTGTGAAAAAAGAGTTGTCTCCATACCTAGTAGGATCGATTTGAAGTTATCTTGAAGACAGACTATTACTGTTTATTGTCTTATTTATCTAAAAGACCATCATACATGGCCTATTGCGCAATGTTTGTTACTAGGTTCTCCAATTTGGAATTTTAAATAATAAATTGTTAAAGAATATACTCTTATAGAATTCTATATGTGGTTGTTTTAGTTATGCTCATCTTATACATCATTTGTTACCTCATCGTCCTCATCGATTACCAAATACCAAATGTTAAAATCAGGGCTTGAAATCGATATTAAACTCGATAATTATCGATAATTTAATAATCGAAACATTGATAAAAATCGATAATAATCTTTTAAAGATGTTTAATTAAAATCAAAAATGAAAATGTTTGATATTAATATTCAAAATTTATATTGGTATCGAAAATTTTTATTAATAATTTTCAACATTTAAATTGTAAACGAAAAAAAATTTAATTGATAACTTATATCAAAATCATAATAATTTTATACATTTATATCCATATAAATTGAAAAAGTAGGAAGGTCGATTGTGGACGTTCTCCCTTCGTCCCATTGGTTCTCAGAGAAATTAATGGTTTATAATACTTAAGATTCGAATGCAATGAAATTGCATTAGAAAATACAATTCTGAGCGAAACTCAATTTATTATAATATGCTTCACTAATAACCCATTCCAAAGTTTTACCACGTGTGTAAATTACAAATGTAAATATGTAAAATAAATTTAAAGTCCCTACGATCTAAACTTGAAGAAATAAAGAAATAAAATAATTAAACTGTAATTTTGCCGATTTTCAAGAACTTTTACTTTAAAAGCTTATAAAAAAAATTGTCATTCACCATAATCAAAATATTTCGTTAAAATATTTAGTAGTATATGTCTCAACTTCGATAAAATTTTCAAACCAATAAACCAAAAATTTAGCAAATTTTGAATAATTGAAATTTACATTCGAAAAATAAGCTAAATAAAGTACCAACTAGATTAAATTTGCTACAAAAAGTATTTTTGTGGGTAATTGTACCCAAAAAAATGTTTTCATACACAAACAACTAAAAAAAACATCTTTGTAAGAAACAATACATTCCTCGCTCCGCTCACAATCTAAAGTAATTATTATATAAATATTCTAAAAAAAAAAATACGCTAGAAACTTAGACTTGTGAAATTCTTTAAATAAATGAAAAATAAAATGTATAAATAATATCGAAAGGAGACGAACATAATCTTTAGAAATTAGAAACGTAGATATACGGATAAATAAGACATAATAGTAGGAATGAATAATAGATCATAGAAATACTTAAACCAGACAAATGTATCAGAGTGTTAGAAAGATGAAAAGAGATTTTAAGAAACGGAATAATTGCTTAGCGAGAGAGAATGGTACTTTAATAACATTACCAATCACCAGGAAATGTATAAAATATTGAAACCTACTCAATTATAATGGACCGGTAGAAAATTTATATTGAATTTAGTAGAACATAATGAAAAAAATCAGCCCCTTTCCAATACTAGAATAAATTACATTATAGATTAAGTGACTGAAGAACAACAAGTCATCTGGATCTGGCAGAATCTATAGTGTCTTGAAAGTACTAAATGAGAAAAAATTGAGTACGTATATATAAGTTAATAGACCACATTTTTATAAGTGAATAAATTAGGATTGAATATCAACATTAATCTGTCTATTATACAAAATAGGGGATCCACTCAATTGTAACAATTATAGAGTTACCACATTATTAAACATCATCTATAAGATATAATTATAACATATTGGACAAGATAAAATTGCATACGCAAGAACGGATTAGAAATGTGGATCCAAACAGAAATTGATTAGATTTTTAACATTCAACAAATTCTCTAGTAGGTATGGAAATTTTAATACAAAAAAAAAAAAAAAAAAAACGCTGATAAACCAATAAGAGGTAAAACTCGAACGGATAAGCTAACCTAACTACAATATTAATAACCAAAACTTAAATCGTAGCTGACACCTAGCTAATAATATGTATGCAAAATAATACTATTAATAATTATAATAAATCAAATGAAAATAATAAAATATATAAATAAATAACAGAAAATACATTCAGCTGTTCAAGTGCACCAAATACCAACTTGTGTAAACATATACGTAGAAGTTATAGATGCGCAATTCGAATAGGTATAAAAAATATTATAATATTAATAAAATATATTATCATTTATCAGATATTTATTAATCAAAAAGTAATATTAGGTACCTATTGTTAAAAAAATAAAAAAATCAATAACATTATTAAAATAATCAAGATATTTAATAATTGTTGAAATTAGTAGAAATACAATTAACGACGTCAGTACGCCTGATTATGTATGTATCAATTAATATTCAGATAAGGACCAAACGCCGAAAGGATAATGATAACCATGTTATTGGACTGTATATAAAAATAAATGTAAACAATACATTTATAATGTTGAAACAATAAGTTTTATAATTATATTATTACTATATAATAAAATACAATTTATATATTATACAAGAAACAGAATTGTGGGACAGGGGTGGAACTTAATATAATATTAATATTTACGTAAATACGTTAATTACAAATATGTGATAAACATATAACAATAAATAATTATTTAAAAATTGACCACCTGACCGGAACTCTCCGTAATAGTTCTGACTGACCGTTAAATGATGTGGTTAACTCCATAAAGATATCCGATGTATCAAGATTTAAAATTTGTTTCGGCTAAAAGCGTTGTAAAACGATCACAGGGATTATACAAATATAAGCTTCTGCCGGACGCCGCGCTCTATCTGTACCGAACAAATAATCATCACATGCTAATGGGATCCAGGATAGTTTTTCGTCAACTACAACATTTAAGTTGCACACAATACCTTGTAAGATAAAATTACTAATATCTAACACATTTTTCCGTGTGAATTTGTACGTAGTATATTGTGCACGACGTATTTTTGAAACAATTATTTTTATGATTTTTATTGATAAGATTATTTTTTAATAAGGTCATCACAAAAATCCATTATTGCTAATCGTTTGCCAATATTTGGCACAATCTGTCGTTATTTATGCATATTCACATCATGATAGTGCCAACGATGAGGGATTATTAGGTCACAACCCCCCCTCCCCCCTAGAGGATTTGATTAATTGATTCAAGATTAAAAAAACTTAAACTTAAAGATATTTTTTTAAAATTATTTTATCAAAATAATCTCTTATCGAAAAAATTTAATTTTCTATCTAACTATTTTGTTAATAAAAATTGCGGTTATATAATGTAAATTATTATAATTACGTTTATTAATAAATCTTTAATTGTAAAAAAGTTGGATTTTGACCAATGTTTCTGTTATTACTTGATTTATAAGACAAAGCTTAATTATTTACATTTTATACATTCATGAAAAAAAAATTCTGTTACATGGAATTATGCTAACCCTATAGGGTTAGGTAGGTTAGGTTTATATAAAACAGATAAGTTTACCAACAAAACTTGGCAACCCAAACACACTATGAGAAAATCCTAGCTACGCGTCGGCTTCTTGATTTAATATTTTTTTTAGTTATATTTAATTCTTTTCTCCGAATGTTTTTAAAAATACTTTTTTTCTCTCAAGGAAAAACTTTGAGAAGTTCGACAAATGAGCTAAATAAAGTACAAACAAAATACAATTTTCTAACGAAAGCATATTTATTTATAACCCTATCTATAATAATCAGATAATTATTTCTAACCGAAATCATGCTTTCAGACATTATTCTAAAATCAATACAATAAAAATGCTGGGCACAATTTACTACATTTTATTTATTACCTGTTCCGGACTGTTCTTTATGGGCATGGACGTATTAGGAGGGAGGGCTTAGCGCTATTTTTAATTTTTATGTGTGATTAATACAATTTTTATATTAATATAAATTATAATTTTGTTTATATTAGGCTATTGGCACAATTATTTGCAATGACCCATTATTGCATCACAATAATATTTTCTTATATAATCTAAATAACAAATTATGTGCAAAATGCTTTATGAATTTATAGATAGTATTAATACATAATATATTTAGATCAATGCAGAAATTATACTTACCAAGTTCATAGTTAACTTTATCATGCGGTATAAATAATGCAACGTGTTGGTCCAATGGCATACTAAATCTATCATGATGAACGACTGAAAAATTACAAATAATATCAATAGTTTTAAAAAAAATACTTTAAACCTTAACTAGAGTAATAATTTACTTATAATTATTTTTTAATTAAACATTGTTAAGTATTCGATAAATATAGGTACTATTCTTATCGTAAGTAATTATACGGAGTACCTATCTATGCAAATCAAAAAATTTATTAAATCTACAAATTTATCTAAATTGTCATTTATCCATTTAATAAAATTAGAAAATATTATTTTATACAAATAACGCATTATGCCTAATTGCTTAAGATGAAGAAATGTATATTTTATCGACATACACGTTCAGCTTAAATATTTATATTATATACATTACACAAAAAATAAATATATTTTAAATATATTTGATGCAATATTTACTTGAATAAACCACAGAAATCATGGTAAATATTAAAATTATTTTTGAAATAAACATATTATTATAAAATTATATAATATTATTATAAATGATAAATTATATTCGAATTTACAAAAAAAAAAAAATATTTTAAAAATATTATGTCAGAGAATAGACATATGAATTATAAATTATATACTTAATTCATAAAATTGAGATTAACAAATGAAGTGTTAATTTTACCGAACTTGTTTTTATAGCTAAGAATGTTTGTTTCACCACATTCATGGTTATATTTTAATACCTATATATATAAACTTACACATCATACCGAAATACGATTATTCGATGACATACGTAACAAAAATAATAAATATTTTAATATATTATAACAATATTTATAATGTGTCTAATTTCGGAGTTTTCAATTATTTATAGAAAACAGACAAAAACCTTTCAATTTTTTCTGCAAAAAAGTAGTAATTCTTTATTCTAATAACAATCTTGGAAATTGGATTTTCATTTGTCTAGTTAATATTGTTTCTGTCTGTTATAATATTATTATAATTGGGTTTATGTTTATTTTATGTAAAATTGTTTGTACTATATCGACTTTATTTTGTTAAACCCTGTATATTTAAGAACCTATAGGGGCAGCATATTTTTCGGAGAGGTTAGTTTCAAGAATTCTTTATATTTCTGATTTAAAATTTTTACATTTAAGTAATTATTCATTTCTAAGGTCCATGGTACCTAATTAGTTTACGTATGTCGTATATCGTTGTTAGTGGATATCACCACGTTTTAATATATTTGAAGTCTGATCTACTTATAAAAATATTTATTTGTATGATTAAACTTATAAATTAGTCTAAAATTATGATTAAACTTATAATTAAATTAGATATTTACAGTGATTGAAAGGAACGCGTTTAAAGGAAATCGTTCCATTGATTTCGTTAAACTTTCTGGAACTTATCAGGAACGTAATACCTTTTTCTTGTAAAGGAACATATTGGAATTTCATTAATTTTCATAAAAAATTTTTATAACTTATCTTTAAAAATGTAGCCAATATAATGAATTAAAAAAATTAACTTATGTATAATATATTTACAATAGTATTTAATATATGACAAAACTAACTAGAAAAGTAAAAAATAATAAATATCTTGTCGTCGCGGTGACCTTGTCGGCGTAACATTGTTAGCGATTAGAAAACACGTTCGACAGTATAACACCTTACACGGCAGAGTGATCCAACTGTTTGTTGTTCGGCGGTATAGAAGTCAAAAAATCAACCATTCTGTTTCAATCCTTTACCTCGTATGTAAATTACTTATGAGAATACTCAAAAAAATCTCAACTACCTACGTTCAAAACTGAATTAGTTATCATGAAATTAAAAAAAATAATAAAATAACGGAAACCGTAATTTTGACGATTTTCCGCCATTTTTTGGTAGTTTTTCTTTTCTCTAGGAAAATCTTTTGAGAATTTCGAAAAATAAGCTAAATGAAGTACCAACTATGCAATTTTCTACCGAAAGCATACCATATTAGTAGTAATCGAACTATTATTTTTACCAAAAATCGTGCTTTTAAACATAAAAAAAACCATTGTAAAACCAATACATTCCTCACTTAACTCAGAATCTAAGATTATGTTATTATTAATATTTTATATTATTACAAGTACAGAAACGTATTCATATATTTGCCGCTTGTAGTCCTGTAGAAAATTGTCGTCCTTATTTACGATAAATTAAAATTTAACTAGCTTGGTATGCGAAACAAATTTTATTTATATTTAAATTACAAAAACATTATAATTAAAGTTGAAAAACAGAAAAAAAGGCTATAAAAATATTGGTATAGGTAATTGTTGGTAATTGTAATTATTTTCTATTTGAACAACTGTATAATATTTATAGTGCTAAGTCTTTATAACTTTAGTTATGTTAAAACAAAATAAAATCTATATTTAAATATGAATTATATTTATATATATATATAACTATTATTAAATTATTGTCTATTTTAGAGTAATTCAAATGTACAATGTTTAAATAATAAAAGTATTATTATCAAACTTAATATTATTTTTAAAATTTGTATTTGATCAATTGTATTTAACTTATATTTGATAAACAAATTAATAATAAATTATTAAAACAATACGACTTTTAAAATTACTGAGAAATTACATATGATCCCCAAATTAGCAAAACAAATGGACCCCCCCCCAGACGCCGATATAATATGACGTACCAATACTGAGATAATATGTTAAAATACAATGTTTAACCTTTTCCTATCTATTCTTGTGTACACAAACGGAAAAGTACTTACTTAATTAGTATGTGCTTTTATATATAAACTTATATGCGTATGTAACATTAAATTGCTGATAATAATAATACGATTATATTTGAATATAGTATACATAAATATGTAAAATTTTTAAATGCTTTTTAAAAGATAGAGAGCGATCCTTACTAGATACTTAGGAAAAGGATTGTGTCTAATTGTCGTGTTGTTAAACTGTACCTGAAGCTCACGATCCGCTTGTGTATTATAGAGATAGAAAGCACATACATCTATCTTGGACGGATTGGGATTTGATCTCCACTTATAAAAGTAATTTCTCATTATTTTTAGATCATTGGTTCACATTTGGCTTCCTGCATCCATGTACTTGCACTGATAAGCCAAAGCTATGTCATATAATTATTGAAATTTAAAGGTCGACGAAATGGATAGGTCATCGATATAAAGATTGAGTAACGTAGGAGCTAACACTGAACCTTGTGGTAGGACATTCTCTACTTGCTTTTTTATCCCCCATGAAAAATTGGGATCTGCGATTTGTTAACATGTTGTCTACGAGTGTCAATATCTTTTTGCAAGGAATTATGTTAGTTAGATTGTATAATAGTTGTATAATAGTAATTCTATCTTGTATATTATACTGATAAGACGTTTCAAAAGTTTACCACGTGTGTTAACTACCTATTAAATACTGAAAAAAATTACTTAGTACCTACGTTCAAAATTGCATTAGTTATAATGAAAAATGTAAAATTTTGTCAAAATTACGATTTCCGTAAATTTGGTCGTTTTTCCGTCATTTTTTGGTAGTTTTGCTTTTCATGAGAAAAAAACTTTTAAGAAATTTAAAAAATGAGCAAAATAATGTACTAACTAGGTGCAATTTTCCACGGTAAGTATAACCTAGTTGTGTTGATCGGACAGATTTATTTACTCGAAAAAGTGTCTTCAAACTTTTAAAAACTTAAAAATCAAACATCAGTGTAAAATGTTAAAGTTTAAAAACCAATAAAAAAATAGACTTTCGATTTTCAAAATATTTTATAAATAGAATGAATATTATTTGAGTAGGCTTCAATATATAATCTTCAAACCGTTAAACTCAAAATTGCAGGTAATATATTAAACATTTTTGAATAAGTTTTAATGTTCTATATTTAGTCAGAATATTTAGTCAATTAACAAAACGTATTTTTTCATATGTATAACCATTGATTATAGATACTATCTATAATCAATGGTATAACATATATTTGATATATACATATATAATATTGAATATATGAAAATAAAAAAAAAATTCGCAGTCCCTACGATCAAATATTAATTAGTTTTCTAGAAATAAAAAAAAACAGTAATAGTAAGTTTGCCGATTTTCCGACATTTTTAATAGTTTTTCTTCTCCCAAGTAAAAACTTTTGAAAAATTCGCTAAATAAAGTACTAACTAGATTCAATTTGATTCTGAATCCATACCCTATTTGTGGTAATCGGCCCATTATTTTCACCAAAAAAAAAAATGAAAAACCAATACATTCCTCTCTTTACTCAGTATGTAAAAATAATCCAAAATATTTAAATTCTAAAACAATAATGTTTCTTTTTTTACAATAAACTTTTAATATGATATGCTATATATATAGTATATATACTTTTATGATAATATTTAATTAGTTAAAACATTTAAATAATACTTTAAGGATATTACTCATTTTTAATATTATCCATAAAAATAAATTATAAAAACAATTATTAGGATTATTATTTATATAATAATATAATATATGCATTACTATCTTCAAATACAATACATTTAATTTTAAAAATGTCTACTAATGACAAATGAGTTAAATGAACCTAACCTAATACAATTTTTTAGTAAAAATATTAGTTTAAATTTGTATGTGTACATAAATGAGTTGTGTGGATGTAGAAAGTTAAATATAGCACACATATTCTTATATGATATTATATTTTATATTTCAATAGGTTAGTAGGCAATAAGTTACAGCAGGGGCGCCCACAAATGGTGACAGTGGGTGTATTTTGCAAGACCATTGTATTAATTAAAAATTACTTGTTAATTTTTGTATTAAAACCTTGTAATACTTGGGTATAATATTATAATACATCGATTATTTATAATAGTAATAATTGCTTAACGAAACGGACAGAAATATAGATTCTGGAGGAAGATTTATAATTATAGGAAGGACGGCAGAGGCGCCATTTCAGTATTTTAATAGGGGAGCGAAAATTAAAACAGGCTAAGTTTTACACCAATCGGGCCAATTTTGTTTGATATTAAAATTATGTTAGCAACTGACAACTTCATTTGCGGTGCATTTTTTAGTAATGTACAATGTTCTTTAATTATACCTAATTTTATTAAACATACCTATATCATTATTTACTGCTCAACAAACCATAATGACACAAAATACAAACGACAAAATAGTACAAATATATAAATTTACAATAAGTCCGTCGACAATGTTATTGTAGATTATGATGGTGGCGTATGGCATTTGAATATTATTTATTGGCGCGATAAAATACGTAAAAAAAAAAATAGGGAAGCCGTGGCCCACCCTGCTCCCTCCCAAATGGCGCTCCTGAAGGAAGGGTAATAATTATAAATTAATTTTGCACCCAGTGGACTGAAATTCTATGGGCGACCCTGGGTTACAGCAGATACGGTATAAAATAGATGGTAGTCACATTAAATATATTTATTAATTCTACAGTTAATAATAATTAAAATTTGGAAAACAAATTGTTTTTTTATCCTTAGCCTGCATTCGATGGTCCCGGCTGAAATTGATTATTGTATGGGATTTCGGTACTCAGTGTCATATAATCAACTATATTATTTACTGTATATTCTGAAGCTAAACGGCGTTGATGAAGTCTATTCAATTTTTCAAAGATAGATATTTCTTCTGGTCGATTTGCTCTTAATTTGTTGACTTGCAATGTTTGAGAATTAATTAATATCCAATCATACGATTTACAAGCTAAAAATATATAAATGATTGATACTCTTATATTAATAATATAAATATTAACATAAGTATGAACTATAATATATTAGGTCCTATAAAATAATAAGATGCGTTTTACAATATAGATAGGTAAATATAGAGTATAATATATCATGATAAAGGTATACCATAGTTCGTGTATTAAACCATATTTACAATATGGAATTATATAAATATTATGCAATCAATTATAATAAACATTTTATCCTGCGTAATATGTTTTAAAGGGTGTCTTTGAGTTTTGACTATATACCGTGAATTTATGTGTGGAACGCGAAGTTGAATGTATATTACCGCCTTGGTTCTACCGACTTTTGATAAGCACAAAATTGCACACTTGTAAACAGGTATATCAATATAGACAACTAAAATCCCATCCATATAATCTTCATCAACACTGAGTATTTACTGCCAAAGTGCCAATGCCCAATATATATTTATTTTTTTCAAAATTTAAACGTAGGTATCTTAAAATACACCTTATGCAGCAATGATGAATGCAGTTTGATAAGACGATGGGAGTATGTAATTTCGATGATTTATTTAGCACAAAATTAATATAAAAAAAAAGTTACATTGCTTATTGGCAGTGTTAGGACTAATCTAGATAATTATTTTTTTATCTTTTATCTTATTAAGATAAATAAATACAAGTTATCTAAATATTTTACTTATCTAGATAAATTCATAATATACATTTTTTGTGAAAATTAGCTAAATTTTTTCGAAAATGTTTCATTTTTATTCTCATTCTCTCAAGCACAACTTGTAAGTAACATAACATCCCAGGCTAAAAATATATGACGTTATTCTGGAATAACTATACATTATTCTTATTAAATACTTATTACTTAAGTAGTAATATTCTGTGTTCGGTTATAACTATATATAAAATATACTAATTAATTTATATAAATAGCCCATATTAGTATGTTACTGTCGCGACTGCCATTATTTCCAAGAACTTAAAAAATATTTTTAAATTATAGTTAAAATAATAGAATAAAAAAAATAATAATAATAATAGAAACAGACAACAAGTTATAATCACCGCCGTTCGCCAAACAAAATTACGTAGAATATAATATTATATTTATTTATTGTGAAATTTCTCAAATTATATCTAATTCAGTTGTTTATTATTTCCCTATTCGCAATACGATCATCGAAAATTAATATAAATAATATATAATTCATATCGACATAATATCCAGATAGTCATGACAATTCACAAGTCTGATAAGCAAATACGTGAGATGTTATTAATCTATTTCAGGTTTTTTATATTGTAACTAAAATCCAATTTTAATATGTACATGACGTGTAATAATAATTAACATTATTTCATATACACAAATACACAATACTCGTAAATATCATTTCAATGTTGTTAATTAAAAATTGTATAGTCCACGACACGAAAAGTGACTGGTGACGCCTGCCACCCGCCCACCATAGAAAAGCCATCGGTTATTATGTTTGTGTAGTATTTTAGCATGTATTCTTGGAAATATTATTTTTAAAGTGAACAATCAAAAAATAAACATATTATACAGGCATTTACTTACACGACGGTATACATATTTTTTTAAATTAATTATTTTAATTTTAATTTCTATAATTATCTGTAATTTATCTAGATAATATATTTTTATCTTTATCTTTACCCAGATGATTTTTTTGTTATTTGTTCCTAACACTACTTATTGGTAGAAAATAAATTATATTTTTTAAATTAGTGCTTTATGCGTATAAAATATATTTATGATAAAAATCGATTAAAACATCTGCAAGGAAAAATTCATAAAAATCTGTTTTAACCATCATATTGTAGTATATTATAATATAGGTATATTATTTTTTTTAATTCTACTAAGTATAAGTAGATATTATTGTTTTAATTATTGTTATAAAATTTAAAATTAAATATATAATTTTATTTTATTTTATATTTATATACAATATTGAATATAGACTATTAACTACTTTAGGCTCGAGCCACATGATGCGTTAGTCTTTCTCTGTGACTATATTATAAATCATTTTAATAGAATTAAGTTTTCTGTAGCCTGCACATATTTCCTATAAGTTTTATGATTTATGAATATAATTACAGTAAATAAAATATCTATTCCTAGCACTCTAGCAGTATAGCCATTGAAGTACAGAATATGATTTTAAAAATTTAAGGTTTTCTTATTAGACAATAAATAATATATATATATATATATATATATATATATATATATATATATATATATCTAAATAAGTAAAGCTATAATTATAACATTATTTATGAAATATTTATATAATGTTCATAAAATTGGTAATAGAAATCATTGATCATAATAAAATATATAATGAGTAGAAAGGAACATATACAAAACACCGGTTTACACATCACTGGTTTATTTTTACGTTCGTTATTCAGTAATCATCAATAATTGTTATTTTTGTCAATACAATTTTTTTTCGGTTTAAAGTTATTAAATTTAATTTTCTTTTAAGTTTTTAAGAAAAGTTAAGTTACATATTTCAATTTACATTTAACATTTTTAAGTTAGCATTAAATAAAAGTAACTTTTAACGTTTAACTTAATTGAAGAATTTCTAAAATAACTTAATTTAACGAGTTAAAAAAAATAGTTAACTTGCCCAGCCTTACTATTTTCAATGTATAGAATGAACATAATTATATAGAATACTCATAATTGAAAATATAGCTGTAACAAGTGATCCACTAATATAATACTAACATATATTAATGGTTATGTAGTCAAAAATTCTCTAGATTCACCAAATGTTTTATTGTCTTAATTCAGTGACGACATCTCAAACATTGCTACATAACAATTTAATTTAAGATATATCTCATGTAAATCTAATAAAACTTTCCATAAATTTATTTAACCCCATTAAATTGTTAAAATCTGCAACTCTAAAGATACATTCAGATATTATCTTCATAGTAATAGATTAATATGGAGGTTGGATGAGTCCAATTTATTAGATGTAATAATATGAAATATAAGGAGGAATTTATATCATCTAGGGTACATTTTTTTTTTGCTCTTATACTAATGTAAGGGATATCACAAAAAAATTATATATATCTAAAGTTCAACCAAAATAAGCTAAATAAATTACAATTTATTATTTATATTTGTAATTTATTATTAAAATACTTCTTTAAGTTTTTTTATAAAATTAATAACACTCATAAAGATACTTTAGGTATAGTAATATAATATGGGCTAAACTGAATAAGATATTAGAAAAGAATTATTAAAATATAAAATAAACCGTACAAATACAATGCGATAAATTAATTTAATGAAAGAAAACCATTAGGTACACATAAAATTTTACTGTATATAAAATAATAAAGAATTTCAATTTTAATAATGACTTATAAAACCTCCGAACCCTTTGGAGCTAGAAGTAAAATAAAATAAATCTAATAATCTAATATTTTGACCATCTTATGGAAAATAATTATAACTAATCTGTATGGATTCAATTTAATTAAATATTCTAACACATTTTTTATATTTTAAATCAGTATATTATATGTATTAACGCTAAATTTATATTTGTGTTGTTCCTAATTTACGAAGCACGCCTATACTGTAATTTTGTAAATATACGTTTCGAAATATTATGGAATTGTTATTATTATGAATAAACTAAATAATAGATAAGTACTATTAATTGAGTGGAATTTTTATAAGCATAACAGAATTTCGGATAAAATATGGAAAAGAATATTTTTCAATAATGTTTGTATAACATATAATGTTAGTGAATAACAATATTAGTAAATGACAATATTATGTTTTGTAATTATAAGTAAGGTACAAACCATACAAATTGCTATTGACAGAGATAAAATCTGAAAAACAATAGTATACAAGTATATATATATATATGTTAGGGTGGTCCTTAAATTTAAATTGTAAAATCTTTATGCAAGGTTCTTCTCTATACATTCGATATCATTAAAAAATAATCCACATTAAATTTAGTGGTGATAACTCACACCCTTTCCGTGTCTCAAGAGGATAGGAAAATTTATAAATGAGTGTAGTTTTATGGTATATTGTATTTTACTCTAAAACCTTAGCATATACAATAAAAACAAAAATAAGATTTATTAAAGAAAATAATATTTTATATAAATAACTTTCCAAAATAATTTTTCTAAAGTCAGTTGTATTTTTTAAATAAAAAAAAAGAATTTAAATTTATAAGCGAAAATTTATGTTTTACGATTTTTTAAACATAATTAATGAACTTTTGAAAATACAATAAAATGTTTTACACACATATAATTACTAATTGAATTTTCTGCGGATATACTTATATATTTCAATAGAGTTATAAAAATAGATAATTGATTATTAATGATATATTATAAATATAGTTTAATTGATAAAATTTAAATACATACTGCTAGGAGTCTTCGTTAATAAAAATTTCAAATCTGAAAAATTTTATAATTATGTAAGTGCATATATTATTGTGGCACAATATATTATATATTTTAAATATGTTGGCATTTCTTCATTCATCATTGGGAAATTATTTTACATTTAAACACTGAATTTTAATTAAAGATAAATCTTTATTGAGTAAAATGTTATAATCACTTTTAAAGGGATAGGATTAAATATCAAATTTTATAGAATTAATCTGATTTTAGATTTTGAGAGATGCAAAAATATGCATTGGTTTTACACATATGTTTTTTTTAATGTTTAAGGATACTTTTTGGGGTTTAAATAATGGTTCGGTTTTTCTTTCCATAGCAAATTGCTTCTATATTACTTGGTACATTATTTTTAACACATTTCGGATCTCTCTAAAAATTTTCCCTTGGGATATGAAAAACTACCAATAATAACGTAAAATCGGCAAAATTACGGTTAATGTGAATTTGATTTTAAATACTTTGTAATAACTAATGTAGTTTTGAACGTATAAGTATGAAATACGTTCTACAGAAACTTTTTTTGGGGGTATTAAGATTAACATACGTATTTTACATATAATAAGAAAATATTTTGGAATTGCTACTTTGTTTTTATCGATTTTTTTTATGTCTAATGACATTTCTCGGACTGAAATAATGATCCGATTATCACAAGTAGGGTATGCTTTTCGTAGATAATTGCTTATACTTGGTATTTAACTCATTTTACGAATTTCTTAATAGTTTCGTCTTGTGATGGGTATAATTATCAAAAAATGGCTGAAAATGGAAAATTTACGGAAACTAAACTGTAGTTTTGACCAAATTATATATTTTATGATGACTAATTTTTTTGTTACACATTATTTGACAAACAAATTTTTCTTATAAAAAGTACAATTATAAATAAAGTATATAATAATAGTATATATAATATATTATATATCTGAATGAGTTTCGTTTAAAATTGTATTGCTAATTTTAGGATAAAAGAGGAACGCCCGGAATTGATTTATCCACTATTTAATATTATAAAATAATTATTACAAACATTTGTTTTCATTCAATGGAACATAATCTGAAAAGTTTTAAATGCTATTTAAGTTTAAATTATAATACAATAAAAAAAAAATTTCAAATGGATATTTTATCTGTTAAAATTAAAGTTTAAAAAAATTTATACTTTTAAACCAAAATTATATCATTTATACTTTTTCTTTAAATTTATATAAAAAATTTTTTAAACTTTTTAACTCATTTAATAAAGTGTTTATATTACAATTTTTATAACTTTTTGAGTTATTTTTTTGGTAAATTTTACATCTTAATTTACAACTTAAATATTTGTTGAATAACTTATTTTGACTAGTTCAAAAGAATATTCAAATTTCCCATGCTTTGGAAATAGTACAAATAATAATATGCCTATTCAATAAAGCGGTCAAAATATGCAAAAGTATATTTATATGGATTTATATCTGTTTCATAGGCACATAGATTAAAATTCATAAATTTCCTATAATATACCTTTTAAATAATCTGTATTATCGGGAAAACCTAAAACAACAATAAGACAATTTAAATATGTATATCTTTCGATTTAAATTTATAGTACAAGATAAATTAAATTAAATTTATAGAAAATATATTATCAGAATACATCATTTAAAAAAAGTACAACATAATTTAAATGCATTTTTTACTTTCATACAAATATATACTCGTGGTATAATATTCTTTACACAATTTTTGTTTTATTTACCCTAATAAATAACTATAATAAATAAATATATAACTAAAATGTAGTACCTTAGTATCTTTAGTTTAGCTAACTATCTATGATAAGTTGGTTTTTTGTTTCTAGACTATTATTAATTTTCATATTCATTGACTAATTATCAAAATAAAATTCAAATTTTTCGGTTACGATAATAGTTATACAACTTTTTTGGATTAGAAATATAGAATATATATATTGCTATATAGAATATATAATAGTGTGAGAACCCCTTTTTGGGGTCAATATTATACGGTAGTGTTAACGAACCTGTATCATTTGGATTATACTCTGTAAAACAAAAACAAGATAATTATAAAATTATTTATTATTAGTATATTATATTGTATAAAAAATTACTTATATTAGTATATTTAGTGTATATATACATATATTGTTGTGTATAAGTTTTTTTAGTCATTTGTCAGACGACATTAATTTATAATATGTATTTAGACGCCCTAAAACCCCTTGGCACTCTTCCTATTTAAAAATCCTCCTCTCGTTCTTACACCAAACAAATTGGGTTAGGTAATATATATAGGAAAGTCACATAGATACTTAATTTGGTTATTTAATATTGAAAAGATAAAACATTTCATACTTCGATGCAATTTTCTAGATTAGTACAAATTATTGTTATATCGTCTCTCAAGATATTAATTTAACATTTTTAAAGAATGTTTTTAACAATTATAACATATAATTGCAAACTAAACAATGTTCTTACACATATTTTTTTTTTCAGCATTGAAAACAATAGTATTTTATTTACAGTAGGTTTATTGGATTTTAATAGTTTGACGTTGGTCACAGTGGTGGTCAAACGGTGGTGGGGGGGTTTAGGGGAATATATTCCCCCCCAAGACCTTTTTGTTATTATGTATTATTTTAACAATATACCGTTTATTACCAATATATTTATAATAAAAAAAAGTGAGAAATTCGATTATGGACGTTCTTCCTTCGTCCCTTCGATCCTCAGAGAAATTAGTGGTTTATTATAATTATTAAGATTTGAATGCAATTATATTGCCTTAGAAAATACGATTATGAGCGAATCTCAACATATTATTGATGACTGTTATTGCAAATTGTAATAAGCGTGTTTTCACGAGATGTACGGGAAGAAAAATGTTTACAGACTGTTTACTGATACGCATTAGTTTAGATACCAAGTTTATGTATTGTCAAAACGAGTGAAAACTGATAATATAAATTTAAATCCTAATTACTTATTAAAAAATCTATTTTATTTCACGAAACTACGATAGTACGAGTATACAATACTATTATTTTGTATTATCATTTTTATAATAAGAGGTAACAGAAATACAAAACTGTTGGTGAAGGTATTTAGTGATAAGAGCAAACATTTTAGTAAGCAATTTACTATTTCAATCAAAAACAATCGTCAAAATTATTTTTAGTAAACTATTTCCTTTCGATACCTACGCGAAAACACGTTAATTAAATTGATAAATGATAATTATAATGATAAGAATTATGATTTGTGGAATACACAAATCTGCGCTACCTATTGGCGTGGCTCCTACACTACTAGAATTCTGGCTCCCATTTCACTATATAAAGCGTTAACACGTTGTGCATTAACTTGGACTATCCGACTATGTATGTATAATTAATCAATGATTGTAGGTAAATTTTATTATTTTGTGCTTTACACTAATCTAAAACTGTTAGGTTATTTATTTTAGTTCATTTAGTATTTCGGTAAAAGCCATAAGGCTTACATATTAGAATCAATTATTATTTAATAATATTATAAGTTTAAAAAGTATCTAAAATATAAGTTGTAAATTTTATTGACTTGCAAGTTAAAAGTGGTAACATTAAGTTATAAAAAAATAGGGAGTCAAATAGTGGTGTATTATAATTAAGATTCGAATGCGATAATGTTGCATTCGAATAAACGATTCTAACTGAAAGTTAGTCAGATATACATTATACTTGTACAATATAATTTTGTACTGATAATAATTCTTTATCCATCAAATAATTTGCAACAGAAAAATTAGTCATAATAAAATAACATATTAGCAGTTCCAAAATATTCTCTAATATGTACAATATATATGTTAATATTCAAACAAATTTTCATGTCCCTACGTTCAAAACGGCATTAGTAACCACAAAATATTTAATATTAAATTCACAGTAAGGCAACCGTGAATACTATGCCGATTTTCTGGTATTTTTCGGTAGTTTTTCATATCACAAGCAAAAACTTGAGAGAACTTCAAAAAATGAGCTAAATAAAGTTGATGAAAATTTCTATCGAAAGCATATCCTACTTGTTGTAATTGAAGAATTATTTCTACCAGAAAAAGAGTCTTTAGACATAGAAAAAAAACATCTTTGTAAAACGAATACATGTATTGCAATCCTCGTTTCACTCAAAAGTCAGAATCTAAAATAAAATTTGGTCCATTTAAAATGGTTTATGACTACTAACATAAGAAATGAAACAATTTTTTTTAAAAATTATTTTAATATTTATATTCGCGTAAAATCATCTGCAAAATATATAACCTAACCTAGGACAAGGTTATTCTAGTTATATAATTGTAAAGTTAATTTTAAAATAGACGTTACATTTGTTTCAAAGCTTCGATATTAACAGTCGTTGTCAACAAATAACTAAATATGAATAATTTATTATTTTATAATTACTTTAAATTATTTACATTAAAAAAAAGTACATTTTATAAAAAAATTATTTTTATGTGTAATTTTTTAAATAAAATACATAAAATGGAAAATGATGATTTTCATTTCACGAAATAGATCAAATTTGTGTCCATTACATAAACATACAAACTACTACGTACGTAACTAGGTACGTAAATTGTATGATTTCATTAATTGGATATGACATAAATATTATAATATAAATATATTATGTCAAAAGAAAATTGTTCTGAATACAAATTTGTTTAAATAAATACATAATATTTAACTTAACCTAGTTAATTTATAACACTCATATTCATTATCTCGAAAAAAATATTATTTTTAAAAAATAAAAACTTTAAACCTAACATTTATCCTCAAATATATTTCATGAATCATTAAAAAAAAAAAAAAAATTTATAATACAATATAAAAATAATATTTCGTAATACAAATACAAATTTGTATTTACGAATAAAACAAATTAGACTTATATTTATTTTTAAATAGTTTTGCTAATTTTTTTACCTGTGATAAATTGTTTATAGTAATCACGGAATTTCATGTGATATGTCGTCAATGAAAAGGAATGACCGGTATGATTAAGTACTAAAATAAATTTAATAAAAAATAAAAATGTAATTAAATTTTCTTATAAATATTTTTTTATTACTTGTACATATAAATGTGTAATTAATTAATTTATAAGGCTTACATATATATAAATAGGTTTATTTACTGATTTATGTATACCTATTTAATTCAAATATTTAATGTCCATTTGTACTCTACTGATTATACAGTTATAGATAATATAATATTATGATATACCATAGACTTTATACGCATGATTAAATAACTTTAAAATAATTTACTTAATCATACTTATACTAATACCAAACTATACAGGAAATCGAGAGTTTGATGAGCGTGATATAATTTGTATTAATAATTAATATATTATTTATTTAATATTAATATAGTGGTTTATTGTTATTAAAACTATATATCACAGTACACACATATTATATTTATAGGTACACATATTATTATTATAGTATTATTATAAATCAATATTATTAATTATATCATTTTTTATTTTTTCAAATTAAATTGGGCTTTAAATAGGCAAAAATTGTATTTATAGCTACAGTAATATTGTTACTTTGCAGGCATGTCGTTATTACTGGCTACATCAATGCGTATATATGTTACGGGCAAAGTGGAAAATTCGGGCATTACAAAATACAATAACCGGGCAGTGTACACATTGCCCGTGGTATATTGGACAATGTAAATTGTGAAATATTTATACAAAATATACTGCATAATATATTATGTTTTTATTGCAAATTATTAATATTACATTATTGTACAAAATTAATAATCATCAAACGATAAATTAGCTTAAATTATACATTTATTTCAAATAATTTTTTATACACGAATAAATCTTGGAATGAATAAATGTAAAAAAAAATTAAATGTTTGTTTAGGCACTGCACGATTTAAACTGAGTGACTGTGTACTATAACTAAAGTAAAACTGTACGTACCAAAATTATATGAGATAATATATTATGAGTGGATGCGAGATAAAATGAGAACTGATTTATTGATTTTGTTATCGGGATATAAAGTAAATTCACATAATGTCATAAACTCATAAGTGTTGAACCAGAGAATAGACGTAGCATATAACTATTTAAACTTTATGAGAAAAAAAATATATGAACATTTATTTTCGTTTAATGATTATTAATTATGTAATTATTATAATAGTTATACTTCACAATTATTTACATTGCATAAATAAGTTGTATAAAAAAAAAATATATTATTAATGCCCGGACATTGTATACATTTTCCCGAATTTTCCACTTTGCCCGTAACATACGAGTATATATATATATATATTGACACGCTCCTCGTAAAGATATTGTTATATACAGTTCCCGTTTATTAGTATAAGGCACCGAACTGAATACATGAAATGCGTATAGGACCGGAAAATGTTGACTACTACTAGGCAGCATATAAACATTCTGCACACAAAATAAAACCCAGTGGTCAATATGACCGAGAAATCATTTAAACACTGATAAAACGCATGCGTAAGACTCTTCTCGTGTCTGAATCGAAAATATCCCTCGATTTGTTGTGCAAATCCACGTCGGATTGGTAATAGCCATGACAAAATAGATTTTAATTGATAAAACAAAATCCCTTTAGGTTAGATTTCTATAGGATATCTCTAAAATCCCAAATGATGCAAAATTCAAATCGTTATCATCAATTTTGTTCGGCCAATCAACCAATGGGTTTTATTTTGTGTGCAGAATGTTAATATGCTACCGGGCATCACTTTATTGATTCTACATGTATTTGTATGAAAGAAACAATATTTATATGTTATTATTTTTTTCCAAGGAAAATTAAAGCATTGAAATAAAGTAATATTATATAGATAATGGATATAGATATAGATTATGCGGTTATAAAGCACTTGAGGAATCAAAATGGCAGCCTTAATCTACCAAATGGTAGATATTTTTCAAATTGGAAGTTATATGCAATGCGCGCTCCATGTTATCCAGTTCAGAGAATGTTATAGTCGGCGACACGAAAACTGGTGGGTGACCGCCATCGTACACCGGACCTCAACCAAACAGTAGACAGTGGTTCTCATTTTACAGAAACAATACGGTACTGTTTAACAACTATACCAAATATCAAATTTTTGTTTTCCTTCTTTTTTGTGTTAGCATTCCACATATTCGACCATTTGTATTATTTCGTATAGAATAGGAAGGGGAAAGTTATAAGAACAATACGTAATATTTTTATAAAAAATACATATAAAAAATGTATATGAATACGAAATAATTGAAAAGCGCGGCAAATGGTTAACTTATCATCTATGCATATTCAAATCATCTGATAAATGATAACGTTACATAATCATAAGTCATAACGATAATACGGCAACAATAGTGCATACACAATCATGTTATATTAGATTCTGAGCGAAGCGAGGAATGTATTGGTTTTACAAAGATGTTTTTTTTTCCTGAAGACATTTTTTCGGGTAAAAATAATGGTCCAATTACCACAAATAGGGTACAATATTGGTAGCAAATTGTGTCTAGTTGGTACTTTATTTAGATAATTTTTCAAATTTCTCAAAAGTTTTCTGGGGAGAAGAAAAACTACTAAAAATTACGGAAAAACGTAATCGACGGAGATCATAATTTTTATGAAATAGATTTTAGGTTTTTCATGATAACTAATGCAATTTTATACGTAGGTACTTTACATTTTTTTTAATGTTCTCTTGGGTAGTTTACACACATGGTAAATCTTTGGAATGACCAGTATAATATATTATATTATATTGAGTTTCACTCATAATCGTATTTTCTAATACAAAATCTTTGTATTCAAATCTTAATTATAATAAACCACTAATTTCTCCGAGGACCGAAGGCACAAATGAGGAACATCTAAAATTGACCTTCCCACTTTTAAACATTCATATATTATTATTATTACATGGTAAAGTAGTATCCAATATTTCAATAATCATTAGACATTAATGATTAATCCATTATGCGGTATTCTATATAATATAATATTCTATATAATTAATAATCAAAATGGCATCTAAAATTCAACAGTAAGTATCGTATATTTGTTTCATATCTTAATAAATAATTATGCGACCGAGTATTATTCTATATATGTTTGTTGAGTACCGTAGATTTAACGAAGAAAAAAAGGATTATAATATAATAACAATATGAATAATAATACGACGAATGTATGTGGCGTTTATTACATATAAACGATGACTGCCCGCGTCATTGCATAGAATATATTATTATACAGTAAGAAACAAATAATGCTCACTCAGAACTCGCCGCTGTAGCACAGTATGAATAACATACCTACTGTATATACTATATACATGACGGTATTAAATTATAATTTAATATTTTAACACTCCTTCTTAAATTCTAATTTAATTATACAAAAAAAAAATTAAGAACTATTATCTTGTATTTTAAGTTTTCCTCTGAGATACTGGAACTGTTCTTTTAGTATTGGTTTTATCATGATATTCGCAAGTTGATTTTTGCATCTCACATACTCCAATATGAATTTTCCCTCTTCATACTGTTCTCTGATGTAATTATATCTTACAACAATATGTTTAGTTCTTTTATGAAACTCTGGATTTTTCACGAGTCGTATAGCACTTTGGTTATCTCCATGTATAATGGATTTGTCTGCCTCTATTTCCAGAAGATCATTAATTAATTACATTAATCATGTAAGCTACTGAACTCCTTGACTTAGTGCAATATACTTTGACTATATTGTTGATAATGACACTGACTTTTGTCTCTATGATCCTCATGCAATTAATACTTTGTCAAGACAAAACGTAGATCTTCTTATTGTTATATCTCCTGCATAATCAGCAGCACTATAACCAATTAATTTGATGTTCGTATCACTACTATAAAATAATCCATAATTCAGTATAGACTTTAAATATTTAAAAATGTGTTTCACTGCATTCCAGTGTACTTTCTTCGGTTTTTCTAGATAGCGATTGACCAAGTTCACTGCAAATATGATATCAGGTCTCGTTATTTGACTTAAGTACTGTTACGAACCCAGATTGTTTAAAGTAAGATTGTATTCTATTTAATAGTATTTCTGATAGAATAGTATATCATAAATAAATATACTAGGAATAAGACAAGCGCATTTGTATTATTATAGTTTTATATGTATAATTATAAAATAATACTTAGTATTAATTTGACTGTGGAACTATAGGAAGAACAATATGTTCTACGAATTACAGTTACAGCGAATGACAGATAAAAAGCAGATACATCAACAGAACAACAGGAAGACAAAAGTTTATATAAGGGATCCAGACACCAGGCCAAATCAGACGACTGGGCATCGACGTACTGACAACATTACAGACGACTGGAAGCAACGTACTGAACACCACCACAGATGACTACATAAGAACGAGTCGTAATACGTCAGATATTTGTGCTTTATTATAACTTTGTTTCTCAGAGTCAATTAAAATTGAATAAATTAGTTTATTGTTAAAATCGTTGAGTTAACTTTATTCATTCTAATACGGATCAAGTTAACCAGGGTTGGCACACAACAGTACAATAAACTTCCTACAGCTTCTCGATAAGGAGCTCCTTCTACAGATATAGACTCTGACACAGCTGAGTCCAAAGTGTGTTGTGGATCTGTTGTAATATGTACAATGTTCGCATTTTCATGATGAATTTGGATAAGTTTCTCCTGCAATATGATGTTTGATGTATGAAAATTGATCCATCAATCCTCTGATTGATTTTTATACCCAGAAATTGATCCAATTCACCTTCCTTAGTCTCAAAATTGTCCTTGAAATGTCTTACCAGATCGTTGATAAGCTTACTGTTTGTCGCTGCTATAAGTCCATCATCTACAAAAATAGCTACTATTAGTAAATTATTACTTTTCTTACTTGTATAAACACAAGTGTCTGCTCTGGTTTCCTTTAGATAAAAAATTGATAGCATATTTTTTAACTTTTTGTTCCAACATCTAGGTGCTTGCTTTAGACTATATAAGCTACGCTGAAGTTTACAAACTTATATACTCCCGTCTTCATAACCTATGGGTTGCTTCATATATATTTCTTCTTCGAGATCACCGTAAAGAAATGTCGAACTGTTAAGTACTAATTTCTTTGCATCTGCTAAAGCTAGTATTAATCGAATAGAATCATACTTCATAACTGGATTGAATGTTTCTTGTTAATCTATTCCATGAACTTGCGCACACTCCTTTATCACCAACCTTGCTTTGTATCAATCAACTTCTCCGTTTGCTTTTTAATTAGTCTTGTATATCCAGCAATTATTAATAGGTTTTTTTATTTAGGGGCAAATCTACGAGTAAACATGTTTCATTTTTATTCAATGACGACATTTTGTCATTTATTGCTGCATTCCAATCGTCTGCATTATTACATGTCATAGCGTCTTCATATGTAACTGGGTCATTACTGGCTGATAATAAAGCATCTCTACATCTAATAGATTTTTTGAGTTTTCCACTGTCTCTGAGCGTCATGTTTGTTCGCTATTCTACTCCTATTGGTATCTGTTCATCGTCGTCCAATTTTTCTTCGTCATCATTGTTGTCGTCTTTATATTCAGTATCACCTCTTGAATTCACTTCTTCATCTTCTTCATTCGTGATTTTTACTTGTGTAGCTAAAGGTGGGCTTGACGAATTCTTTATAAATATTACGTCTCTGCTTAAAGAAACTTCTCTTCCTTCAAACCATATACGATATCCCTTCGTCTCTTTTGAGTAACCAACGAAAATGCTTCTTCTTCCCTTTTTATCCCATTTTCTTCTTTTTTCCTTTGGTATATGTGCATATACTTCACTACCAAATATTTTTAAATGATTTATGTTTGGTATTTTATTGAACCATAATTCGTATGGTGTTTTTCCTTTCTGACTTGTATTGCCTGTATGATTTATTGTATATAACGCTGTATTCACAGCTTCTGCCCAAAGTGTCTTAGACCAATTTTTGCTGTATACAATAGTTCTAGCCGCTTCTACAATAGTTCGCATTGACCTTTCCGCTTTGCCATTTTGCTTTTGCTAAGGTGTGTATGGTACACTCGTCTCATGTTTTATTCAAAATTTATCCAATATGGATTTAATTTCAGTATTTTTATGTTCGAAACCACAATTACTTCTTAAAGTTTTTACTGAAATATTCAACTGATTCTTGACTGCATTTAAGAATATTTTAAATGTATTTTTAACTTCTGATTTGTGTTTTATAAAACACATTTATATGTATATATATATATATTTGGAATAGTCATCTTTAAAAATAATAAAATACCTTTTAACCTCTAACGAGTTTTCCTCCATTAGCCCATATACATCCGTATAAATTATTTGATCAGGTTCACAAAAAAATTGTCCTTATGTCTCTGTGAATTGTATTTGATTGTATTTCAAATACTCACGAATATGTTTCATATTCTGATGACCAAGTAAATTGTGTCAGTGTTGTAATGTGTAATTCTTTACTGAAATGTTTGCATTTTCAATTTCCTGATTATTTTTTATAAACATACACCTTTGACTATCTGTCATCATTTTAAATCCCTTATCTAGACATGCCCCACATAAAAATTAATTTACTTTAAGTTCTGGCACATGTAATACATTTGCTAAATAACCGTTTTCCCACTTATTTTCAACATAAGCATGAATATTTATGTTACTTTTTTCCAACTGCCATAATATATTTACCATTACCAATACGCACTGGTAATTTTAATTTCAAAATTTCATAATTAATAAACCACTCTCTCCTCTTTGTCATGTGGTCGCTTACTTCAGAGTCCACATACCAATTGTCTTATGTTAATCGTTAATTTCTTCAATTTTTCCTTGTACGCCAATGAGTGCAAAACCGGAATTCGAATTATTTTCATCCTATTTATTTTTAAATAATCTGCAGTCTTTTTTCCAGTGTCCCGGTTTCTTACAGTAATTATAGTTTCCAGGCTTTGCTTTTCCATTTTTATTGTTTATGTGAATTTTATAATTCTTACCCCTTTTCGCAGTTAATGCTCAACTTCATGCACTGTCTTCACCGACTTTATGCCCTTGAATTTGTCGTGTTTCTTCAACCATTAATCGCGAAGTCAAATTTTCTAGTGTTCTATTTTCATTATTCATTGAGTCCAATGCACTATAAAAATGTCTATAGCTGTCTGGTAACGTCATCAAAATTTTTGTTATTAACATGGAGTCCAAGATTGGCTCACCTAGTTGATTAATTGCCTTCTTAGATTTTCTAATTTCAATATATGACCAGCTATATTATCTTTTGGATCCATTATATACCGATAGAATTTTTATTGCATTAGTGTCACGCTTGTGTCCGACTTCTGCTCGTACATACTGAGCAACTTGTCCCACATATAACTAGCTGTTTCACAATTTATGATGTACTGCAGAGGATGCTCGTCTAATGACATGGCGATATACTTTTGAGCCTTACTATCTGCCCTTTTCCATATTGCATAATCGATATTATATCTTTTTCTAGCTTCTACTTCAGTTTCGGTACTGAGTTTCACTAAAATAGGTTTCTTCGATTCTTTTGTTACAACATCGAATATTTCACCCGCGCTTCACCTTTATTTAAAATTTCTACATATCCCAGTTCGATGCATCTATCAATTAATAGATTCACCTTCCATGACAATTTTTTTGTATACTAACTGTACACTAATAAAAATAATACAAAACGGTTGACGCAATTTACGAATGACGCACTTCGTCTACATTAAAAACTGTTATAATATACTAAAACAATATTAAACCTCGTTTACGGGTACCGGGCGCATAGCCAAATTAAGGTATTGAGTACCTTAGATTTAACGAAGAAATAAAAGAAGGATTATAATATAATAAATACGACAAATAAATGTATGTGACGTTTATGACATAAAAACGATGACTGCCCGCTTCATTGCATAGAATATATTATTATACAGTAAGAAACAAATAATGCTCACTCAGCACTCGCCGCTGTAGCACAGTATGAATAACATACCTACTGTATATACTATATACATGACGGTATTAAATTATAATTTAATATTTCAACAATGTTATAATATACCATATTAATAATATCAATATCTACTTGTAGATAATCTATTTTCATATAATATTTTTCAATAATAATATATAAAACTCTAAATGTCACAGATTAAATTTAAAAATAATAATTAACGATTAAAAAATAAATTAAAGAAATCAAATTCAAAATTATCATTAAATCTAATTTCCGTATCACTTTATTAGATTCAGTATTCACATAATAGTATTCCTTAAGGCCCTAAGTAATTTTCTAACACTTAAATAAGCTCTAAAGGTTCCTTAAGTATTTATTTAAAATAAGCCAATTCAAATTATTAAATGGTATTTAAAAATATCAAAATTCACTTAAGTAATTATCTTAAGTAAAACTTTTACAGTAAATGCACTTTAAGCAGTTAAATGCTGTTTGAGAATGTCGCTATAAGTGTTATCAACTAGTTTAGAAGTTATAACAAATTATTTTCTAGTAGTTTTATTATTTTAGAATGTCTATAACACGGTAATCTATCGCAGAGTAATCGTACCTATGATGATGTAAATAACCGTGATCTATAGTTTAGTATGTACTATTGATTATAAATAATAGTAAGTATACCTATTTTTTTAGACAACACTATACTAACAAATCACATAACTATATAAGTTACAACAGATTTAATTTCGTAAAATTTAATTTGATTTTCTAGTATTTTAAATTTAGCAATGGAAAATTCATAAAAGGCCCTAGCTAATAAATTTTACCAAGGTCCAGCGACTTACATTATCACAATTATTTTAGAAAATTTACTAACATTTTTAATAGATTTTAAAAATTATTATAATAAAAATGAGCATTACCATCACTGTAATTTTTTACATTTGTAGTAATCAAATCGGAAAGATCGAATATGTTGATGAATATTACAAAAATTTGTTTTAAAAGGTTCTTTTGTTCATTGATAGTTATACTGTCTGAAATTAAATTATATGTTATTATTAATTGAGTTATAGTATTAATTATAATTATATTTTATTATGAAATCAAACGGGTTTTTTTTTTTTTTTGATTAGGTAAAATAAATTAATATTTTTTATATCAAGAATTCAAAACACATTATACTCGTATCATATAAAATACGAATACAAGCATATAATATATTGTAATAACACGAAAATTACAAATTAAATTAAAAATAATAAAATAAAAAAAGCGGCGGTAATAGGGATATATTGAAAGTAGGAGAGTGAAGTAGGAGTGGAGTGAGGAGAAGGGAGTGAGTGAGGATTTGTGTTGTTTGTAGGATCGTGCTTTCACCTTCCTCCTTAAATAAGAAGGGTTTCGGGGTAATAGTTTCGAGAGTATCCAGAATATAGATTCTGGACCTGTATACGGACTTCGTGTTCCACTTGAAATTTGAAATATTTTTTTTTATAAATTTATTTATTTAAATTATATTAAAATACGAACTTCTTGTTCCGTTTCTTTATTTTAATTATTAAAATTTATTTCCTCCAATTTAACCCACTAAAATCATACAAAAATAGGGAATGCAAGGTATGCATGGTCAGTTATTATCTATTTCACAACCTATTAGATTCTATTATAGAATCTAAAATGATTTTGTTGTGATTGTGACATCTTGTAGTGTGTACTCGTATATGAAAGTATAAGGTATTATTGAAAAATCAAGAACAAATGGACTTGATGTTGACAAATTCATAAATGACTTATAAATGACTTGCTAATGTGAAATTTAGAAAAAAAACTTTTTAAAATAAAATTAATATAATACTTATGTTGAGATTGCTTTTGTAATTAAAATTTTTATTGTAATATTGTGTTTAAATTGAGAAAAATAAACATACCTATAATTAATTTTGTTTAATAAATTGTTTATTTTATAATTGATTAATTTACTAATGTACAATTGGAGAAGTATTTAAATATATGATAAATTTAATATTAAAAACATTACTATTTATTATTACCCATATTGCTCGAAAAATATTAAAAATTGGTGCCCGTAATTATATTTTACATTAGGGCCTTTCAAAGGTTAATTGCGGCACTAATGATAGTAATTGGTTGTAATTTCATAAATATATATAATTATTAAATATTATAAATTAGAAAAGGTTTCAGTACTAATCATGTAATTATTGTGTTCTACGGTGTGTTACATGTAAAATTTATAATTTGAATTAATTTAGTTTAGTAATTCGAAATAAAAAATTGTACAATCCGGAATACTATAAAATTAATTAAAGTTGTAACCAACACCAAATTTTAATTAGGACGAAGCTCTTCCAAATTTGACACCAATATTTTTGTAATAAAAAAAAGGTAGTCCTATTTTAAAAATTTCTATTTTGTAAGAAGTTAAATTTTTATATTATAATGTGTTAACTAAAAAATGTTTTACCTACAAAAATGTAGTAATGCATTATACATTCACACAGTAGGTATATTATAATAATTTAATACTTTTAAAAACATTTATCTATGTGCAATAGTTATAATTGAACCAACCCAAACATTAAATTTCTTCGTTACGCAACCAGTTTGTAGAAATCAATTATTAGTAGATAATGGATTCATAATAATTGACAATATTACAAATGATTTTAACAGTCAAATGAAAAATAAAATGGAGATGATTCCTAGTAAGTTTAAACTAACAAATTTAAATAATGAAGAACAGATAATTATTTTAAAATATCGCGACAATACTTAATATATTTGCTAAAAATAAAAATATGAGTTTTATAAAACTTCAAATAAATTTTAAAAAAAAAACACGATTTATTGCGATTATGTAATTGAAATTTTCTATCGGTTACCATATGGCCATATAGATCCTATATAATAATGAATTTTAGGTAATATAAGAAAACTACCTACGAGCGACTAGCTGAAGACAAAATCATATACTTAACAAATATTTACTTATGTTTACTTGGATACATCCTAATAGTATAATATTCAATTATAGGTCGCAGATAAGCCATTAAATATGTCCAAAATGTACATACTTCTCGACCCATAACTCTACCTACACATTATTATTGAAGCTTCTATTACTGAAGCTTGTATCAAAAATTTAAAACACAATAAATTATAAATTATACATAAATGATTAGAAAAAGTTATAATTTTCATTCGTCATGATTAATGCTTGCATAAAAAAAATGATATATTATTGTATGTTTTATTAATAAATATTAGGTATATTATATAATTTACTCACCATATGGATAATTAATAACGGTTTCAATTAAATCCCAATATATACATAATACATTTTCAAGTTGTCCCAGCAACAATTTAATTATCACAGGAACATTAAAATCTCTTAAATGTTGTATTTCTATAAGTTATAAATTAATAGTTAAAGAAGATTTTTAAATTAATTAGATCAGTAATATGATTAATATAGCATTTGTGTCTATTTCGTAACTTAAAGAGTTAATAAATATTGAGGGAAGCAGAATATATTTTATATAAATTATTATTTAAAAAAAACCTTTGAGAAATTTGAAAAATGAATTTATTATTTATTAACTACCTAGAAGATGCAATTTTACCAGACATAAAAAAAATATTTGTAATATAAATACATTCAAAATCTTAAATGTATAATTCAGGTGTTCCAACAGAAGCGCATATTTAAAAAACGCTAGGATTTGTTTGTTTGTATGTTGGTAGCACTGTTCCAATTTTTTTAATTATTTATAATACCTGTAATGTTACTGTAATAATATTTTTCATATTCGTCATCACGGAGAGGTTCATAGTCGAGAAACATGTAACCATAGTGAATACACATTTCGAGTACGGAGATATAACTGGGAGGAAATATGTAAAATATGATTCAGTGTTGATGGATAAAGTGATAAGATGACTATGACGTATTACATCTGATATTAATTAGAATACCATTAATTCTAAAAAGTAAATTTTACAATGAAATTAAGACATTCACTATACTATATTTAAATCATGGATATAAAATATAATATGTGTAGGGGAAATAATGATATTAAAATGGTCATGTAAAGAGACTAAAGGAAACAAAAGAAGAAATAGGTTTATACATTTTAATTGAAAACTAGTTTCCATAATAAATAAAATATGAACAACTTTGTTAAAATCCTACTTATTTTAGAGATATTAGTAAATGATGAAATAAGTATGGTAAATATATTCATATATTTAAAAGAAATGAGAAAATTTTATATAAAAATAGTTTGTTGAGTATCATGAAGATGAAATTAATTTTAATTTGTAAATAAATAAAGAATATTCAAGGAGACACATTAAACAAGACTTCAGTTCAGATTAGTTAACATCGTAGTGCGAATGAAATGGAAAAAAAATGAATAATATAAATAAAATATTATTTTGTCTACAGTTTTAATACTCTTGTGCTTAGTAGAATGTAAAATATATTTAATTACCTACTTTTAAGAATAAAAATATAAAATATATATCTAACTAGTAACTAACTATATTCGTTTTTAAAAAAAATTTGAACAAAATTTTAAATAAGAAAATAAACACAAATTGCTAATAAATCCAATTAGGATATGTTATAAATTATATTTCAATACTTTACCATTGTAGCTGACAATATTAGAAGTGAGGCGAAACCATAAAACGTATTGATTGAAATGTATCTCAGGGAGAAATTCTTTATGGTACATATTAATTAATATTATTATCCTATCAACTTCAACTTGATCTATAAATACTAAACGTAAAACATAGATTAATTGTTTCGGGAATTATAGGATATTATGGGACATATTATGTTAAATAATTATAATATGATGTTAAAAGTCACATTTAATATTTAATATAAAATAACAACAACAATTTCTACAACATTGTGAATACATTTCTAGAATACTTGACATACGTTAGACGTTCCATAATATATAGATAAATATAAATGAAAGGCATAAAAATGATAATAAATAGTGATATAAATAATGGCAGTGTTTCATTACAACATGTTTTAATAATGTGTGTAATATAACATATCTACCGTAAAAACTTTTAATATGCACGTTATAAATCTGTATAAAAAACCATATATTTTTTGTTTTAGAAATAACCCTAAAACGTAATTCAGAAATTATTGCCACATTCAGTTGCGTACTTGATGAAGTAGGAGTAGCCCTTGCAACACTTGATTCGCAAATTTTTAGAATGCACCAATATAAACGTAGAAATTCAATTATTTCAAAAACAATTATATACTATAAGAAAATGTCCTATGATAATTGGTGCGATTGACGGAATAATTTTGATAAATAATAAACGTATAATATGTATAACACAAATTTAACGTGAACTTTGTATAATGATATACCATAGAATAGACTATAATTTATTAATTATTTATTAATATAAACAATAAACGCAAACTTGATGCTTACTTGATATAAGATGATTACATGCTTCTTCTGTATTACCTTCATCTGTATTATAAATAAGTACATGATAAAGTATGATTTATATCATTTAACATGTAACCGTAACTACATGGGTCTCTAATCGTTTGACAGGATAAAATAATAATATAATACTTTTGTGTTATGTTTTAATTTATACACTGAATGGTATGAATTAAAAACATAAACATTTCTTGAATATCAAATATAAATGATTTGAGTTACCTACATACTTTGTATCGAATAACAAATTTTAATTATATAATTATCAAGATTATTCAAAATAAGTTTATATTAATTTAATATTAAATTATTTATGATTATAGTTTATATAAAATTTTTTTAAAAAAAACAATAATTAATTTGCACCAATTTTTTACATTTATTTTGTTTGAACTTAAGTTAATAAGTGCTATATTACCTGTATTAATTATTGGAACTTGATTGCGTTGTTCAATAGTTACATTGATTATTTCTTCCAAAGAGATCATAAATTTGTTAGCTAGAGTTGATTGATTATTACCATCTTCTAATACTAATGCTAATTAAAATAACATAATATATTAGACATTACATTTTAGAAATATATCATATTACGATAAACCTAATGTTAAGTTCATTATATTATTATAATTGTTGTAAATAACTAATGTCATACGTTATGAACTCATGAGCTCATGATATATATAATATACTGATAAGCTAATATCCACTTTTAATTCTAAGGCTAATTTTGAGTATTACAAAAATATAATGCAATTTTATTTGTTGTGGCTTATCTCGACAAAATTGTATACCCTATTAGTTCGCATGTGACCGGTACGCGAAATTTTAAAACATGTCATGGCATTTTTAACCTCCCACTACATTACATCAAATCACTTGAAATATTATCATAAAACTACTGATATTTTGATATCATTGATCTTATGGGCACATATCAATAAATAATTAATAATTATAATAAGTAATATAATTTGATGTATTGTATTATTCTATTATGTGTTGTAGGTATTTTTTAATTCCACAACTGTCCATCTTATAAAGTTTGTGTATTAAACTCATAGAAGCAACTTTATTAATCAGTTCATCTTTATGTATATTTTTTTTATGTTGAATCGTACCTTTTTTTTCTTAAAATACTTATTACATAAATCACATTTTATTTGTTTTATATTTGGGAAATTTTCTATGCCGTGTTGGTCTTTTAAATGTCTTTTCAAAGTGCATTTATATTTAAATGTCTTATTACAAGTAGTACATATAAAATTCTGAAATAAATATGCAATACAAATATTAAGTCTATAAGATTAAATTTTCATTACCATATCATATGTAGGAATTGCATCTACATACTTAATCTACTTGAAATTTATATATTATTTATAATTTATATGTTTGCATAAAACTATATAAATGTAACACGTGGAATTACTTTATATCTTTATAAAACCAATTATATAATATTATAAAATATAAAATAATATCATATTTGAATATTATTTAAATTCATAATATAGACCATATAGATATTTATATCTTAACCATATTTCGTTATATGCTACCAAGGTTAATTTAAATATATTTGATAACATATAATATTCCAAGTGATATGAGGTAATGTAGTAACCCTATGTGCATAATTTAGTCATATAGATATCATATAGTAATCACACTGAGACAATTGAAGTTAACGATTTAGACTGAGTGACTACTCTGTGATAAATCATAGACGCTTAATGCCTGGTTTTGTGAAATTAGTGTATGCGAAGTCACAATAAGGTAATCTATGCGATATAACAATGATACTTCTTCCACTATGTCAGTAATATAATCTATTTGATGACTCATAGATCTCTCATGGAGATGTATTTACCCAATCTAAATTATAAAGGTATAAAAAAAATTATTTACTGCTAACGTGTTTTTCTCTCCAAACGTAGATGATTATTTTTATATTTAATTATTACCCAAACTTGGGATTTGAACCTGAGACCTACCTAATTCTAACCTAACGCCTAACCAAGAGACCCACCACGGGGTGTTGTTTAATGCTGTGAGATTTGATTTATATAAACCATTATAATACTTGATAACAATTTTAATATTATAGTCAATGGCATTGATTTTATAACATATGTATGCTATAAAATCAATGTCAATGGGAAAAACATATTTAGATATTGGTAGAAATCAATAATCTATTTTATTTTATTAATTATTAACTACATTTTATAGTAGTTCTAATTAAAAAAAATATTAACTTTTAACATTTAGTTTAATCGTTTAATTGCATAAATAGTTATATTAATTATTATTCACAATCTTCTAATAATAAACTAATATTATTTTCTTTTATATACAATTTAAATACATAACATACATACATACAGTGTCACATAACACAAATAAATTATGTTTTAAAATAATAATAATGCATATATTATAATATTAACACAAAATAGGTTAGGTGCGTTAAGTTTTATAAAATTCACGGTTTAATATAAGTATCTTAAACCACAGTAAAATTATATTATACGTCGTATTATAACATACGTAACAACAAAGTAATATTATAATTATAAGCATTATCAATTGAAACATTTTTCGCCCCAAAGAAAAATAGCTTGGTTTCTATATATAGTATCACTATAAAAAAAATATAGTAATACCATTGATTATATAATATAGTATATACAATCAATGCTAAAATTAATGAAATAATGAATATGAATATGAGTCATACTGTCACTGTTGGAAATTTGATGTGTCCATTATAATCGCCTAAATTATTACCTATTTATAATTTATAGATTTAACACACAAACATATTATTTATAAATAGTCGTACGCAGGATTAAATTGTTTTATACAAATATAGCAACAGACAATATAACTATACTGGCTATACTTAATATACATTACATATATTTCATTTACATTGAGACATCATAATAGTTTCCAATATTCCGTGCGATAATATATATATATAACAAATGTCCAAAATAGATGTCACATTTGAGATCATAAATCTACCATCGCAGAGAAGTTAAAATCACATAATTGCACACGGGGCCATATTACAAATCGATGTCACGTGTACATTACATTGTGATTTATCAAGAACTAAATTATGATACATCTTTTAATTAAATATCTATTAGATATCACATAGAGGTATTTGTGTGATATCACATTTGTGACTTAAAAATGCAATCGCATAGATGTCAATATAACATAATTGCGCACAGGGAAACAATATTAATTGTTTACCACAAATTATTTATACATTAATCATAATAATATTATTATAGTATTTCATATAGCTATATAAATAGTATTATATCATGAAAATACACAAAATTTATAAATAGGCTTGATGTTATATATATATATATATATATATATATATATATATATCAATAATTATTAATATCCAAATATCCAAAAAAACAACTTCTATGTACTATAAATGTACTATAACTTATAAAATTTACATATACGTCTTAAAAGTGAAGTTATAATGATTTCACATTTTAATATTAATTTTTCTACATCTATAAGATGTCATATATATATATATATAACAGTGTGATGTAACTTTTGAGATTATAAACAGCTATCACATTAAGTTCGTCATCATCATTATGCACATAGGGAAGAGGTTAAAAATGCCATGACATGTTTTAAAATTTCGCGACCGGTACCGCTGTCGTTGAGATAATAATTTAATATTATGTCACTGTATTGTGTGCAAACGTCGAGATGGACACAACAGGCATTGCACAACATAAAGAAAACATTTTTATACAATCCACTAAACTATTTGCGTTATTTGAGATTTTTGAGATCATTGTTTTCAAGTGACGTTTGCAAAATATATTCGTATGAAAATAATAAATAATTTGTTAGAATATTATAATAAGAAGATTATGCTTATGTTTTCCGTATTCCATGTGTATATAACATTTTCTCATTTATACCTATATATGATATTACTTCATTTAGATGAATAATTTTGTGAAATAATAATTTATTAATTTATTATATAATTAAAATATAAAAATCATAAACTGCATAGGAGGAATTAACGTTAAATTAAAAATTTAAATAATAATAAAAATCCTATACAAATATGTATAATTTTCTATTAGCTTATATTATGATAAATTAAATAAACTACATCTTATTTTATTTAAAATTATTTGTAGAATTAAAATAAAAATATAATTTACCAAGAAGTTGATTAAACAAATTTAACAATTTGTTTCCAAATCGAGGTTTTGCAAAACCTGTAAAATTATAAATATTATATGGGTTTATATTTCAGTTTATTTATACTTAGTAGCGTTTTATCTACTTTTTTTTAAACAATTAGAATCTCAGTAGTTTTAAGAAATATATTTAGGACTATCATTACAATGTTAGGCTAAGCTTTCAGCTGATGCAACTTTAGGGAGCCGTTTAAAAACCATTATAACAATATCACGATGTCACAATACGTGAAATTTAACCATTAACTTTGAATTAATTTTAGCTGAGACTAAATTTAGTAGTAGGTTGTTTGATCATTTAAGCATTTAGAGGGTAAACCCTTTAGAGAACGAGGAATATATTTTTAATAATTTTTTTTTTTTTAATAACAACTTTACGGTAGTTCATTTTTTTAGTACTTAGATTTATGTATAAGCGATAATTAACGTTTTTTTCCCGAAAAAAGTAAATGAATAATTTACCTTTTCGAGTTTATTTATGAAGATTATGCTGATAATGTTATGTTGTAAAAGAATAGAATACTTAATTATTTTGATAAAAGGACAGATAATTAATTTTAATATCGAATTCGAATTGAATTATCAAAAAAAAAAAAATTGTAGAGTTTTTAATTATTAATGTTATTAATTGAAATACGAGTACTGATTATCTAGGTGTCATTCTCTCTTCAACAATTTCGTTAAATAATTAGTAGGTAAATCAAACATGTAAAAGGCTCTTTATTAGTTTTGGTGCCATGCACTGTGTTAAGTAAATTTGAATAATGAACTTTCATATAGGTTGCACCGAATATTCATGATGATATTTTATCACACAAATACCTTTTACACATATTAACTGTTTTTAAGTTCAAATAAGGTCTTTTGAAATTTGATCTATATTTGTATGTTATGGGTCATATTATTTTGTTTATATAAGTATTATTGTCATATGCATTTTTTATTAATTCATTATTGATAATGATTCATTATTCAAACACTGGCGTGTGTGGTAACGGGCCTGGACGTATGCAGAAGACATATGCAATAAGGAAGATTTATCTAAAATTACAGAAAAACCGATTCACGAACATATTGGTAAAAGATAGTTGACTGAAGAAGCTATCAGAGTTTGTTCGAGTTGCACAAGAAGAAGAAACAACGCGTTTAAACCAAAATTAAGAATATTAGTGAGTACAAAATATATAGGCCAGACCTCAAGTCCCACAGTATTCATGAATGTTATAAGACATCATTAATGCAGAAGTCTAACTTTAGATCATCACATAGTGTATGTTTTCGCTGCGGGCGAACTAATTATTAAGCAAGACAATGTCACCATACAGATGGGTATATTTTGTCACAAAGATTACAACATAGGACCGAAATAATGATACCAAAAGAGAATCAAGTAAGTCACGTCTCAAGTGTAGTTATTGTAAGAAACCATATTACACCATAAATGATTGTCGTAAAGGAAATACGTTAGCAAACACCAATTACGAGGACAACAAGGAATATTTTAAGGAAACTAGTTAACACCGAGCCCAAGATGTTATATATAAATATATATATAATGTTAATAAGTATTCAGCACAAATAGCAATGTGAAATCCAATGATGTCTAATCACATCGGCTTCGATGTATAATATTATTTATCGTTTGTGTATTCTAATGTCGACCATATTTCGTTATTTCATTGTAATCATGGTCCGATTACTACAAAAGGGGTACGCGTTCCGTACTAAACTGCATCTAGTTGGTACTTAATTTCGCTCATTTTTCAAATTTCTTAAAAGTTTTTCCTTCGGAGAAAAAAAACTACCAAAAAATATTGGAAAATCGGCAAAAATAAGATTTCCGTTATTATTTTATTTCGTGATAACTGATAACTACTTAAGTTTTGATCTTAGGAACTTGAAATTTGTTTTGATTATTCATATAGGTAGTTTACATACGTATTAAACTTTTGGAACGGCTTATCAGTTTAATATATTGTGTTACATTGAGTTTCACTCAAAACCGTATTTTCTAATGCAGTATCATTACATTCAAATCTTAATTTTAACTAACAACTAATTTCTCCGAGGACAATGTCGACCTTCCCGCTTTTTTTGTAAAATATTTATATTTAAATCAAATTAATTTCGAATAATATGATATGTGAACAGACATAAAGCATTAGCGGTAACATTGTAATAATGGTTTGTTTTAAACTCTCCTCTAAACTAACTGAACGATATCTTAATCGATAGTAAATTAAAATTTAACTATCAATTGTGATAATTTAATTTTAATTAATATGTCAATTATCTAACATATTTCATGTTAAAAAGTATATCGAACATAATGCATATAAAAAATAAAAAATTTAATTTACTATCTAAAAATTTAAAGAGTTGAATAAGAATACGTTGAATGTCTTTCATATAATCTGAAATGTATTCAAAATATATTTATATATAGTAAAATTCATTATAGTTTATTTAATATTTACTTTATATTATACAAAAAATAATAAACGGTAGTTGTAATTAATTTTATTATATTTGCAAGTTAACATATTAAAACCAAATTTAATTATTTTTGTCTGAACTTTTAGCTAATTTCATAATAATTAGTACAGTAATACTAATTATGATTAAGCATTTAATAAATGCACTAAATTTACTTATGCATACTTACAAATAATTACATCATAATATCCTGATAATTGATCATTGTTTATTATTCTATTTTGAATTTTTTTAGTTTCGTGTATGATACATGTATGTCCAAGTTTATCTTAATAAATAAAAATATATTTTATTGTAATTAATTTTAATTTTAGATTACGAAAATATCATATACAAAATATACATTAAGTAACAAAATCCTAATATTTGGTAAACTATTGTTACATACTTGTATACTGATTATATTCATTGTAAATATTTTTAAATATACATAATAAAAATAAATAATAGTTTTTGAAAAAAAAAATAGAATTATTATTAGAATTCTAATTGGCGTCATACTTATATTTTCTATTTTAAAGTTAATTTTGTATTTATTTTTATATTTTGAGCAAAATACTTTATGAATTTGTAAATTATGTTTACAATTTTTTACAATTTTACTATTATTTTAAATAATAAATAATATACTTTTTTTTTTTTTTTAATTCAATAATTAGGTATAATACATACGAAAAACTATATCAACTCTTGATCTCTTTGGCAATAATTGTAAGTGTTCTTCGATACTTACATTTATTGCACTATGTACTTGGAAGACTGAGAAATACAGATTATATTAGTACTTAAAAGATAAAAACGGATTTAAATCTTAAGTATTCTATACGTTAAGTTTTTAATTTTAAGTATTTTAATTATCATTAAAAATGTATTCTAAAATTTAAATTGATTAAGCTAAAATTAGAAAAATTGTTTCCTTAATGTTTATTATTCAACATCTCTGAAAAAATGTCAACACAATGTAATAAACACTTCTAACCTAAATAATAATACTATTTATAGATAGTTTAAAAAAAAAAAATGACAAATTATTGTAAAATCAATATACCTATTATATTCCTAGCTATGCTTATAAACTATGTTTATAAAAAATCTACAATTAGAATATGTAATTAGGTAGATTTTTATTTGATGAAATATTTACCTGAATAAACCACATAAATTAAGACAAGTAGAATTATTTTTGAAATAAACATAGTCTTATTATTTTATAAAATCTATTATTTTTACAAATTTGAAAAAATGATTTAAAATAAGTGTGTAAAAAACAATTATGGTTTATAATAAAAGTATAATAATAAAGCATTAAATTTACCAGCCTTGTTTTTATACCTCTTTATTTAGTAATATTCAGTTATATTAAAATATCTATAAATAATCTTCATGTTTTATATCATTAAATCAGAATACAATTATTTTATATAATAAGATCTAAAAATAATTATCACCTTTTTAAATAAAATAAAAAATGTTTATTTAGTAATATTCAGTTCTAAAAATACCTATAAATTAACTTAATTTTTTATATCATTTTACTAGATTATAATTATTTTATATTATCAGATCTAAAAATAATTACCACCTTTTTAAATAAAATAAAAAAAATATGTTCACAATATTATTTGTATAATCCTATTATTAAAAAAATCATAAAATATCTTTTTAGTTTTTTTAATTAATTATTGAAAACAAATAAAAGCGACATAATTTATTTAATAAAAAAATATTTTTACAGGAATTAAAATGTTTAAATTATTATCTTTTTAGTTGGTCGTGATTGATCTTAGAATAGATTTTTTCATATTCTCTTACTAGTTACTATATTATATAATAATTTGATTTGCATTAATTTAATATGAGATTTATTTTAATTTACTAATTATTTTATTTTGTTATAACTGTGTAAACCATAATGTCCAAATATTTATATAGTGGGAATTATTATTATAAATATTTAGGAAACAATTATTTCTTTATAGTATATACACATAAAAGAGAATACTGAATATTTTTTAAGAATTCCTGAAATCGTGGACGAAGATATGCTATAATATTGTTTGCATTAAATCTAAGTCATGTAAAGAATAATTTAACCTTCAAATATTTGTGTAAATATTAAATTGTAGATTTGATGACATTATATTTACATACAAAATTATTTATTACTGGAGTATTTAGTCAAAAAATTTTGAAGTCTTTAAGGATCATAGTGTAGTTAGTAAACCGGAGTTTACTACTTATTTTATTATATAACCTAGTAACGTATAATTCGATGTTTTCGAGTGAATCCAGTAAACAAAGTCATAAACTACAAGGGGTATATAAACTCGAAGCGTAAACCAGCGACCTAGAAAAACATATTTTGTTTTTCTCAAAATATACAAATCCAAGACGCTGAACTTACGAAGGATAACCACTAAACGGCGTAAACAACTACGGTCCTTTCTAAAATTTCCTAAAATCCGGGTAGAGTAGCTATAAGTATAGGTAATGGGATGATTTTAGAATTAGAATAAACTATATTTTTGTTAGACACAGACGTCACGTCACTCGTGTTAAAATTACTTATTCTCAGGTAGAGTTTAACACTCTATCTTCAAATTTTTTTAAAAAAAACTTTTGTTTTATTTAATAAACAAATACTCCTACATTTATTAATTATTTATTTATTTAAACTACAACACCTATCCGAAGTCAACCGAAACACAGTGGACCTGTTTTCGTAGAACGTGTTACGTATAGGTTCACTACAATAGGATTAAAACTTAATTAGTTATCTTAAATGACAGTATTTTTTCTTTTTCCAAGTAAAAACTTTTGAAAAATTTGCGAAATAAAGTACTAACTAGAAGAAATTTGATACCGAATTCGTACCCTATTTGTGGTAATCGTCCCATTATTTCTACACAAAAAAGTGACTTCATGCATAAAAAAAAAAAAAAACAAAATATTTAACTTCTAAAACGATAACGTTTCTTTTTTTACAGTAAACTTTTAAATATAAGGGTTTTTTAATTATTTACAAATTTAAATACTTCAAGGATATATTATCCACAAAACTAAATTATAAAAACAATTATTAGGTATACCACATAATTCTTATTTATAGAATATATGCATTACTATCTTCGAATCATTCAAATCATTTAAATCTTAAACAAATAAGTTAAAGGAACAAGCACAATTTTTTAGTAAATATATTAGTTTAAATATCTATGTGTACATCAATGAGTTGTGTGGAAGTAGGAGGATAAACAAAACACGCATATTCTTATATAATATTATATTCTATATATCAATAGGTTACGTTACAGTAGGTGCGCCCACAATTGGTGACAATTGTCACCAAAACAGTGGGTGTTTTTTACAAGATTATTGTTTTTATTAAAAATTACATTTTAATTTTTATATTAAAACTTTGTAATGCTTATGTTTAATATTATAATACATCGATTATCTATAATAGTATATAATAATAATTGCTCAACGAAACGGACAGAATTATAGATTCTGGAGGAAGATTTACAATTATAAGAAGAATGGGTTACAATTATAAAATAATTTTGCACCCAGTGGACTGAAATTCTACGGACGACCCTAGGTTACAGCTGAATGTACGGTTTAAAATAGATGATAGAAACATTAGATATATTCATTAATTCTACAGTTAATAATAATTTAAATATGAAAAAAAAAAATTAATATTTTTTATCCTTAGTCGGTATTTGACGGTCCCGGAAGAAATCGATTATCGTACGGGGTTATGGTACTCTGTGCCATATATTCAACTATACTATTTACTGTATATTCTGAAGCTAAACGGCGTTGATGAAGTATATTCAATTGTTCTAAGAAAGTAAAGTCTGCTTGTGTATTTGCTGCAGAAGTTTTGACTTGCAATGTTTGAAATTTAAATAATATCCAACCATATGGTTTACAGGCTAAAAATATAAAAATGATTGATAATCCATATATTAATTATATAAATGTATAGGCATGAACTATAATATAATAGTTTCAATTAGTTTTTCGGTTTAAATTTATTTTACGTTTTACGATATAAGTAGGTCAATATAGAGTATAATATATAATGATAAAGGTATACCATAGTTCGTGAATTAAACCATATTTTTATGCAATGAATTATAATAAATATTTTACCATGCTTAATATATTTTAAAGAGTATCTTTCTGCTTTGACTATATACCGAAAATGTATATGTAGAACATGTAATTGAATGTTTATTATCGCTTTGAATTAGTTCTACCGACTTTTGATAAGCAAAAAATTGCAAACTTATAAACAGTGTAACGTTAGGAAATTATATAATAATTGTATTTTATTAAACTTCAACATATAACTTATATAGCCATCGTCGTTGCACGGTCCGTTATGTAAAAACACGTAAATATATTATATTTAATGAGCATATTATTACTTTTTCATAATCTCATTAATGTCGTTAATTGTGCCATTTGTGGTAATCATATCATGGATTTATGCATTGAATGTCAAGCTAATGAAGCATCAGCTACTAGTGAAGAGTGAACAGTTGCATAGAAAAAGTTGTCTCGTTTGGACTCGCCATGAACACAGACGAACACCGTCATTTTGGATGATATTTTTATGAATTTGATTGTTTTATATAAAAGTGATGTAATAAATTAATATATTTTGGTTTTTCTGCCGCGAGTATGTGATGTATTATAAATAACAATCACAATTGTTGGTAACGTATAATATATATATATATATATATATATAATAATAATAATAATGTAACTATGTAATCAAATAATTGTAATATATACATTATACATATATTCTTATCACATAAAATATTCTACAATTTGGTGGAATTGGGAAAATCTCCTAATTCTGTGAGGCTATAGAACAACAACCTCACAACGGGTATATCAATATAGACAACTAAAATCCCATCCATATAATCTTCATCAACTAATAGTTATCTATTTACTGCCTTAGTACCAATATATTTTTTTTCCAAAATTTAAATTAATTTATTTTTAAATTTAAACGTATTTTAAAATACATATTTTGCATTAATAATTTATGTAGTTTGACGATGGGATTATGTAATATGGATGGAATATGATTTATTCAGCGCAAATTAATAAAAAAAAAAAGAAAGAATATTATATATTAGTAGAAATTTACTTTTAATTTTTAAATTCCTACTTTATGTGTATAAATTTATGTATAATAAAAATTAAATAAAAACACATCTGCAAAGAACCATTGAGGTACAGAATATTGTTTTAAGAATTAATGGTTTTTTCTTACACAGTAAATAATAATAATATATATATATATATATGTAAGATTAGTTATAACATTGATTTTATAACATACGTATGCTATAAAATCAATGGTTATAATATGACATTACCTATGGAATATTTATATAATGATCATAAAATTGGGAATAGAAGTCATTGAATATAAATACATAATTAAATATTATGAGTAGGTAGGAACATTCGCAAAACACTAAAAACATCACTGGTTATTTTTTACATTCATTATTCAGTTATCATCAAAAGTTGTTATTTTTGTCAATACAATTTGTTTTTGGGTTTAAAAATTATTAAATTAAATTTTTTTATTGACCATCTTATGAAAAATAATTATAACTAATTTGTATGGATTAAATTTAATTAAATGCTCAAATACATTATTTAATTTTCAAATCAATGTATTATATTTATTAACGTTAAATTTATGTTTGTATAATTTTATATATTTATGTATTGGTAAGTATGGTTATTAAAAATTTATTATCAATTTTCTTATCAAAAGTCGTGAGAACTAACCCTATCCAGTAAATTATTATGTAGTTTTTTATTATTTATTAGTAACAAATTGGTTTATTTCAATAATATTGTGTGTATATTAATAAATATTGTTTAATTGTTTTTAACATTAAGTACCTGTTCAAATATTTGTTCATTTAGAAAACATTTAGTGATATTATAAAAATAGTAAGTATTTTGTAGTTTTTAAATAAAATATTGAAAATTTACATAATAAAAGCATAATAAATTAGGAAGTATAAAACAAACGAAATATTTTATATTCAATTAAACTTCTTAACTGACGTTCTTTTTATTTTTATTTTAATTAAAGAAGGAAACGTAAAATTTCAAAACATTATCTATAACAAACTTACAGAATATATTATTCAAATATTGTTATAATGTAGGTATTATCATATAATATTGTTATACGAGTACGGTGGCGTATGCAGTGGGATGATATGGGGGCTATAGGACTATAGTCATATTTAAGTGTTAATTAATACTAAAATGTTGTTTGAACAAGATAGGTATTTAAATAATTAGTAACCATAATTCTTATTATCATTAATTTAATTATTATTAAATACTTAAATTATCATCAAAATATCAACTGCGTACGATTCGATTAGGTGCAACCAAATCAGTATAGTCATAATAATAGATCTAATTCCTTGAGAATATATTTTACAATATTATTGTATAAATTTAGTTTTATCACTGATTATAAATTAATAAAACATAATCAGTGATTTTGTCAATAACAATAGTATATTATCAAAGCATGTAATACTATGAAATGTAACAATCTTAGATCATATTTAATATGATCTAAAGTAATATTCTATCTTTGGAAACATTTTGAAGAAGTACCTAAAAACTGCACTATAAGCAGTTTTCAAATACAATATGAGATCATTGAAGATATATTGAAATATTTATATGGAAATGGTGGTTCCTAGTAGAAAAAAAAACGTAGAAAGGGTAAAGATTTCAAATTTTTTTAAAAATTTTATGTGATGAGACTACTGATAAAAGTACAATGAATACTAAAAACAATGACGTTTTTTATTATTATTATTATATTACTCGTATATTATTGTTTTTAATCATTAATAACTAAAGAATGTGCTTGACCCCCTACCCCGCCTTAAAATCCTGATTACGCTACTCTACTGTACGAGTATAACGATGACATCGTCGTATAGTTTAGTTAGGTCTAGTGATCAAGGTAAGAATTGTTAGGATTAGTCAGTTATTGATTATTGTCTGGTCACAACCTACACATTGTTCCTAATTTACGAAGCACACATTTATACTGTATAATTTTTAGAATTATATTATGTAAATACGTATCGAAATATAATGGAACTATTATTTATGAATAAAATAAATAATATTAACTATTAATTGAGGGGAGTTTTTAAAAGAATAACAGAATTTCGGGTAAAAAACGGAAAAGGATATTTTTCAATGTTTGTTATTTACATAACATATAATGTTAGTGAATAACTTTAATATAGTTTGCTAAAACTAAATGATAATATTATATGTTTTGTAATTAGAAGTAAGGTACAAACCATACAAATTGGAATTGACATTGATAGAATCTGAAAAATAATAGTATATATATTAGGATGGTCTTTAAATTTGAATTAGAAAATTTTTATGCTAGGACCCTATTAATATATTTGATACCATTAAAAAATAATCCACGTTAAATTTGGTGATAATAACTCATTCCCTTTCCATGTCTCAAAAGAGTTGAAAATTGACAAATGAGAGTACTTTAATGGCATTTTGTATTTTACTCTAAAACCTTACCAAATACGATAAAAACACAAATAAGCTTTATTAAAGAAAACAAATTTAGGAATTATGTAAATAATTTTTTAATCAATCAAAAAAGAAAATTTAGGTTTTACGGTTTTTTAAACATAATTAATGAACGGAAGATACAATGAAACGTTTTATGCAGAAATAATTCGAATTAAATTTTCTACGGATGACAACTGCTGGCATGAAACGTGTGTACAATATGAATTATTCGTAGTTGATATTTTTTATTTCTTGTTTTCATTTATATAACACATATTTTTTAGTATACCTACTAAGTATTTGTGCTTAATATGGCGTAATTTTAACTATTACAATATAACTATTGATCAAATAATATTTTCGGTCATAATATTATCCGTGGAAAATTCAGTTTGTCATATTTTGTGTATAAAACGTTTTATTGTATCTTTAACCGTTCATCAAATATGTTTAAAAAACAATAAAACCTATATATTGACTTATTTATTAAAATATTAAGTTTTTTTTAATTTAAAAAAACAATTGACTTTGGACTTTTGAACAAACTATTTAGGAAAGTTATTTATAAAAAAAATATTATTTTCTTTAATAAAATTTATTTGTGTTTTTATCCTCTTTGCTTAAGTTTTAGAGTAAAATACAAAAAATCATAAAACTACCCTCATTTGTCAATTTTCAACCTCTTTGAAGCACAGAAAGGGGTGAGTTATCACACCAAATTCTTTGTGGATTATTTTTTAATAATATTAGGGTTCCTTTCTTATTTAAGAAAATTAAAAAAAAAATTTAACTCTTAAAAATAAGGATCACTCTAATATTTATATTATAATATCGTGATGATAGTATAAGGTTGGGTTAATATTTATAATCTAAACTTTAGACATTGAAATTGTTATACCAATTACTTAATAATGAATTCAATTTAATCTGTGTGTGTATTGTGTACATTATTGATTTATACCTAATGATATATGATTTAATTTTTCAATAGAATTATAAAAGTAGATAATAGATCTTCAATGATATATTATGAATATAGTATAATTGATTAAAATTAGTTACATACAGCTAGGAAACTCCGTTAATAAAAACTTCAAATCTGAAAAATTGTATTATTAAGTAAGTGCATATATTATCATAGTACAATATATTATGTATTTTAAATAGGTATGTGGCCATTTCTTTATTTAACATTAAGAAATTATATAACATTTAAACACTGCATTTAAACTAAATATAAATCTTTATTAAGTAAAATACTATAATCTCTTTTAATTTGATTGTATAGAATTAATATGATTTTAGATTTTGAGAGATGCAAAGATACGTATTGGTTTTACAAAGATGGTTTTTTTTATGTCTGAATACACCTTTTGGAGTTTAAATAATGGTTCGATTTTGCTTTCCCTAGCAAAATGCATCTAAATTATTTGGTACATTGTTATAGCTCATTTCGGATATCTCTAAAATTTTCCTTAGAATATGAAAAACTACCAATAATAATCGCCAAAATTACGGTTAATGTGAATTTGATTTTAAATACTTTGTAATAACTAATGTAGTTTTGAACGTATAAGTATGAAATACGTTCTACAGAAACTTTTTTTGGGGGTATTAAGACTAACATACGTATTTTACATATAATAAGAAAACATTTTGGAATTGCTACTTTGTTTTTATCGATTTTTTTTTATGTCTAACGACATTTCTCGGACTGAAATAATGATCCGATTATCACAAATAGGATATGCTTTTCGTAGATAATTGCTTATACTTGGTATTTAACTCATTTTACAAATTTCTTAATAGTTTCGTCTTGTGATGGGTATAATTATCAAAAAAGGGTTGAGAACGGAAAATTTACGGAAGTTACACTGTAATTTTGACGAATTTATATATTTTATGATGATTAATTTTTTTGTTACACATTATTTGATAAACAAATATTTCTTATAAAAAGTATTATTATAAATACAGTATATATAATATATTGTATATCTGAATGAGTTTCGTTCAGAATTGTATTGTTAATGTTAGGATAAAGAGGAACGCCCGGAATCGATTTACCCACTATTTAATATTATAAAATAATTATTACGCACATTTGTTTTGATTCAATGAAGCATAATCTGAAAAGTTTAAAATGTTATTATAGATAATATTCAATAAAACAATAATATAATATATATCAGGCTATCTATTTACAAGTCAATAAAATAATTTTAAAATATATTACGATAAAAAAAATATTTTTTTAAATGTTTATTTTATCTGTTCAAAATTAATGGTTAAAAAATATATACTTTTAAAACAAAATTATAAAATTTATTCTTTTTCTTTTTCTTTAAATTAATATATTAAATTTTTCTAAACTTAGCCAATAAGGTGTTTATATTAAAGTTTGTATAACTATTTGGGTAACTTTTACATTTTAATTTAACATAAATATTTATAGAATAACTTATTTTGACTAGTTAAAGAGAATAGTTCTATTTCCCATGCTTGGAACATAGTACAAATAATAATGTCCTTTTCAATAAAACAGTCAAAAATGCAAAAGTATATTAATATTGATTTATATCTATTTCATAGGCTCAAAATTTAAAATTCATAAATTTATTATAATATACCTTTTAAATAATCTGTATTTACAGAAATATCTAAAACAACAATAAGACAATTTAAATTTATACTATAAGTTTGTAATTATAAATTTATATTTATTGACTTATTAATATTTCAATATTTCACATATTTAGGTTGAATATATATTTTCTAGAAAATTTATTATTTATATTGTTGGAACTTCAGTGATAATGAATGACCGCTGTTACCGCGAGCTTTTACGCAGACAACCGGTCACTGTCCCTACTGAATGTCAATCGCCTCCCGTGTGACCCCGTGTTGCAAAGCGGTTCGGCGATTCCGCGTCGATTTTCGTAACTACGGTTTGCCGCGGTTTTGAGTTTTTTGTTGTGTTTTGCGAAGTGTTTGTCCACCATATATCGGACGTTATGGTGTACGATGTGAATCGGCAGACATTGTCAATTTGTGCTGTTTTGATCGTGAATTCCGTGTTTGGACTGTCTGCCACATCTGGCTGTCGTCGTGATAGATATTTTACGGTTATTCAGTCCCTATTTTTCATAAAGATTCGTACTACACATTTTTTAATGATAAATGATAACTAATAGAAAAACTAAAAAAATATTATTTTTTAAAAATCTGAAAAATGTGTACTGTATAGGTACTACCTACTATCTAGCTAGTAGTCTTATTTATTAGTATTTAGTAGGTACACAATTCTCGAATCCGTAGTGCACACTTTCAGTTTCGGATTACACACTTTTTATCGGGGTTCACTAATGGAATAGGGCCTTGTATATAATATTATGAATTATAATTATTTGTTAATATTTAGTCATTGTTAAACGTGTTATATTACCATTGTTTTGTAATTTTGTATATTATTATTAAATTTTATATTGGGTGCCCGCTAATGATTTGATTTTTGTACGGCATATACCATTATATGTATTATATATTATTTAAATTACATTTATCTTATTAAAAATAGATTTTTGACAATTAGTAATTCTATCCATTTTTCCCCATCCCATATTTCTTTGTAATGCAGCGTACAATTTTACGGTGACAAAGCCACTGTCGATTAAAGCGCAAACAAATATTCTTTACACAATTTCTTTTTTGTTTACCCTAATAAACTATAATAAAAAAATATAACTAAAATTTAGTACCTAAGTACCTTTAGCTTGGCTAACTACCTATAATAAAATATAGTTTATTATAATAATTGTGAATGAGTCACTTGTGCGGTAATAAAATTACGATTAAAGACGAATATCATATGTGAAACGGAAACGGAGCACCTCTAGTCGCTAACCAATAAATAAATTTTATGGCCTTTTATAGATAACAACTGAACATTTGAAAAATATAATGTATTGTCATGTCGCACCCACTATGTGGCATTTCACGAACTGGATTTTTATTACGTTTATATATAAATAAATATATATATTATAATTAAATAGAATTGTTCTGAATACAAATTTAGTCATATAAATGCATAATATTCAACATAACCTAGTTAATGTATAACAAACATATTCATTATCTCGAAAAAAGTATTATTTTTTAAAAAAACTTTACAACTAACATATATCCTCAAATATATGTCATGAGTCATTGTATCAAAAAATTTATATCCTACAATATAAAAGTAATGTTTTGTAATATGTACGAATAAAACAAATTAGCTTATTCAAAAAATACATAACAAATAAATTTAAATAGTACAGCGATTAGTTATAAAAGTATAGATACTACTGTATACTTTTAATCGGTATTAAATTCTCATTTTTAATTCGCATAATTTTAATAATTATGTAAGAAATATTTATAAATTAATTACATATCGGACTTAAACTTATTTTAAAATAGTTTTGCTTATTTAATTTTATTACCTTTGATAAATTGTTTAAAGAAATCACGGAATTTCATGTGATATATCAACAATGTATCGAAATGAGTGGTCTTTTCAAGTACTGAAAAATATTTAATAAAGATTATGTAAAATAATAATTATATTTTCTTATAAATATTTTTTTTATCACTTGTAAATACATAATTAACTAATTTATACGGTTAATATATATATATATATATATATATATCAATAGGTAAATGTAACGATTAATGTTTACGTATTTAATTCAAATATTTAAAACGTAATTTGCAACCTCAACGTTTGAGACAAAATAATTTCTATAATAATTACTATGTTGTTTGAGTGTTTTTTTAAAATATCTCTATGAGTGTTAGCAAATAGTTTAAATGTTATAACACATTTTTTTCTAGTACACCTATATTATTTTAGAATGTCTATAGTACGGTAATCTATTAATATCTATTTCAGATTTTGAGCGAAGCGAAGAATTTATTGGTTTTACAAAAATGTTTCTTTTTTGTTTTTGATGTATGAAAACACTTTTTTGGGTAGAAAAAATTGTCCGATGACCACAAGTTGGGTATGCTCTCTGTAGCAAATTGCAAATAGTTGGTACTTTATTAAGCTCATTTTTTCGAATTTCTCAAAAGTTTTTCCTTGTAAGGAGAAAAACTACCAAAAAATGGCAGAAAATTGACAAAATAACGGTTTCATTATTTAAATTTTTTTAGTTTCGTGATAACTAATTGAATTTTGATTGTAAGGACTTGAAACTTTCTTGAGTATCATAATAAGTGCTCTACATTATAGAAAAACATTATTGAAATGATTGATTGATATTCTGACTAAGTATTGAGCTTTTAACTTTTTTCCAAAAATGTTTAATATTTCCTGTAATTTTTGGTTTTCCGATTTGAAAATTTTATCAGAGTTTAATCATATATAACTTAATCTTTTAACAAAATATTATAAAATCATGACTGACAATTTTTTTTATAAACTTTTAAGGCTAAGCAACGGAAAATCAGAAAAATTACGGATTTTGTTACTTAAAATTTTTTTATTTCGTGATGACTAATTAGGTTATAATTGTAGGATCTTGAAATTCTTTTTGAGTATTCACATAAGTGTTTTTCATTAGAAAAAAAAATTCGAAACGATTGAATGATTTTCTGACTAGTTATAGAGTTTTGAATTTTTTTCCAAAAATGTTTAATAACTCCTGCAATTTTTAGTTTATCCGTTTGGAAATTTTATTGAACCCCAATAATATATAACTTAATCTTTTTACCAAAATATTTTAGAAATCGTAATTCACAATTTTTTTTATAAGCTTCTAAAATTTAAATATTTATAGTAGAATTGAATATTATAAATATATATATTTTTTTGATGTATGAAAACATTTTTTCGGGTAGAAATAATGGTATGATTATCACAAATCGGGTATGCTTTCGGTAAGCATATTGTATTTAGTTGGTACTTTATTTAGTTCATTTTTCAAATTTCTAAAAAGTTTTTCCTTTGGATAACAAAAACTACCAAAAATTGGTGGAAAATCGGTAAAATTACGATTTCAGTTATTTAAAATTTTTAAATTTCGTGATAACTAGTTTAATTTTGATCATAGGGACCTGAGTAGTATACAGGTGAGGTAAAATTTTGGAACGAATTATTAGTATAGTATATTGTAATATATTGAGTTTCGCTCAGAGTCGTATTTCTAATGCGAATTTCTAATTCTAATCTAAAATATATATTTTCATTGCATTCAAATATTAAGTATAATAAACCACTAATTACTCCGAGGGGAAGGGACGAAGGAGCAACATCCACAATCGAAATTTCTATTTTTAGTATCTATTAAAATAATTATAATAAAAATGAGCATTACCTTCATTATCGTACAATTGTACATTTGTAGTAATCAAATTGGAAAGTTCGTATATGTCGATGAATATTAAAAAAAATTGTTTTAAAAGTTGCGTTTGTTCATAATAATCAGATACATTGTCTGAAATTAAATTATATGTTATTTTTAATTGAGTTGTAGTGTTAATTATAATTATATTATATTATAAAATCAAAGAGTATTATTATTATTTATTTATTTATTTTTTATTTTTGATAAAATTTGGTAAAATAAATTTATAGTTTTTATATCAAGATACATTATACTCGTGTCATGCAAAATATGAATACAAGTATATAATAATAATAATATACATTAATGATTAAAAATGTTGTAATTTTCATTCATCATGATGCATAAAAAAAAAAAAAGATATATTATTGTATGTTTTAATAATAAATATTATATATATTCTATAATTTACTCACCATATGGATAATAAGTAATGGTTGAAATGAAATCCCAATAAATACATAATACATTTTCAAGTTGTCCCAGCAACAATTGAATTGTTACACTAACATTAAGATTTCTTAAATGTTGTATTTCTATAGGTTAATAGTTAAAGAGAATTTTTAAAATAATTAGATCAGTAATATTATTTACGTAGCATTTGTGTCTATTTCGTAAATTAAAAAAAAAAAATCAATAAATGTTGAGGGAAGCAGAATATATTTTATATAAATTATTATTTAAGAAAAACTTTTGAGAAATTTGAAAAATGAATTAAATAAAGTAGTAAGAAGATACAATTTTCTGTCGAAGGTATAACCTACCCGTAGGTTATACCTTCGTAATATTTTTACGCAAAAATATGTTTTTAGATATCTACAAAAAAAAAAAAATTACCTTTGTAATACAAATACATTTCTCACTTCGCTAAGAATCTAACATGCATAGGTGTTTCAAAAGAAGAGTGCATTTAAAAAATGCTAGGATTTGTTTGTTTATTGGTTGGTAGCACTGTTCCAATTTTTAGTATCTGATAACATCCGCAATTATTGTAAAGATATTTTTCATAATCGTCATCATGAAGAGGTTCACAGTCGAGAAACATGTAACCATAATGAAAACGTATTACAAGCACGGAGATATAGCTTTGGGATATATGTAAAACATGACTCAGTGTTGATGGATGAAGTGATAAGATGACTATTACGTGTTACGTCTTATATTAATGAGAGTACCATTAATTCTAAAAGGTAAATTTTACAATAAAATTAAGACATTCACTATACTATATTTGAGTCATGGATATTATATATAGCGATATAATAAAATATAATGTGTGTAGAAGAAATAATGATATTAAAATTGCCAAGTAAAGAAACTAGAGGAAACAAAATAAGAAATATGTTTATAAGAATTAATAGAAAACTAGTTTCCATAGTAAATAAATTATAAACAACTTTGTTGAAATACTTCTTATATTAGAGATATTTGTGAAAGAAAAATAAGTATCATATTACAAAAATAGAAAAGGTAAAATAAATATATACATATATTTTTAAAAAATGAGAAAATATTAATAGTAGATTGAGTATCATGAAGTTGAAATTAATTTTAGTTTGTAAATAATTAATAAAGAAGATTCAAGGAGACACATTAAACAAAGGTTCAGTTCAGATCAGATTAGTTAACATCGTAGTGCGAATGAAATGGAAAAAAAATGAATAATAAAAATAAAATATTATTTTGTCTACCGTTTCAATACTCTTGTGCTTAGTAGAATGTAAAATATATTTAATTACTTTTAAAAAAATATATATCTAACTAGTGTATAATCGTTTTAGAAAAAAAAAAGTTGAACTAAATATTAAATAAGAAAATAGACACAAATCGCTAATAAATCCAATTAAGATATTTTGTAAATTATTTTTAATACTTCACCATTGTAGCTGACAATATTGGAAGTGAGGCGAAACCATGAAACGTATACATTGAAATATGACTCGGGGAAAAGTTTATAATGGTTCAGGCTAATTAATATCATGAGCCTCTTAACTTCAACATTATCTATAAATACTAAACGTAAAATATAGATTAATTGATAAGTGAAAACAGGATAATATCAAAAACATTATGTATAAATAATTATGATTTATAGCATATTATATTATTTTTGTATTCTCTTTGTATTTTTTTTTAGGGTTGATATATTTTTACAATTATTGCAGTATCATAAGTTTTTTATGTAAGTAATAGGTAAAGTTTGAATTTGATCCTCAAAATTCACATTCACGTGTGTGGTCAATTAAAAATTGAATACATAGATTAATCGAAAAAAACATAAATTAATTCGTTAATCCAAGAAATCATTGATCAATTAATAATATATGTTTATAGTTTTCTATACGTTGTGTAATTATGAGTATATGTAGTCATTATAAAAATACAGTTCCTAGATATCTTAAAAGTATAAAAGTTATAATTCCTAGAGAATCTAATTTTGCAACATTAAGAACAGTGATATGTAAAAAAAAATTTTTTAATTTTTTTTTTAATACTATAGGTCGCGATTTTTAAATACATTTGACTAAAAGTACAACTGAACTGTTGGCTTGACGGTTAATGTAATCTTCTAGTTAAACTAAACGACTGTTTTAACTTCCAGTTTAATTATATGTTCTTTTTTCTATTAAAAGATACCGATAGTTAATTATATTCATTCAATTATTTATTTCAATAAAGTATAAGCTTAACATTTTTTAGATTTTTATAAATTAAAATTAATTTTGTAAATAACATGTTGTTTTAAGATTGTTTACGCCGATTCGAATGGTCAACGTAATTAATATCGATAATAATTAATTATTGTATTAAACTGATTATATATGTAATGATATGAGCACACATCATTTAAAAAAAATACGTCTTTTAAAGTAACACTCATACAACACACACACATATTTTAACATTAGTAAAGAACATTAATACATTAATATTATACATGTATAATAAAGCGAATCTGGCGCCGTCAGAATACCATCACATTTACGTACAATTTAAAATAATCCCTTTTATTAAGATTATCATAAACTAATAAAATAGAATAAGAAACATAATACAATTGGCGTTTAATAGAAAACCGTGAAATCAACACGTTCGACTTTCAACACGTATTAAATTCCTTTTTATCGGCGGATCATAGAGTCCCACATAGTCGGCATACACTGTTATTTTCTTTATTCATACTGAATGGCTCTGCCGGCTATAGTGTCGTCGAATCCCATTCATTAGTTTTAACCAGGTAGACATTTTTGTTCGATCCCCTTGGATCATATTTTTCATAAAAATCCTTTAGTCAGTCGTACCAGACCAGTCAGTTCAACAAGACCAGACAGTCCAGTAAGACTTACCAGACCATCCAGATCGGACTTTTTTCTAACACCAGTCTCCCAGTGCTTATCATCAGATCGAATCCAAACGATATTCCGACGATAGCCAGAGCATTCCGAACAAAGTTACATACAAAGTGTTTTGATTTCTATCCTTATTATAGTATATATATAATTTAAGAAGTCCGTATTTTAATACTTCTCCAATAAACCCATAGTCAATAAAATTATACTCAAGTTACAAGTGGAACACGAAGTCCACGTTTTGTATAATTTTAATGGGTTAAATTGGAGAAAATAAATCTTAATATTTTAAGTCAAGAAACAGAATAAAAAGTCCGTATTTTAATAAAATTTAAATAAATAAATTTATAAAAAAAATATTTCAAATTTCAAGCGGAATACGAAGTCCGTATACAGGTATAGATTCTGGATACTCTAGAACCAATTACCCCGAAACTCTTCTTACATAAGGAGGAAGGTAAGAGCACGATCTTACAAACAACAAACCATCATTCGATCACTAACCTTCTCCTCCCTCCATTTTCCCTACTTCACTCTCATCACTTTCTATTATCCTTTTTACCGCGTCTTTTTATTTTGCGTTTGTAATTTTCGTGTTATTACACATATCAATACGCAACTAAGCACGGCGGCGTCTACTAATCTTCATCTGTTTTTCGTCCCGTATGAATTTTAATTATTGTAATATAATTGTTAAATTATTATTATTATCTGGTATACCTGTTATACCTAAATTGTTTTTGTATATTTATCATCTGTTTTTCGTATTCTTGAATTATTTTCTTTTTGTAATAATATTATAATAACCTATCCCGTTTTTTGGTCACTAGTGATTTGTCGGTCTTTATTGTTGCGACATGCAACCATTTTGTTTTTCGCTGTCATTTTTCTCAAATTTATTTTTCAATATATTACTGTATATTTCACTTATTTATTGTTATAGTCATCTATATCAATTGTATTTTTTTCTTTCGGCTTTTGCTAATCTTAAACCTTTCCGTTATATATTAATAAATAAATTTATATATTATAATATTAATTAATATTAATCAATCGTTACATGAACGTATTAAACGCCACTCTACGTGTTTCATTATTTGTATTCACCAACTGCCCGTTGTCTTTTTTCTTCCACGCTGTATTTTGAAATTAGGTCGATCAGTCATTTTTTTAAAACCACAATCAACCGAATACGAAATTAATACCAGCATCAAGGTAACCACTCAATCCACTACCATCTTGTAGCTGTGCAACGGCCGCCCATAAGTCAGGTGAGTTCGTTTCCATTACTGAAAACAGAGTCCGCCAACACCCGGTGTGGTGTGTGGGAGATATCCAGGTCATCGAGAGTCAATCAGTTACCAGTTCGTTACCATTTCCCAACATCGTCATTAATTTATAAGAGTGTTTGGTTGTTTAGATTTAAGACATTTGTCCGCTTTTTCATCTATGGTCATTGCACCAGACTGATCTGATCACAGAGACTCTCCTCCTATGAACTGAATTGTATCATCCCGCTACCCTTGTATAAATTGTATCATCATATTTCTTGTGTGTTTAGGCTTAGTCGTTTACCGTCCTAGTCGTCGTCGTCACTATCAGTTGAACATCGTTGTCGTCCGTGTAGAGGTTTATGTTAAATTGCCTGTCGCACGTCCATGAACTTGACCTACCCATGTCGGTTTATTTTTAATAAAAATATTGCCAAAAGTTAGCAAATTAGTAAATAATAGCAAATTTGTTCCCAAAGTTAGCACATCATTTTTACTATTTTTAAACATTATTTTTATTTGGGTGGGCCAAGTGCATGTTTTCTACAATATCCGATAAATATCATATTATTTTTGCAAAGTACAGTTAATACATTTTTGTTCTAATTATTCCAATTTGTTCTAGTAATAGATAGATTACTTTAGTGAACTAGTAGAAATTTACTAAAAATAAATTGCATTATGAAAATATAGATGAAGCATGAAAATTATTTATTGTATGTTACTATGTTAGATATTTTACGTACGTATGGTATGATATTGGTTTGTTGAACATAGGCAACAAACATGGGTAAAACATAGAATATATAATAAATTTAATGATTTCTAACTAATATATAAAATAATTAAATATAGCATATGCACTACATTATAATATGCCTTCACTGTATTCACATTCATATTATAATTTAATGCCGCTCGCCCCTTACAACGGTAACATCGAATTTTTTGTTTAATCATTGCCTACATGGGATAAGTCAGGTGGAAACTTCGGAACTTTTTATCATTTTTTTTTTTTTGTATTTGTGAATTATTTATATTTAATTTAATTCACTGGTCCTTCGGATTTATTTTTTGTTTTGTTCATATACAACGATGATGATGCAGTTTTTTTGAGGTTATTTAAATTATCAACGTATACGGTATGTTATCCGTGAAAGGATTAATCAATTTAATAAATGGGACGATTATGATTTAAAATTACGGTTTCGGCTTTCAAATGAGCCGATTATGGAGATTTCAAATATGATATAACGTTTTATACTGTACACCGTCCAACACAACTTGGTATGTAAATACTGTATTTTTGTGTTTAATAAATTAAATTAAATACTTAAACATGTTAAAAGTCACATTAAATATTTAATAGAAAATAACAACAACAATAACTACAACATTATGAATACATTTCTAAAATGCTTGACCAGTATTGTTCAAAGATAACCCATAATTTATCTAGACATGATGACAGATAATTATTTTTATATTTATCTAATTAATTTAATTAAAACTTAGTACAATGTTGTCTTTGAGCTTTTTAAAAGTAATTTTGATTTGAATCATGTTGATAGTCCAAAATAACATTTGTTTGCTGCTATCAATCTTTCTCTTAATTCTTCCTGACTATTTACGTTTTCATTCACTTTAATTCCTAGGTATTTAAATTGTTCTACTCTTTCAAATGAAACACCTTCTATTTCTAATTGTTTTGATGTGTGATGTTGTTTGGATAGTATTAGGTATTTTATTTTATTTCCATTAATATATATATGCATGTATAGTTTTTTATTTTTAATAGAGTGTTTTATTAAAATAAAATATTTCACTACACGACGTCATTAGAAATGAATTATAATATTATCTCTTTAGAATTTACCATCTGAAAAACCGCTAAAATATTATAATTAGATGATAAAAATTCTAATTACTCGTAGCAGTCTCACAACTAAATTACACAGTAACGATACAAAATCAGAATTACGGTGTTGTGATAAAGCATTCATGTCTATTAACGTATTCAAACTATAATATTGCTAAATATATAATTGTAGATGTAGTTGGTGTAACACTTGAAAGATTTAGTCCGCAAATTTTTATGATGTCCAAGATAAACGTAGAAATTCAAATATTTCAAAAACAATTTAATATCACAAGAAAATTTCTTATGATAATTGGTAAATTTGACAAAATAATTTTAATGAATAATCTAAGTATATGTATATTACAAATTTATTGTGAACTATATATGGTAATATAACATAGAATAGACTATTATTTATTTATACAAACAATAAAAACAAACTTGATGCTTACTTGAAAAAAGATGATTACATGCTGCTTCGGTATTACGCTCATCTGTATTTTAAATAAGTACAAGATGAAGTATGATTTAAACCAATTAACATGAAATCGTATCTACTTCGGTCTCTAATCGTTTGTCAGAATGAAATAATAATATAATATTTTTTTGTTAATAATAAAATGATTTAATTTATACACTGAATCGAAATGTTAAAAATATAAACAGTTCTTGAATATAAAATATAAATTTATAGAGTTACCTACATACTTTGATCGAATAACAAATATTAATTATATAATTATCAAGATTATTAGAAATAGGTTTATATTAATTTAACATTTCATTTTTAATAATTACATTATATAAAAAAACCATAATTTATTTGCACCAGTCTATTTACATTTATTTTGTATGAACTTGAGTTAAAAAATGCTATATTACCTATATTAATTATTGGATTTTGATCAGGTTCTTCAATAGGTATATTGATTATTTCTTCCAAAAATAACACAAATTGGTTAGCGAGAGTTACTTGATTATAATCAGCTACAAGTACTAATGCTAATTAAAATAATATAATATATTAGACATTACATTTTAGAAATATATCATATTACGATATACCTAATGTTAAGTTCATTATATTATTATAATTGTTATAAATAACTAATATCATACGTTATAAACTCATGAGCTCATGATATACATAATGTACAGGTAAGCTAATATCCACTATTGACTTTAGATTATAAATGCTAATTTTGAGTATTACAAAAATATAATGCAACTTATTTATTTTATTTGTTGTGGCCTATCTCGACAAAATTGTATCCCCTATTAGTTCGTATGTGACCGGTACCGCTGAGATAATAATTTAATATTATTTTGAACATTATATGAACATTTTTTTGTGAAATTATAATTTATTAAAGTATAAAAATCATAAATCGCATAGGTGTAATTAATGTTTAATTAAAAATTAAAGTAATAGTAATTTTAATAATAATAATAATTATATTATATTAATAATAATGAGTATTTTTGAAATTAAAATTTGGTGTTGTTTTATTAAAATTGAATGTATTCAATCAGTTTTTTCGTACTACTTATTTGGCAATAATAATTAAAAGACTTGGAAAGATTATTTAAATTTTCAAAACAAATTTATAGATTAGATTATATATTTTATAATTTCCTGAAAAATTAGAGAAATAATAAAAAACTTATACAAATATCTTTTTTTCTTAAGATAAATTATATCTGACTTTATATGCCATTATTTGTAGAATTAAAATAAAAATATAATTTACCGTTAAGTCGATTAAATAAACTTAAAATTTTTTCTCCAAATCGAGGTTTCGCAAAATCTGTAAAATTATAAATATTATATGCGTCTACATTTCAGTTTATTAATACTTGGTAGCGTTTTATCTACTTCAATAAAACAATAAAAACGTCAATAGTTTCATGAAATATATTTAGTACCGTTATTACAATATCAGGCTAAGCTTTATTGAGTTTATTGTTAATGATTCAGCATTCAAACACTAGCGTGTGTAGCAACGAGCCCGGTCGAATACAGAAGACATTTATCCAATACGGAAGATTTATCTAAAATTACAGAAAAGCGGATTCTTTCAGCATACATGGAAGGATTAACATATGATACCATGATACGAACATATTGGTAAAAGATAATCGACTGAAGAAGCTATCAGAATATGTCCGAGTTGCACAAGAAGAAAAAACAACGCGTTTAAACCAAAATTAAGAATATCTCATAAGAATATTAGTGAGTACAAAATATATAGACCAGACCTCAAGTCCCACAGTATTCATGAATTTTATAAGATGTCATTAACGCAGAAGTTTAACCTAAATCATCACATAGTGTACGTTTTCGCTGCGGGCGAACTAATCATCAAACAAGGCAATGTCATGATACAATTGAATATATCTAGTTACCAAAAGTTTAAAAAATAGAACCGAAATAATGCTAACAAAAGGAGAACCAAATTAGTTACGTTAGAAACCTGTAAGAAACCAAATTAAACCATAAATGATTGTCGTAAAGGTAATACGTTAGCGAACACGAATCACGAGGACAACAAAGAATATATTTGGGAAACAAGAGCCCGAGAGGCAACTGTGTAATTGTGGGGGGGAGAACAAGCGAAGGCACTTGCATTCATAGTATCATTTGTCCCCCCCCCAGATAAGTTAACAATTGAAATTTTAAAATCTTTAAAAAATAATTGAAAGAATAATATTATGCAGAATGTAATTTTGAAACGTAATAGTACTAAAACTATTAAAATGTTAACATACAGATTAAGATAATTCGCGAGTTTTTTCATATTATCTACATATGTTAATGAATCCAAAATATGTAATAAGTAATAACAAACAACTAATATGTTATAACTAGTTGTTATACTCAGTATTTCTGTGATATTATTTATTTCATTATGCATTAGGACTTTTTAGTATAATTATAAACATTTATTATTATTAACTAAAATAAAACAAAAGAAATTCCCATGAGTTCAAGGTTCATAGTTCAAAGTTTAAGGCTTGTGCCTACTACTGTAGTAGTGTAAAAACAGAAAAGTGGGAATGTCGATTTTAGGCGTTCCTCCTTTGTCCCTTCGGTCCTCGGAGAAATTAGTGGTTTATTATAATTAAGATTTGAATGCAATAATATTGCTTTAGAAAATACGATTCTGAGCGAAACTCAATATATTACAATACACTATACAAATAATTCATTCCAAAATTGTACTTCACTTATATACTACGTATGTTAATACTTAAAAAAATTTTCAAGTCCCTACGATCAAAACTCAATTATCACGAAATTTAAAAATTTAAAATAACAGAAACCGTAATTTTGACGATTTGACCGCGATTTTTCGCCATTTTTTGGTAGTTTTTCCCCTCCCCAGGAAAAACTTTTGAAAAACTCGAAAAATGACCTAAATAAAGTACCAACTAGATACAACTTGCTACCGAAAGCATACCCTAATTGTGGTAATCGGGCCATTATTTCTATCTGAAAAAATGTTTTCATACATCATAAAAAAAAAAAAATATATAATATTCAATTCTGCTAAAAATATTCAAATTTTAGAAGCTTGTAATAAAAATTTTCAGCCCCGATTATCAAAATATTTTGTAAAAAGATTAAATAGTATATGGTTAGACTTCGAAAAAATTTTCAAAGCGATGAACCAAAAATTTCCGGAAATATCAAACATTCTCGGAAAAAGTTCAAAGTTCTATACTTGGCCAAATAATCAACCGATTCTTTCCAAAATTATACCACACTTGTATATTACTTATGTTAATACTCAAAAAAAATTTGAAGTCCCTACGATCAAAACTTAATTAGTTATTACGTATTAAAAAAATTTAAAATAACAGACACCGTAATTTTGCCGATTTTCCGCCATTTTTTGGTAGTTTTTCCCATCCAAGAAAAAATTTTGAAAACCCTTGAGAAATTCGAAAAATGCGCTTATAAAGTACCAACTAGACACGATTTGTTACCGAAAGCATACCTTACTTGTGGTAATCGGACCATTATGTCTACCCGAAAAAGTTTTTTCATACATCAAAAACAAAAAAAAAACATCTTTGTAAAACCAATACATTCTTCGCTTCGCTCAGAATCTAAAATTAGGTTTATGTGAGAGGAAAAAGTATTTTACCCTCCCACCCCCTCGCGTTTACAACTTTGGTGAGTACTTTTTTTTGCCGCCCTATTTTTTTACCCAGTACACTGTCAAAAGGTTATATATATAATGTTAATAAGTATTCAGCACAAATAGCAAAGTGAAATGTAATGACGTCTAACCATTATCGGTTGCAATGTATAATATTATTTAAACTTATATTTTATATTGTTTGTGTTTTCTACTTTCGACTAATTTTGTTATTACATTGTAATCTACTTAAATTACACAAGTTACGAATTTATTAGCCTATTCTAAAGATCAATAATTTTATATTTTGTCTATACTGGAATATTATTACAAAGATCAAAAATAAAGAAAATTGCACGAAGTATTTAGTTTACATTACCTTATCTTATGAAATATATAACCATTTTTATAAAAGGTAAGATCCATAAATTTACAACTACAATAAATTATAAAATTGAAAGTATGAAAATATCGAAAATAGATTTCCACATACTTTGTGTATTTTCATTAAATTATAATAGTTCTATACTTCTATACTCCTATATATATTACCTACAAACCACATACATAGGATATGCTTTATGTACTAAATTGCATCTAGTCGGTACTTTATTTAGCACATTTTTCAAATCTTTTAAAAGTATTTCCTAGAGAGAAAAAAAACTACCAAAAAATATAGGAAATTCGGCAAAAATAAGATTTCCGTTATTTTAAAGTTTTTATTTCGTGATAACTGATAACTAATTTAGTTTTGATCTTAGGGACTTGAAATTACTTTTGATTACTCATATAGGTAGTTTACATATGTGGTAAACTTTTGGAATGGTTTATCAGTATAATATATTGTATTACGAGTATATTGAGTTTTGCTCAAAACCGTATTATCTAATGCAATATCTTTGCATTCAAATCTTAATTATAAGTATAATTAACAACTAATTTATCCGAGGACCGAAGGGACAAAAGAGAAACGTCCAATGTTGACCTTCCAGATTTCTTTGTAAAATATTTATAGTTAAATCAAATTAATTTTCAGCTTTAGTCGAGAAATCATACTTTAGTCGTAGTATCATACGGTCTTTTGGTGGGGGCAAACCCCCTCATATACGTCACTAATGTTATATGTGAACAGATATAAAGCATAAGCGGTAATATTGTAATAATGGTTTTAATCTCTTCTCTAAACTTCATGAATAATATCTCAATCGCTAGTTAATTAAAATTTAACTAGCAATTGTAATAATTTATTTTTTATTTATTTATCAATTGTCTAACATATTTCATGTTAAAAAGTATATAGAACGCAATGCCTATAAAAAATAAAAATATAATTTACTATCTAAAAATTTTAAGAGTTGAATAAATGTGCGCTTAATGTCATTCAATTTATCTGCAATTTATTAAACATATATTAAATATAGTAAAATTCATTAAAGTTTATTTAATATTTAACTTCATATTATACAAAAAATAATAATTGGCAGTTGTAATTAATTTTATTATATCAGCATGTTAACATATTAAAACAAAATGTAATTATTTTTGTCTTAATTTTTAGCTAATTTCATAATAATTTTACAGTAATACTAATTATGATTTAGCATTTCCTAAATGCACTAAATTTACTTATGCACACTTACCAAGAATTACACTATAAAATCCTGTTAATTGATTACTTCGAGAATCGTTTATTATTGTATTTCGAATTTTTTTAGTTTCGTGTATGATACATGTATGTCCAAGCTTATCTTTATAAATTAAAACATATTTTATTGTTATTAATTTTAATTTTATATTACGATAATATAATATACAAAATATATATTTTGTAATAAAATCCTAGTATTTGGTATACTATTGTTACATACTTTTATAATGTCATACTGATTATATATTTTTAAATATATTTTAATTCTTACTTTAAAAATTAAAACTTATAAAATATAAAACTATAGAATTATTATTAGAATTCTAATTGACGTCGTAATTATATTTTATATTTTAATGTTAATTCCGTATTTATTTTTATATTTTAGGCAAATTACATTATGAATTTGTAAATTGTGTTTACAATTTTTTTCAATTTTACCATTATTTTAAATAATATATAATATAATGTTTTTTTTGTTTGAATTCAAAAATTAGGTATAGTACTCACAAAAAAATATATCAACACTTGGCGTATTTGGCAATATTTGTAAGTGATATTCTAAATTTTCACTAATTGCACAATGTACTTGGATGACTGAAAAATATAAATGTTATTAATACATGGAAGTTAAAACGAATTTAAATCCTATGCTATACGTTAAGGTACCGAGGGAGATCTTTCCGAGCAGTCATAGCCCCAACGACTTGCACCTTCGAATTTGGTACCTTTTAGAAGGAAAGGTGACCCACGTACAATTATGTCTATGTACAATAATTATTTTAATTGAAGGATACCGCAAACAAGGGCGCCATTTGGAGAGATCACGGTCACGGTCCGATATATCTCGAGCACACAGGTGCAAGCAATATATCCAACGCGGTCTATTTTCTTGGCAAACCACCACTTAGGTGGCGCAACAGCGTCAACCGGTAACTCCGACTCATCATTGGGAAGGAAGATCAGGTGGGGCGGCGAGCTGAACCGATGCGCGAGTGCGCGGACAAACGATAAACTCCGCCATAATCCGTCGATGAGAAAGCATAAAAAAAAGAACATTTTCGACACGCTTAATATTGCGAGAACACACGGGCTTCATTTTTTTTTTTTGTTCTAATTTTTGATTATTATCTACTTGTTTCTATTTTTTTTTTTCTTTATTTGAGACGTTCTTGAATTTGTTAATTATTAACGATATTTTATTTTATATTTATTTTTTCTGCCAACTCTCTGTTGGTGAGTGAGCAGTTAAAATAAAGTGTGAATAACGTTTTCAAAGTGAAGAAAAAATGTTTTTCCTTTTGTTTCTTTCCTAACCTCCCATAGCCCCTCGTCGTTCGGCCATTAACAGCCAGTGCCGCGACATCAGGGTGGGCCACGCCCACGTTTTTACGTTTTTTTTTTTTTAACATAATTCATAGCGCAGATACATAATGCAAACGTAATAATATGCTAACGCCACCGTCATAATCTACAATAACATTGACTTATTGTACTTTTATATATGTACTACCAGCAGGCTCCAACTGGTTGAGTTGTTGGCCTAGGAGGATGAA
>CM023359.1:43537754-43563651 GCA_013282895.1 Eriosoma lanigerum | reverse complement strand
TTTGCGTTAATTTTATATGAGATTTATTTTAATTTACTAATATTTTATTTTGTTAACTGTATTAACCATAATGTCCATATATTTATATAGTAGGAATTATTATTATAAATATTTATATAAGGGGATAATTATTTCTATATAGTATATACACATATAAGATAATTCTGAATATTTTTATGATTTCCTGAAGTCATAGACCAAGATATGCTATAATATTATTTGCGTTAAATCTAAGTCATGCAAAGTGTAATTTAACATTCAAATATTTGTGTAAATATTATATTGTAAATTTGATGAAATTACATTTACATATAAAATTATTTATTACCGAAGTCGTTACTCGTTTGTATGAGCTTACGTAACTATGTCAAAAAAATTACATAGGTTGTATAGTGAGTCCCGCAGAGGTATATTTAGTAATTTTTAAAGGAGGGTTCTTTTTTTTTAGTAGCTTATATGAACTGAACCACACTCCACTCTCCGATTGATAATAAAAAGATTAAAGATAATATTCAGTTATCTATATAAGATAAAAAAAAAAATATATATTTACAAAATTGTATTATATTAAATGTTAAATTTTGGCATGAAATAATTTATAAGTACTTTTACACTTTTACTTTAATAATGCTTTAAGAAACCAAGAACTTTTAAGGCTCTACCAATTGTGACATTAATATGCTGTTTGAAAGAAAAAAAGGGGTTAGTTAAAACCAAAGGTTCTTGACAGAAAACACACGCTCGAGAGGGGATTGATATAACTTAAATATATTAGGTTATTTAATTTGTAACTTTTATATATTTATACTTTTAATAATTATCAAACATTAAAAATTATAATAGGTAACTGTTAACGGACTAACAATAGACAAAAAAAAATTAATGAAATCTACCATCTACGGGTTGATACCAAGTATTGACCAAATGTTAGGGGTTATAAATTAAAATTAATATTATTATAAATTGATAATAATTATAATAAATATAAAATATTATGTTATATTATTTCATATTAATTGTTTTTCTAAATATAATAGTTAGAAAAATAAATAATTATATACTATGATCACATTATACTTCATATTTCTAATTATTAATTTTATTATTAATAATAAATAGCAATAGTCATTGCACGTATAAAGTAAATATTGCAATGTAAATATATTGTAATAATGTATATTTAAACATTTTTTATCTTTTTAATTTTTAAACGGGACAAATATAGATAAAGATATAATATTTATTTTTCATCTAGATAAAAGATAAAAGATGGTTCAATGTCATCTAGATAATATTTCAGATAATTTTATCAAGTTAGAGCCAACACTGATTATAATTCAATATGATTGACTTTGTTTTAACCTTTTGTAATTTAATGGACGTTTGTCCTACAATATTTCATTAATATAAATGTATTGTAGTAACACGAAAATTACAAACAAAAATAAAATTAAAAAATATAAAATTAAAACGTAGGAGGTAAAAAGGGTAATGGAAAGTTGGGGAAAGTGAAGTAGGGAATGGAGTGAGGAGTTGTGTTGTTTGTAGGATCGTACTTTTATCTTCCTATTTATATAAGAAGGGTTTCGGGGTAATAGCTTCAAGAGTATCCAGAATCTATACCTGTATACGGACTTCGTGTTCCGCTTGAAATTTGAAATATTTTTCTTTTTTATAAATTTATATATTTAAATTATATTAAAACACGGACTTCTTGTTCTGTATTTTTATTTTAATTATTTAATTTTATCTTCGCCAATTTAACCCACTAAAATTATACAAAGCGTGGACTCGTGTTCCACTTGTAACTTAAATATAATTTTATTGACTATGGGTTTATAGGAAAAGTATTAAAATGCGAACTTCTTAAATAAGTAAAAAGACCCTGGACAATGCATAAAAAGTGATTCTTACCTTATAGAACACCACTATTATATATATTATAATAAGGATAGAAATCAAAACACCTTGTATGTAGCTTTATTCGGAATGCTCTGGCTGTCGTCGGAATATCATTTGGATTTTCTTTGTTGATATGCACAAAGACTGATGTTAGAAAATAGTCCGATCTGGATGGTCTGGCGAGTCTTGCTAGACTGTCTGGTCTAGTTGGACTGACTGGTAAGGTGCGACTCGCTGGTCTTGTACGACTGACTAAAGGATTTTTATGAAAAATGTGATCCAGTGGTATCGGTCAAAAATGTCTACCTGGTTAAAACTAATGAATGGGATTCGACGACACTATAGTCGGCAGGGCCATTCGTATGAATAAAGAAACTAACAGTGCATGCCGACTATGTGGGACTCTATGATCCGCCGATAAAAAGGAATTTAATACGTGTTGAAAGTCGAACGTGTTGATTTCACGGTTTTCTATTAAACGCCAACTATATTATGTTTCTTATTCTATTTTATTAGTTTATGATAATCTTAATAAAAGAGATTATTTTAAATTGTATGTAAATGTAACGGTATTCCGACGGCGCCAGAGTAGCTTTATTATACATGTATTAATGTTCTTTACTAATGTTAAATTATGTGTGTGTAGTATGAGTGCTATTTTAAAAGACGTATTTTTTTTAAATGGTGTGTGCTCATATCATTACAGCATTATACTTCAACATATTATTTTTATTTTTATTTATATAGTTTATATTATATATAGCTCTGTGTCTTAACTTCTAAGAATAATTAACTTCCAAAGAACAATTTAACCACAGTTAAAACATACAGTTGCAATGTTGAACACCAAGAAACAGAACAGACATAGATAAAGATATAATATTTCCATTCCATCTAGATAAATGATAAAAAAAAATGATTTTATGTCATCTAGATAATATTACAAATTTTTACAAATAACATATGAGTTAAATGAACCTAACGTAACACAATTCTTTAGTAAAAATATGTAAAATATGTATTTAGTTTAAATTTGTATGTGTACGTCAATGAATTACATGGATGTAGAAAGTTAAACATAACACGCATATTCTTATATAATATTATATTCTATATTTCAATAGGTTACGTTACAGCAGGTGCGCCCACAATTTTGTTACAGTGGGTATTTTTTTACAAGATTATTGTTTTTATTAAAGATTATATTTTAATTTTTATATAAAACCTTGTAATGCTTGGGTTTAATATTATAATACATCAATTATCTTTAATAGTATATAATTATGACCGCTCAACGAAACGGACAGAATTATAGATTCTGAAGGAACATTTACAATGATAAGAAGAATGGGTTATAATTACAAAATAATTTTGCACCTACTGGACTGAAATTCTATGGACGACCCTAGGTTACAGCTGAATATACGGTATAAAATAGATGATAGACACATTAGATATATTCATTAATTCTACAGTTAATAATAATAAATATATGAAAAAAAAAAAAATAAATATTTTTTATCCTTAGCCGGCATTTGATGGCCCCGGAAGAAATTTATTATCGTACGGGATTGTGGTACTCTATGCCATATATTCAACTATACTATTTACTGTATATTCTGAAGCTAAACGACGTTGATGAAGTATATTCAATTGTTCTAAGAAAGTAAAGTCTGCTTGTGTATTTTCTGCAGAAGTTTTGACTTGCAATGTTTGAGAATTAAATAATATTCAACCATATGGTTTACAGGCTAAAAATATAAAAATGATTAATAATCCATATATTAATTATATAAATGTATAAGCATGAACTATAATAAAATAGTTTCAATTAGTTTTTCGGTTTAAAAGTTATTAACTTAAATTTTCTTTTAATTTTTTTAAAAAAGTTAAGTTATATTTTTCAATTTACTTTTAACCTATTTAAATTAACTTTAATTACAAGTAAATTTTAACTTAACTTTTTTTTTTAACTTAATTAAAGAATTTCTATGGTAACTAAACTTAACATGTCAAAAAAAAAATAGTTAACTGGCCCAGGCTTGGATGTAGTAGTATAAAATATAAGCAGAAATTTATATCATCTTTTTTTGTTTTGTTCCAAGGATTCATTTTATTTGCTCTTATACTAATATAATTAATAGCACAGAAAATAAAAGTATTTTATTTACGTAATCGCTGTAAATATTTTAAAACCATTGTACATGATTTTTTACGTAACAGCACTGAATGGAATTGTATATCAGAATATGACCAAGCATTCAACAAAGTTAAACAGATTTTAATTTCGAAACCCGTATTAGCACATTATGACCATAATATTCCAATTAAACTCGTAGTAGACTCATCATCCTATACACGAGGCATCATATATACTTCATCCTATAATTATTACAGTAATACCATTGATTTTATAGTATATTATAAAATCAATGTCAATGGTAATACTAATTATGACTTAGCATTTTCTAAATGCACTTAATTTACTTATGCACACTTACCAAGAATTAAACTAACAATTCCTGTTGATTGATTATTTTGAGAATTGTTTTTTATTGTATTTCGAATTTTTTTAGTTTCGTGTATGATACATATATGTCCAAGTCTATCTTGATAAATTAAAGCATAATTTATTGTTATTAATTTTAATTTTATATTACAATAATATAATATACAACATATATATATTTTGTAACAAAATACTATTATTTGGTAAACTATTGTCACATACTTGTATACTGATTACATATTCATTGTATATATTTTAATTCTTACTTTAAAAATTAAAACTTATAAAATACAAAGAAAAAAAATTTTTTTTAAAAAAATAGTATTATTGGAATTCTAATTGATTTCGTAATTATATTTTCTATTTTAATGTTAATTCTGTATTTATTTTTATATTTTTGGTAAATTACTATATGAATTTATAAATTGTGTTTACAATTTTTTACAATTTTACTATTATTTAAAATGATACATAATATGTTTTTTTTTGTTTGAATTCAAAATTAGGTTTAATACTTACAAAAAAATATATCAACACTTGGTTTCTTTGACAATATTTGTAAGTGATATTCGATAGTTTCATTAATTACACAATGTACTTGGATGACTGAAAAATACAAATTGTATTAATACATGGAAGTTGAAACGAATTTAAATCCTATGCTATACTTGTTCGCCAAAGAAGATCTTTCCGAGCAGTTTTAGCCCCAACGACTTGCACATTTGAATTAGGTACTTTTTAGGAGAGAATGTGACCCACGTATAATTATAAAGTTATGTCTACGTAAACCAATTATTTAAGTTTAAGGGATATCGCAAGCATGGGCACCATTTGAAGAGATCAGGGTGGGCCACGCCCATGTTTTTTAACATAATTCATAGCGCAGATACATAATGCAAACGCAATATGCTTATGCCACCGTCATAATTTACAATAACATTGACTTATTATACATGTACTACCAACAGGCTCCATCTGGTTGAGTTGTTGGCCTAGGAGGATGAACAATTAATAATTAATAATATTGTTTTCGTAGGTATGTGAAGAAAAACATAAAAGTAATAAAAATCAAAAAGAAATAAGAATTTGTATTTTTATCAATATTTGTTATTCCTCGTTTCTTATTGATTATCTAGGCGTTAATTCTACCATCTATTGGTCATTATTTCTACCAAAATAAATATAGGCTATACGCTATTTTACATATCTAGCCAAACACACACATTTATTATATAAATATTTATTCTAATATTAATGTTTTTATTTTCTTTCATTTAGCTTTAAAAGAAATGAATAAACAATAATTTTAATTTTGAGTATTTTAATTAATACTTAATTAATAATAAAAAAAAAATTATTCTAATAATCAAATTGAATAAACTAAAATTAGAAGAATTGATTCCTTAATGTGTATTGTATAAAAAATTGTCAACACAAAGTAATAAACACTTCTAACATAAAGAGTATAACTATCTATAGATAGTTTAAACAAAAATCACACATTATTGTAAAATCAATATACCTATTATATTCCTGGTTATGCTTACAAACTATGTTTATAATAAATCGATAAGTAGATTAAGTATTTCGATATTTGATGAAATATTTACCTGAATAAACCACATAAATGAAGACAAATAAAGTAACTTTTGATATAAACATAGTATTATTATTTTTTGAAAATCTATAATTTTTACAAATTTGAAAAAAAGAATGATACAAAATAAGTGTGTACGAAACAATTATGGTTTATAATAAAAGTACAACAATAAAGCATTAATTTTACTAGCCTTGTTTTTATAGCTGTTTATTTAGTAATATTCAGTTATATTAAAATACCCATAAATAAACTTTATTTATAATATCATTATACCAGAATACAATTATTTTAAATTATGAGGTTTTGCAAATAATTACCACCTTTTAAAATAAAATAAAATATGTGTTCCCTATATTGTTTGTATAATCATATTATTACAAATATCATAAAATATCTTTTTGATTTTTTTTAATTATTAATAGAAAACAAATAAAAACGACATAATTTATTTAACGAAAAAGTTTCGTTATAGGAAATTAAATTTTAAAATTAATATCTTTTTAGTTGGTTCTGATTGATCTTGGATCTTGGATCAACTTTATCATATTATGTTACTAGTTACATTATTATATAATAATTAGGTTTGCGTTAATTTTATATGAGATTTACTTTAATTTACTGATATTTTATTTTGTTATAACTTTATGAACCCTAATGTCCAAATATTTATATAGAAGGAATTATTATTATAAATATTTAGTTAAGGGAACAATTATTCCTATATAGTATATGCACATATATGGGAATTCTGAATATTTTTTAAGATTTTCGGAAGGCATGGACAAAAATTTGCTATATTATTATTTATATTAAATCTAAGTCATGCAAAGACTAATTTAACATTTAAATATATGTGTAAATATTATATTGTAAATTTGATCAAATTATATTTACATATAAAATTATTTATTACCGGAGTCGTTACTCGTTTGTATGAGCTTACCTAACTATGTCAAAAAATTACATTGATTGTATAATGAGTCCCGCAGAGTATTTAACAATTTTTAATGGTGGGCTTCATTTTTTTAAAAGCGTAGGTGAAGCCGAACCACTATCTTATTAATAATATAAAAATATTAATTGCAAAAACATGAAAATAAACATTTTTTGTATTAAATATATATATATTTGTATACAATATAATCAGTATTGGGAAAAGATGACCAATATATATATATATATTATAAAATTATATTTTATGAATTATATTTTAGATAAAGATAATAGATAATTTTCAGTTATCTAGAAAAGATAAAAAAAAATTGTATTTGCCAAATTGTATTATTTTAAATGTTGAATATTGGTATTGTAACGATAACAATATTACAGCCGACGCGTAATTTTACGTCTACTCAACAATTTACAAAATATAGGCTAGACACGTGTGAACAGAGTACGATACACGATGAGTCGAGTTATTACAATCCTAATGAGCGGTCGTTTTAGTTATACATATTTTTGTGTTTCATTTAAATTAAATTATCAGTGATGTCAAGCTCGTCTCGTACTCTTCTTCATCTGTGATCTATAATAAACTACCCTCTAAGAACAGGGTTACTCAGGTGATAGTGTATTTGTTTATTGATTATATTATTTAATATATTGGTTTTGTTTTCGTTACCAAAATTGTTGTTTGTGTCTGTGAAAGCAGGTCATAAGTTTTTAGGACCTGTTAAATATAAATAATGTAATGATATGAGCACACATCATTTTAAAAAAAATACGTCTTTTAAAATAATAATCATACTACACACACATATTTTAACATTAGTAAAGAACATCAATACATGTATAATAAAGCGACTCTGGCGCCGTCGGAATTCCGTCACATTTACGTACAATTTAAAATAATCCCTTTTATTAAGACTATCATGAACTAATATAATAAAATAAGAAACATAATATAGTCGGCGTTTAATAGAAAACCGTGAAATTAACACGTTCGACTTTCTACATGTATTAAATTCCTTTTTATCGGCGGATCATAAAGTCATTCATTTTTACTTTATTAATAAAAGTATATAATGTTATTTTCTTAATAATTTCTATTGATATATTCTCTAAATTGAAATAAATAAATTACAATAAGGTGCATATTATATCAATTGTAATTTATAAAGTTATAATACTCTACATAAATTAATGAATTTATATACTTTATACTATTACTAATAGGTATATAAATGTTTAATTTTTATATGAACATTTTATACAATAAATATAATTATCTTCTTGTTCTTCTTCTTCTTTGTATATAATGTTGGTCGATTTCGAGCCGTTTCTTCCAGTGGCAGTTTCAGCGTTTTTTAATTATTAAAATTTCCCCGTTTTCCGGACGTCTTCGTTGTGGCCAGAATTCACGGTTACTTTTCCGTCCCGAAACTATTGAAAAAGTTTTCAGAATTTTTTGTCTTACAGTTTTTCCTATAAAAGTGGTTAAAGTTTCACGCATCATGGCACGAACTCGGAATTTTTCTATTCTCGGTCCGCCTCCGTGGCATTTTGCCATAGAGACAATAACGTTTATCGCTTATCTAAACGTCCCCGAGCGCCGACTAACTCTCGTTGATAACAGTGTCGGAATGATATAGCGCATGAGCAAATTATAATAAGGACTGCTCACTGATAAGAAAACTTGAATTTTTAATGTCGCATTTACGCATAAAATTACCGCTAAGCGCTGGTAGTAGGTGCGCCCTTTATTCTTCATTGTTGTTAGTCAAATCACATTAAATACACACAAATACACAATATTATTTATTATTTTGTAATCTGAATTTAAATAAAATTAAAATATAACGTTAATTTCAATTGTAATTGAACAAAAATATGGTTTATGTATTATGTAATATGTAATATAATATAATGCCAATAATGGTAAAATATTGCACAATTTTTCATAATTGTTTTTGATTTTTAGTATTGAGTAAAAGTCTAATTCTTATAGGAGTTCCATTTTTTTTAATTTTAAGTTTTTGCCGATTTAAACTTTGTTTTGCACGTGTATAATAGTTAAAATATTATTATCATTTAGAATAAAGTAACACATCATGTGTCTCTGTTCTCCAGCCAAATCAATAAAAGTTCTTGGAATTTCAATATTCTCATCTACTTTAAATCCTATGGAAATATTTGAGTCGTTGAATTTTCTCAATAGCTCTTCTAATTCTACTATATTATTTACTTTTTCCAATTCAAAATTATTCATAACATCAATTTCTTTATTCATAATATAACATTTTATATTTAATTTTGGACCCACCCAAACTTTTTTAAATAAATATGGTATAGGTACATCAGTTAATTGTTTTTCCATTTTAATACAGTAATAAGAAAATATTATAAGTTGTCCTACTATATCATGTCTACTCCATTTTGTAGGAAAATCTACACTATTCACATTTTCTTGAATTATAGAAAATAAAAACAAATTTACATTATTTTCACTAATATTATTTGTATTAAATAAACAATTTTTCGGAACATTCCTTATTAAAGGGGGTTTTCTATGTTTTAATAGCTTGGAGAGATATTTAAGACAATTTGGAAATATGGATGGTACTGCTCGTTCTATAAGTCAAGGAAGTTTATATATTGCCTGTAAAAGACCAATTCAAGAAGTTTATTTTATATTCTAATATTATAACAGCAAAAGAAATATTGAAAAATAAATTGTAAAATTTAAAATATAATAACCTCTACTAGAATATGTCCATTGGTATCGGTCATTACTTTTTTCCGGATAATATCTTCTTCCTGAAAATGTATTTCCCAAACTACTTGTTTGTGTTTTATTTGAAAACCTTTCCTAGGTATAGTTTTTTTCCATTTTTCAAATCTAATAGGATCTTTAGGGATCTTTTGAATTTTAGTTCAATTTGTTACAAATTAATTAATTATATTGAAATATAATTTAGTTATTGGAATGTTTTTATACGTATCGCTTATGATTTATTGTATTTAGTTGGGGGCACCCATTAGTGGCGACCCTAGCGGATTTTTTTGTATTTTTAAATGTTTTAAAATGACGATTTTTCGTGTTTTTAACGACTATAAGTCTGCCGAACAACTTTTACGGTAAGCTAATGTATTTATGTTTAATTTATGTCGATAACTTATTTTGCGTTTTCGCATCGTCGTCGCGTATGTAGGTATGTGTGTGCGGCGACTGAACATAATTGCGCGCGACGCGACACAAGTCACCTTTGTAGTGTAATTGGTTGTTTTAAACGTAGAAAAGGCCGTAGAACCGTCATTTTTAACCGATATGTGAATTATTTATGGATTTCTTAAATCGTATAGTGGACTCGTAAAACTGAATGCCGGTGAATTTCGATGTAGTCGAACGGGTTTAAATATATAGCTGACGTATATAAAATAATTTTTATAGAATATAATTATTTTAATGATAATAGTGTATGCAGTTTATTGAGATTCTATTGATTTTGTTTTAACCTTTTGTAATTTAATGGACGTTTGTCTTACAATATTTCATTAATATAAATGTATTATACTTCAACATATTATTTTTATTTTTATTTATATAGTTTATATTATATATAGCTCTGTGTCTTAACTTCTAAGAACAATTAACTTCCAAAGAACAATTTAACCAGAGTAAAAACATACAGTTGCAATGTTGAACACCAAGAAACAGAACAGACATAGATAAAGATATAATATTTCTTTTCCATCTAGATAAATGATATAAAAAATGATTCAATGTCATCAAGATAATATTACAGATAATTTTATCTAGATAGTCCCAACACTGATAATAACGCAAAATTTAAAATAGGTGGAAAAATGATATTATTAATAGGTATCTAAGCTATTCAATCAAGAGCTTCATTTGATAGACTAATGAAATCATTCATTTAACCTACAAATTTACGTTTAAGAAAGTCTAACAAAATAATATGTTGAATTATCACATTAACACAAGTAGGATTATCTCGAACTTTCAATTGGTGCATAAAAAAGTTACATCATCCATTACAGGTTAGAATTGTTTAGCATATCTCGTTTTACAATTAATCTAACCAAAGCTTGCTATCTTCTAATATCGGGAAGAGAGATACTTGACAGGATTCGGAGCCAACTTAAATGGGTTGACTTTAATGCTCCACTCATAACTCGCATGACACTATTTAATTGGACATTGATCTCTTTGACGTGTTTGCTATTAAGCCAAACATCTGAATAGTATTCAGCAGTATAATATATCAGTGCTAGGGATGCTATTCTCAGTGTATGTGCATCTAATCACCCTGTCAAAGAATATTTATGAAGAAGATTTATCCTTGGACTTACTATCTTTTGTAAATTTCCTAAATGCATTATAAAAGGTAAAGAATGATCAAGGTCACTCCAAGGTACTTTGGAAAAGGGTTCTGTTTAATTGTCGTGTTGTTAAACTGAACCTGAAGCTCACAATCCGCTTATGTGTTATAGAGTTAGAACATACATCTGTCTTGGACGGGATGGGATTTGATCTACACTTATAAAAGTTATCGATCAAAATTTTTAGGTCGTTGGTCAATATTTCGCTCTCTGCATCCACGTCCTTGCACTGATAAGCCAAAGCTATATCATATATATCTATAAGATAAAAGCCCATGATTTCATCTTATGTTTGTTTTGTGTTTCAATAGTGATTTGTTCGTGATTACATAATTTCTAGTTAGAAATGAATTTCACTCTTAAGACTGTAATGCGTCTTATATAAAATGACATGTACAAAGTACAATATTATATTATACTATATATATATATATATATATATATATATATATATCTTTGCATTGTATTATAAAGATTAAAAATTAAATAAATATACGTCGTATATTCAATTTAAGCCAAAGCTATATCATATAAATATTAAAATGTTAAGCTTAACGTAATGAATAGGTCGTGGATACAAAGGATGAATAACGTAGGGGATAACACTGAGACTTGTGGTAGTCCTTCATTGGATATTCTCTACTTGCTCTCTTATCCGCCATTAAAAATTGGAATATGCGATTGGTTAACATGTTGTCCACGAGAGTTCAATATCTCTTTGCAAGGAATAATGTTAGCCAGCTTGTATAATAATTGTATAATAGTAGTTGTATATTATATAAAATATTATACTAATAGGACATTACAAAAGTTTACCACGTTTATTAACTACCTATAAAAATATTCAAAAAAATTTCAAGTACCTACGTTCAAAATTGCATGACTTATAATGAAAAAACTAAAATATTGTCCAGATATCAAAAAATGTTTTCGTTATTTCGTCAAATTTAGTTGTTTTGCTTGTTTGAAGGAAAAACTTTTGAGAAATTCAAAAAATGAGCAAAATAAAGTTCCAACTAGATGCAAATGTCTACCGTAAATCTACCCTATAGTTGTGTTAATCGGAGAGATTTTTCTACTCAAAAAAGTGTTCTCAGACTTTTCAAAAATAAAACTCAAATATCAATGTAAAATGTTAAAGTTTGAAGACCTATAAAAAAAAAATGTATTTATGATTATCAAAATATTTTGTAAATTGATTAAGTACTCTATGAGTAGGCATATGCAATATGCAATTTTCAAACCGTTAAACCCAAAATTGCAATGCATATACATTTTTTATACGTTTCGAAGTTCTATATTTAGTCAGAAAATTAACCAAACATATTTTTTTCATATGTCAAACATCTATTTGAATACACAAAAAAATGTTGAAATCTCTACGATCAAGACTTAATTATTTATCTAGAAATAATAAAATTTAAAATAACAGTAATAGTGAGTTTGCCGATTTTCCACCTTTTTTTGGTAGTTTTTTGTCTCCCAAGTAAAAACTTTTGAAAAATTCGCTAAATAAAGTACTAACTAAATGCAATTGGATACCGAATTCATACCCTATTCGTGGTAATGAGCGCATTATTTCCAAAAAAAGTGAAAAACCAATACATTCCTTTCTTTACTCAGAATATAAAACTAATTCAAAATTTTAAATTCTAAAACAATAATGTTTCTATTTTGACAATAATCTTTTAAATATGATAGTATTATATTAGTTAAAAAATTCAAATATTTCAAGAATATTACTAATTTTTTAATAATATGGATAATATTATTATCCATAAAAATAAATTATGAATGCAATTATTAGGTATACGACATAATTATTATTTATGTAGATATAATAAATGCATTATTATCTTCAAACAAAGTACATTTAATTTTAAAAATTTCTACAAATAACATATGACTTAAATGAACCTAACGTAACACAATTCTTTAGTAAAAATATTAATTTAAATTTGTATGTGTACATCAATGATTTGTGTGGATGTAGAAAGTTAAACATAACACGCATATTCTTATATAATATTATATTCTATATTTCAATAGATTACGTTACAGCAGGTGCGCCCACAATTGGTGACAGTGGGTGTTTTTTACAAGATTATTGTTTTTATTAAAGATTATATTTTAATATTTATTTTATTTATTTTTTTATATTAAAACCTTGTAATGCTTGGGTTTAATATTATAATACATCGATTATCTATAATAGTGTATAATAATAACTGCTCAACGAAACGGACAGAATTATAGATTCTGAAAAAAGATTTACAATGATAAGAAGAATGGGTAATAATTATAAATTAATTTTACACCCATTGGAGTGAAATTCAATGGGCGATCCTGGGTTACAGCAGATAGTATGGTATAAAATAGTTGAAAGATACATTAGATATATTAATTAATTCTATAGTTAATAATATTTAGAATATGAAAAAAAAAAAATTATTTTTTATGCTTAGCCGGTATTCGACGGCCCCGGAAGAAATTGACTATCGTACGGGTTTATATTACTCTGTGCCATATAATCAACTATATTTTGTACTATATATTCCGAAGCTAAACGGCGTTGATGAAGTACATTCAATTTTTCTACGAAAGTAAAGTCTGCTTGTGTATTTGATGTAGAAGTTTTGACTTGCAATGTTTGAGAATTAATTAATTTCCAATTACATGATTTACACGCTAAAAATATAAAAAATAATTGATAATCATATATTAAAATATAAATATTTAGGTATAAACTATATTATAATAGGTACTATACAATAATTATGTGCGTTTTACCGAAAATGTATTTTTAAAATGTGAAATTGAATGTCTATTACTGCCTTGGATTAGTTCTACCGACTTTTGATTAGCAAAAAAATTCAAACTTATAAACAATTATATCAATATACCCAACTAAAATCCCACCATATAATCTTCATCATATATTAGTTATCTATTTACTGCCAATGTGCCAATATATTTCTTTTCAAAATTTGAATTAATTAATTTTTAAATTTAAACGTATTTTAAAATACACATTTTAGTAATAATTTACGTAGTTCGATAAGACGATGAGAGTATGTAATTTCGATGATTTATTTAACACAAATTAATAATAAAAAAAAGTATATTGCGTACTGGTAGAAAGTAAATTTTACTTTTTTAATTTCCTGTTTTATGTATATAAATACATTTATGATAAAAATTGATTACACACATCTGCAAGAGAACATTCAGGTACAGAATATTATTTTAAAAGTTAAAGGTTTTCTTATTATTAGACAGTAAATATATATATATATATTAATAAGAAAAGTTATAATATGGCATTACCTATGGAATATAATGATCATAAAATTGGGAATGGAAGTCATTGAACATAATAAAATATATTATGAGTAGGTAGGAACATTCACAAAACACTGGAAACATTACTAGATTATTTTTATGTTCATTACTCAGTTATCATTAATTATTACTATTTTTATCAATACAATTTGTTTTTCGGTTTAAAAGCTATTAAATTGAAAGTTAAGTTATATTTTTCAATTTACTTTTAACGTTTAACATGAACAAAGATTTGAATTTGAAGAATTTCTAAAAAAACTAAATTTAACGAGTTAGAAAAATTAGTTAACTTGCCCAGCCTTACTATGTTCAATGTATAGAATAAACATAAATTTTTACAATACTCATAATTGAAAATATAGTTGTTAGATATTTATTAAATAAAATAAATCTTATTGACCATCTTATGGAAAATAATTATAACTAATCTGTATGGATTCAATTTAATTAAATAATAAAATACATTTTTTAACTTTTAAATCAGTATATTATATTTACTTTATTATCCCTAAATTTATATTTTTATACTTTTATATATTTATGTATTGGTAAGTATAGTTTATAAAAGTTTAATATTATTTTTCTTATCAAAAGTCGGAATAACTTACCCCATGAAGTCTATTACTTTGTAGTTATTTATTATTTAATAGTTTGTTACAAATTAATTTATTTCAATAATTTTGTGAGTATTTTAATAAATATTTTGTGAAGAGGTTTGTTTAATTTTTTTTAAATTAAATACCAGTTCAAATATTTGGTCATTTACAAAATATTTAATGATATTTTAAAAATAGTAAGTATTTTGAAGTTTTTAAATAAAATATTGAACGTTTATATAATAAAATTATATTTAAATGAACTTCTTAATTGACGTTTTTTTTTTTTATATTATTTTAATTAATAAATAATACATAAAATGTCAAAACATTAGTTATAACATACCTACAGAATATATTATTAAAATATCGTTATTATATAGGTATTATCATATACTATTATTATACTAGTACAGTGGGGTAGTCAATGGGGGGGTTATGGGGGCTATAGCATATATTTAAGTGTTAATTAATACTAAAATGTTATTTAAACTATAAAGGTATTAAAATAATTGGTAGCCATAATTCTTATTATATTTAATTAATTATTATTAAATACTTAAATTATTATCAAAATATTAACTGCGTACGATCTAATTTTGTGCCACCAAATCAGTGTAGTTATATTATTTGATCAAATTCTTTGAGAACCTATCTTACATTAATATTGTATAAACTAATTTTTATCACTTCTTTTAAATTAATAAAACTTAGTCAGTGATTATATCAGCGACATGTGATCTTAAATAATAATATATTATATGGAAATGGTGGTTCGTAGTTAAAAAAATAAACATAGAAAGAGTAGAGCTTTCAAATTTTATTTTAAAATTTTATATGATGAGGCTACTGATAAGAGCACAATTAATATTAAAAACAATAACGTTTTTTATTATTATTGTATTAGTCGTATATTGTTCTCGATTATTAATAACTGAAGAATGCGTTTGACCCCCCTCCGCATTAAAATCCTAGCTACACTACTGTACGAATATAACGATGACATCGTCGTATAGTTTAGTTAATGTACCTAGTGAACAAAATAAGAATTATTAGGATTAATTAGTTCTTGCTAATCGTCTGGACATAATCTACACATTATTCCTAATTTACGAAGCACACTTATACTGTAATTTTGTAGATATACGTATAGAAATATTATGGAACTGTTATTTATGAATAAACTAAATAATAGATAAGTACTATTAATTGAGTGGAATTTTTATAAGCATAACAGAATTTTGGGTAAAAAACGGAAAAGGGTATTTTTCAATACTTGTTATTCACATAACATATAATGTTAGTGAATAAATTTAATATAGTTTGCTAAATCTAAATGATAATATTATATGTTTTGTAATTAGAAGTAAGGTACAAACTATAAATATTGTTATTGACAGTGATAGAATCTGAAAAATAATAGTATATATATATTAGTATGGTCCTTAAATTTGAATTGAAAAATCGATATGCTAGGACCCTACTAATATATTCGATATCATTAAAAAATAATCCACGGAAATTTGGTGATGATAACTCATCTCCTTTCCGTGCCTCAAGAAAGTTAGAATTTGATAAATGAGGGTAGTTTTATGGTATTTTGTATTTTACTCTAAAACTTTACCAAATACGATACAAATACAAATAAGCTTTTTTAAAGAAAATAATATTTTATATAAATAACTTTCTTAAACAATTTTTCCTAAGTCAATTGTTTTTTTTTTTTTTAATAAAAAACTAAATATTTTAATTAATAAGTGAAAATTTAGGTTGTACAGTTTTTTAACCATTATTAATGAACTGTTGAAAATACAAAAAATAGTGTTATACGGTTTAAGGTAAGGGTAATGTTTAGAATCTAAACTTTAGACATTGAAATTGTTAAAACCAATTACTTAATAATGAATTAAATTAAAGTTATGTGTGTATTGTGTACATTATTGATTTATACTTAATGATTGATATATTTTAAATAAAGTTTCATTGACAAAATTTCGTTACATACTGCTAGAAATCCCCAATAATAAAAATTTCAAATCTGAAAAATTGTATCATTAAGTAAGTGCATATATTATTATAGTACATTATATTATGTATTTTAAAAAGGTATGTTGCCATTTCTTCATTTATCATTAAGAAATTATATAACATATAAACACTGCTTTTAACCTAAAGATAAATCTTTATTAATATAATCTCTTTTAATCTGATTTTATAGCATTAATATGATTTTAGATTCTGAGAGATGCAAAGATATGTATTGGTTTTACAAAGATTTTTTTTTTATGTCTAAAGACACTTTTTAGAGTTTAAATAATGGTTCGATTTTGCATTCGAAAACAAATTGCATCTATAATATTTGTACATTATTATTATCTCATTTTGGATCTCTCTAAAATTTTCCCTTGGGATATGAAAAACTACCAATAATATCGGAAAAGCGGCAAAATTACGGTTAATGTGAATTTAATTTTAAATACTTTGTAATAACTAATGTAGTTTTGAACGTATAATTATGAAAGATAGTTGTATAGAAACTTTTTTTAAGGGTTATTTAGATTAATATACGTATTTAACATATAATACGAAAACGTTTTGGAATTTCTATTTTGTTCTTATTAATTTTTTTTATGTCTAACGACATTTCTCGGATTGAAATAATGATCCGATTATCACAAGTAGGGTATGCTTTTCGTAGATAATTGCATTTACTTGTACTATATTAAACTCATTTTACGAATTTTTCAAAAGTTCTTCTTGGTATAAGAATAACTATCAAGAAGTGGCTGAAAATGGAAAATTTACGGAAACTAATCTGTAATTTTGACCAATTTATATATTTTATGATGACTAATTTTTTTGTTACACATTATTTGATAAACAAATTTTTCTTATAAAATGTATAATTATAAATATAGTATATAATAATAGTAAATTTAATATATTGTATATCTGAATGAGTTTCGTTCAGAATTGTATTGTCAAATTAAGGATGAAGGAGAAACGCCCGGATTTATTTCCCCACTATTTAATATTATAAAATAATTATTACGAACATGCGTTGTCATTCAATGGACCATAATCTGAAAAGTTTAAAATGTTATTTTAGATTATATTCTTTATAACAGTAATATAAAATATATCAGGCTGTCTATTAACAAGTTAATAAGTAATGTTTAAATTATATTAAAATAAAAAAAAATTTAAATGGATATTTTATCTGTTAAAAATTAAAGTTTAAAAAAATATATACTTTTAAACCAAAATTATATAATTTATTCTTTTTCTTTAAATTATTATTAATTAATATAATTAATTTTTTTTATCTTTAACTCAGTTAATAAGGTGCTTATATTATAATATTTATAACTTTTTGGGTAAATTTTACATTTTAATTTAACTTAAATATTTGTTAAATAACTTATTTTGACTAGTTTAAAAAATAGTCAAATTTCTCATGCTTGGGAAATAGTACAAAATAATAATATACCTATTAAATAAAACGGTCAAAAAGTGAAAAAGTATATTTATATGGATTCATATTTGTTTCATAGGCAGATAATTTACGAAAATTTATAAATTTATTATAATATACCTTTTAAATAATTTGTATCTACGGTTATATCTAAAATAACAATAAGACATTTTAAATATATATTATTCTCGATTTAAATTTATAGTACAAGAATGTAATTATTTATTTATATTTATTAATATCCAACCATTCACATATTTAACTAGAAGACATAATTTTTCTTTAAACATAGCAACAACATCGATAATATTTGTAGTTTATGGGACTCTAACGTTAACAATGTATATTAATTCTAGTAATAACACAGTTTATTCGTTAATTCTTATCTCAATATCTTACTACGTAGAATCAAAGTGTAATATGAAACAATATACAGTGATTTGATATCCATTATAATATAATATTATAGAATTTAATATAACAATAAATTATAAAATATTGTTGATACATAATGCACAACATACACTACTATTTTTCAAACTGTATTTTCATTTATTAATTTTCTAAATTTAATTATTAAAAAATTATTTTTTTACCTTATATAATTGTAAAAATGTATTTTCATTTTAAAAATAAGACTTATCGCGACCCAATTTTAAAGCTTACACGACCTATTTTTAGGTCGCGACACACCGCTTGAAGATTAAAAAATTATATAAAAAATTATTTTTTGTATACTATTTTTAAAAAATCATATAAAATGAAAAATGAAGGTTTTCATTTCACGAAATGGATAAAAATTGTGTCCATTAACATACAAACTACGTACTAAATGCTATCGAAGTTCTAATAATCCAATTAGTACGTAAATTATACGATTTCATTAAGTAGATGTAATAACAATCATATTCATTATCTCAAAAAAAGTATTATTTTAAAAAAAAAACTGTAAAACTAATATTTATCCACAATTTATGTCATGAGTCATTATAACAAACAATTTTTATCATACAATATAAAAGTAATATTTATGAGTATTTATAAATAAAACAAATACATAACAAATGAATTTAAATTTGTACAGCGTTTAGATATGAAAGTATAGGTACTACTGTATACTTTTAATCGGTATTAAATTCTCATTTTTAATTCGCATAGTTTTATTAATAATGTAAGAAATATTCATAAATTAATTACATATCGGACTGATATTTATTTTTAAATAGTTTTGTTTATTTAGTTTTATTACCTGAGATAAATTGCTTAAAGAAATCACGGAATTTCATGTGATATAACGTCAATGTAAAGAAATGATCGGTTTGTGTAAGTACTAAAATAAATTTAATACAGAAAAAAAAAATGTAATTAAATTTTCCTATAAATATTTTTTAACACTTGTACATATAAATACATAATTTACTAATTTATACAGTTTATATATATATATATATATATATATCAATTGATAAATTTAACGACATTTGTAACATAATTTGTAACGTAGTTTGTATACTCATCGATTGAGATACAATAATTTCCATAATAACTACTATGTTGTTTAATTTAATGCACCACAAATAATATAATTTGAGCAACTAATAAAAAAAAGATGCTTCTCTTTTTTTTTTACAAATATGTTCTCTAGTATAGTTTACTATGTAGTAGTATAAACCGTGATGTAAAGTATAATATGTATTATTGATTATAAATAATATTAACTGTAACTACTTTTTTAGACAACACTACACTAACAGATCACATAATTTACAACAGATATAATTTTATAAAATTTAATTTTTTGTTTTTAAAGTATTTTAAATTTAACAATAGAAAATTTATAAGAGGCCCTAGCCCATACATTTTACCAAGGCTCAACGACTTACATAATTGTCACAAATATTCCAAAAAATTTCCGTAAAAAATTTTCTATTAAAAAATATTATAATAAAAATGAGCATTACCATCATAACCGTGCAGTGTTATATTTGTAGTAATCAAATTGCAAAGTTCGTATATGTTAATGAACATTACAAAAATTTGTTTTAAAATTTGCGTTTTTTCAAAACTGTGAATTATAGTGTCTGAAATTAAATTATATGTTATTATTAATTGAATTGAAGAATTAATTATAATTATATTATATTATTAAATCAAACAGTATTATTATTATTTTTAAACAAAATAAAGTAATATTTTTTATAACAATTAAAATTTGCTAAAAACCAAATATTTATGAACATGAATACAGTTTCATATAAAAATATTAGAAATAGTATTTTATAGAAGATACACAGGAATATGGTTATTTATTGGTACTTCTAATATTTAATACTAAATTATAAAACCGACAAGCCATTCATACTGGCCATTGGATGACGTCATAAATTAAGACCCATAAAACTAGTGTCATGCAAAATACGAATACAAGCATTTATGTATGTATATTACATATTTTATAAAATTGTGTATTTTTTATAGGTTTAACTAAAACATTAGGTTAGAGGTAGGGGGTAAGATCCCTTAACATTTTACTTAAAAAATGGATCTACGATAAATTTTATTTCACATTAAATTGGTTTGTGGGGTTTTGCTGCGCCTTTGCAGACGAATTAGTAATAATAGAAATAAATAATAATTCCATGCTAAAAGTCTACTGTAGTATGTATTATAAGGGACTAACGATGGGTTTAAAAATTAAAGAAGAGGTGACTAAGGACATGAAACTATCCGTAGTGGAGGCGCACCGCAGGGTGTAGAACATAACAATCGATCAATATAGTTTTGAGGGCATAAAAGATTTCGTGTAACTTATATATTCTTTTAATAACAGTTACAACATGTCGGAAGATATTAAAAGAAGAATTATGGCCGGCAACCGCGCATACTTTGCCAATATCAAACACTCAAATCAAAACTGGTGACGAAAACTACTAAGATGATGTAATATAAAACACTTATTCGATTTGTAGTCTATTATGGAGCTGAAACTTGGATATTTTCAAGAGCAGATTTCAACAGGCTATAGATATTCGAAAGAAAAATAATAAGAAAAATACATGGAGCATTGAATGAAGATGGATGATGGAGGATACAGAGTAACAATGAAAAAGAGCAGATTGTAGAAGACGAAAATATAGTAAAATGTATAAAGTCAGGCAGGATCAGATGGTTGTGTCATTTAGAAAGAATGTATGACGAAAGAATACCTAAACGCGTTATTTTGGATGAGATGGATGGACGAAGTAAAGAAGGATCTACAACAAATAGGTTTATGAACTGGAGAAGTGTTGTTAAAGATCGGGATGAGTGAAGAGGAATTGTTTTTGAAGTCAAGGGTCACTATGGCCTATAGAGCTTACGAGTAGTAATAGTGGGGGCTGAAGCCTCTAGTTACGCTTATGGTAATTGTTTCTTTTTAAGACAAACGGTTCATACTGGTTATTGGATGACGTCAAAAATTATATACATTTATATATTGCATATTTTGTTACATTGTATTGTTATAGGCGTAACTAATACATAAGTTTATGAATGGGTGGGGGGTTAGAGCTTTAAAATTTTACTTTAAACTTGACTCTACGCTCAGTGGTGTAATTTTTGGGGTGGGGGTACTCATACATTTGCCATAGTCTACAATTAGCCAAATCCTAAGTCGGCAGATTTCAAAAATATTATTTTTATTATATGATACCTGAAAGTTCAAGATGTAATAATTTTAAGAAATTATTATTATAAAAGTATAAGCCATTAACTTAAGTTATAAGCCTAATTAGAGAAAACCTAAAAAAAACTATATATAAATATTAGATATTACATAAACATATTATGATGATGTTGATTATTATAGACCTGTAGGCATTCATGTTATAAAGTTTTTACAAAACCGTTATAAATAATTATAAACATTATTTTTTAATGTTGAGTAATAAATCAATAAACGATAAGACCGGCATCTGTCATGATAACAACAAAAGTGGGCAATAGTTGATTATTAATTCCATAATAAATATTCCGTTTTTTTCTAAAAATAGAACTGATAATATTTAATGAATACCAAGAGTATAGGACTGTACACTCTGTTCCATCTAATAGTAAACCGCGTTCGCGCATTATGACTGACGATTTTGATGAATCGTCGGACCAATTTCCCCCTCTCTCCTAAGCACAAAATCAAGCTGCACCGACATGCCATCTAATATTGTTTTAATATATACATGATGATCCATAATATATAATTTCAATTTACACTGTATTGTTTCTAGTAGGTAAACACTAGGTATCGGATCAGCGTTAGAGTTGTGTGTTGTTGCTGACGCCGTCCAGCAAATATCAGACCCTGGCGACTGTTTGGAGATGGATGCGCGCCGTCCGACGAAAATTGGTCGCCGCCCGATTTACGAGCTTACAAGTTGTAGTAGTGGGGGTAGAAGCCCTTAATTATGCTTATAGTAATTGTTTCTTTTTAAGACAAGCGATTCAATCATATGTCGAAGCTAAGCCATTAAACATATTCACAAGATAAGAGAAGTGTGTACACTTCTCGATCAATAACTATCTACCAACACATTATTTCTGAAGCTTGTATCAAAAATTCGAAACACAATAAATATATACATTAATGATTAAAAATATTATATTTTACATTTATCATGATTATTGCTTGCATTAAAAAAATAATATATTATTGCATGTTTAATTAATAATTATTAGACATATTATATAATATACTCACCATATGAATAATTAGTAATGATTTCAATGAAATCCCAATATATACATAATACATTTTCCAGATTTCCCATCAACAATTTAATTAATACAGGAACATTAAAATCTCTTAAATGTTGTATTTCTATAAGTTATTAGATTAATAGTTAAAGCGTATTTTTAAAATAATTAGATCAGTAATATAATTAATATAGCATTTGTGTCAATTTCGTAACTTAAAGAGTATATCAATAAATATTGAGGGAAGCTGAATATATTTTATATAAATTATTATTTAAGAAAAACCATTAAAAAATTTGAAAAACGAATTTATTAAGTACCTAGAAGATGCAAATTTACTATTACAATTTTAATTTGTAAATTAATAAAGAAAATTCAAAGAGACACATAAAACAAAAGTTTGGTATCATGAAGTTGAAAATAATTTTAATTTGTAAAAAAAATAAAGAAGATTCAAGGAGACGCATTTTAAAAAAATTCAGTTCAGATCAAATTAGTTCACATCGTAGTACGAATGAAATGAAAAAAATTAATAATATAAATAAAATATTATTTTGTCTACAGTTTCAATACTTTTGTGCTTAGTAGAATGTAAAATATATTTAATTACCTACCTTTAAGAATAAAAATTTAAAATATATATCTAACTAGTGTATAATCCTTTTTTAAAAAAAATGTTAAAAAACATTTTTAAAAAGAAAATAGACACAAATCAGTAATAAATCCAATTAGGATATTTCGTAAATTAATTTTTAATACTTCACCATTGTAGCTGACAATATTGGAAGTGAGGCGAAACCACAAAACGTATTGATTGAAATGTGACTCAGGGAAATTTTTATTCCGGTACATATTAATTAATTCTATGATCCTATTAACTTCATCTTGATCTATAAATACTAAACGTGAAACATAGATTAATTGATACGTGAAAAACAGGATATTATGGAAGACATTGTGTATAAATAATTTCGATTGAAAACATATTATATTATTTTTGTATTCTTTTTGTCTATTGTTTAGGTTCGATATATTTTTAAAATTATTACAGTATCAAAAGTTGTTCAATGTTCATATAAGTAATAAATAAAATTTGAATTGGATCATTACAATTCACATTCACGTGTGACGTCAATTCAAAACTGAATACATAGATTAATCGAAAAAGTAAGTTAATACGTCAATTTATGAAATATTTGTTCATTTTATTATATACTTTTATAGTTTCCTATATGTCGTGTAATTACGAGTACATATAATCTTTATAAAAATATAGTTCCTAGTTATCTTAAAAGTATGAAAGTTATAATTCCCAGAGAATCTAATTTTATAATTTTATAGAACAGTGAAATGAAAAAAAAAAAATTAAAAGTTTTTTTTTAGTACTGTGAGGTAACGTTTTTCAAATTAATTTGACTGAAAATACGACTGAAGTGTTTACTTGACGGTTAACGTAATCTTCTAGTAAAACTAACTGACAATTTTAACTTCCAATTTAATAGATACCGATGGTTAATATAATTAATTCCTTTAGTTATTTAATAAGCTTAAAAATTGTCAGATTTTTAAAATTAAAATTAATTTTTCAATAACATGTTGTTTTACGATGATGATGCAGAATTTATAGAGTATTTAAATTATTAACGTAAACCGTAACTTATCCGTGAGAGGATTGATCACTTTAATAAATGGAAAGATTATGATTTTAAATTACTGTTTCGGCTTTATTATGAGCCGGTTATAGAGACAGTAAATTGATAAAACGTTTTATACTCTACATAGTCTAATTGTACAACTTGGTAAATAAACATTGTAGTATTGTATTTAATAAATTAAATTAAAAACCTAAACATGTTAAAAGTCACATTAAATATTTTATATAATATAACAACAAGAATAACTACAACATTATGACTACATATTTAGAATACATGACACACGTTAGACATTCCATAGTATATAGATAAATATAAATGATTAGCATAATAATGATAATATACAGTTATATTCATAATGACAGTGTTTTATTACAACATGTATTTATATTGTGTAATCGTATAATCATAGTATAATGATATCTACCGTAAAACGTTTGATATCTACGTTATAAATCTGTATGAAATACTGTTTATTTTCTGTACTATAACGCAATGCAGAAATTATTAACACATTCAATAGCGTAGTTGAAATTTTTTCTGGGGGAGTGGGTTCAAATTTTTCTAAAATTTATGAAAGTTTAATATAATATTATAATTCATACTTAAGAGTTATTAATTAGTTATTATAAAAAGGACTTTTTTAATTGTGTTTTTATAAATATAAAATTCATTTATATTTTTCGTACTGGAATTTTGTTAATATAAATATTGTATGATAAAATATATTTTTATTCGGCCGTAAAT
>CM023359.1:43458951-43524924 GCA_013282895.1 Eriosoma lanigerum | reverse complement strand
TTGAACACCAAGAAACAGAACAGACATAGATAAAGATATAATATTTCTTTTCCATCTAGATAAATGATATAAAAAATGATTCAATGTCATCAAGATAATATTACAGATAATTTTATCTAGATAGTCCCAACACTGATAATAACGCAAAATCTAAAATAGGTGGAAAAATGATATTATTAATAGGTATCTAAGCTATTCAATCAAGAGCTTCATTTGATAGACTAATGAAATTATTCATTTAACCTACAAATTTACGTTTAAGAAAGTCTAACAAAATAATATGTTGAATTATCACATTAACACAAGTAGGATTATCTCGAACTTTCAATTGGTGCATAAAAAAGTTACATCATCCATTACAGGTTAGAATTGTTTAGCATATCTCGTTTTACAATTAATCTAACCAAAGCTTGCTATCTTCTAATATCGGGAAGAGAGATACTTGACAGGATTCGGAGCCAACTTAAAGGGGTTGAATATAATGCTCCACTCATAACTCGCATGATACTATTTAATTGGACATTGATCTCTTTGACGTGTTTGCTATTAAGCCAAACATCTGAATAGTATTCAGCAGTATAATATATCAGTGCTAGGGATGCTATTCTCAGTGTATGTGCATCTAATCACCCTGTCAAAGAATATTTATGAAGAAGATTTATCCTTGGACTTACTATCTTTTGTAAATTTCCTAAATGCATTATAAAAGGTAAAGAATGATCAAGGTCACTTCAAGATACTTTGGAAAAGGGTTCTGTTTAATTGTCGTGTTGTTAAACTGAACCTGAAGCTCACAATCCGCTTATGTGTTATAGAGTTAGAACATACATCTGTCTTGGACGGGATGGGATTTGATCTACACTTATAAAAGTAATCGATCAAAATTTTTAGGTCTTTGGTCAATATTTCGCTCTCTGCATCCACGTCCTTGCACTGATAAGCCAAAGATATATCATATATATCTATAAGATAAAAGCCCATGATTTCATCTTATGTTTGTTTTGTGTTTCAATAGTGATTTGTTCGTGATTACATAATTTCTAGTTAGAAATGAATTTCACTCTTAAGACTGTAATGCGTCTTATATAAAATGACATGTACAAAGTACAATATTATATTATACTATATATATATATCTTTGCATTGTATTATAAAGATTAAAAATTAAATAAATATACGTCGTATATTCAATTTAAGCCAAAGCTATATCATATAAATATTAAAATGTTAAGCTTAACGTAATGAATATGTAGTGGATACAAAGGATGAATAACGTAGGGGATAACACTGAGACTTGTGGTAGTCCTTCATTGGATATTCTCTACTTGCTCTCTTATCCGCCATTAAAAATTGGAATATGCGATTGGTTAACATGTTGTCCACGAGAGTTCAATATCTCTTTGCAAGGAATAATGTTAGCCAGCTTGTATAATAATTGTATAATAGTAGTTGTATATTATATAAAATATTATACTAATAGGACATTACAAAAGTTTACCACGTTTATTAACTACCTATAAAAATATTCAAAAAAATTTCAAGTACCTACGTTCAAAATTGCATGACTTATAATGAAAAAACTAAAATATTGTCCAGATATCAAAAAAATGTTTTCGTTATTTCGTCAAATTTAGTTGTTTTGCTTGTTTGAAGGAAAAACTTTTGAGAAATTCAAAAAATGAGCAAAATAAAGTTCCAACTAGATGCAAATGTCTACCGTAAATCTACCCTATAGTTGTGTTAATCGGAGAGATTTTTCTACTCAAAAAAGTGTTCTCAGACTTTTCAAAAATAAAACTCAAATATCAATGTAAAATGTTAAAGTTTGAAGACCTATAAAAAAAAAATGTATTTATAATTATCAAAATATTTTGTAAATTGATTAAGTACTCTATGAGTAGGCATATGCAATAAGCAATTTTCAAACCGTTAAACCCAAAATTGCAATGCATATACATTTTTTATACGTTTCGAAGTTCTATATTTAGTCAGAAAATTAACCAAACATATTTTTTTCATATGTCGAACATCTATTTGAATACACAAAAAAATGTTGAAGTCTCTACGATCAAGACTTAATTATTTATCTAGAAATAATAAAATTTAAAATAACAGTAATAGTGAGTTTGCCGATTTTCCACCTTTTTTTTGGTAGTTTTTTGTCTCCCAAGTAAAAACTTTTGAAAAATTCGCTAAATAAAGTACTAACTAAATGCAATTGGATACCGAATTCATACCCTATTCGTGGTAATGAGCGCATTATTTTCAAAAAAAGTGAAAAACCAATACATTCCTTTCTTTACTTAGAATATAAAACTAATTCAAAATTTTAAATTCTAAAACAATAATGTTTCTATTTTGACAATAATCTTTTAAATATGATAGTATTATATTAGTTAAAAAATTCAAATACTTCAAGAATATTACTAATTTTTTAATAATATGGATAATATTATTATCCATAAAAATAAATTATGAAAGCAATAATTATTAGGTATACGACATAATTATTATTTATGTAGATATAATAAATGCATTATTATCTTCAAACAAAGTACATTTAATTTTAAAAATTTCTACAAATAACATATGACTTAAATGAACCTAACGTAACACAATTCTTTAGTAAAAATATTAATTTAAATTTGTATGTGTACATCAATGATTTGTGTGGATGTAGAAAGTTAAACATAACACGCATATTCTTATATAATATTATATTCTATATTTCAATAGATTACGTTACAGCAGGTGCGCCCACAATTGGTGACAGTGGGTGTTTTTTACAAGATTATTGTTTTTATTAAAGATTATATTTTAATATTTATTTTATTTATTTTTTTATATTAAAACCTTGTAATGCTTGGGTTTAATATTATAATACATCGATTATCTATAATAGTGTATAATAATAACTGCTCAACGAAACGGACAGAATTATAGATTCTGAAAAAAGATTTACAATGATAAGAAGAATGGGTAATAATTATAAATTAATTTTACACCCATTGGAGTGAAATTCAATGGGCGATCCTGGGTTACAGCAGATAGTATGGTATAAAATAGTTGAAAGATACATTAGATATATTAATTAATTCTATAGTTAATAATATTTAGAATATGAAAAAAAAAAAAATTATTTTTTATGCTTAGCCGGTATTCGACGGCCCCGGAAGAAATTGACTATCGTACGGGTTTATATTACTCTGTGCCATATAATCAACTATATTTTGTACTATATATTCCGAAGCTAAACGGCGTTGATGAAGTACATTCAATTTTTCTACGAAAGTAAAGTCTGCTTGTGTATTTGATGTAGAAGTTTTGACTTGCAATGTTTGAGAATTAATTAATTTCCAATTACATGATTTACACGCTAAAAATATAAAAAATAATTGATAATCATATATTAAAATATAAATATTTAGGTATAAACTATATTATAATAGGTACTATACAATAATTATGTGCGTTTTACCGAAAATGTATTTTTAAAATGTGAAATTGAATGTCTATTACTGCCTTGGATTAGTTCTACCGACTTTTGATTAGCAAAAAAATTCAAACTTATAAACAATTATATCAATATACCCAACTAAAATCCCACCATATAATCTTCATCATATATTAGTTATCTATTTACTGCCAATGTGCCAATATATTTCTTTTCAAAATTTGAATTAATTAATTTTTAAATTTAAACGTATTTTAAAATACACATTTTAGTAATAATTTACGTAGTTCGATAAGACGATGAGAGTATGTAATTTCGATGATTTATTTAACACAAATTAATAATAAAAAAAAGTATATTGCGTACTGGTAGAAAGTAAATTTTACTTTTTTAATTTCCTGTTTTATGTATATAAATACATTTATGATAAAAATTGATTACACACATCTGCAAGAGAACATTCAGGTACAGAATATTATTTTAAAAGTTAAAGGTTTTCTTATTATTAGACAGTAAATATATATATATATATATATTAATAAGAAAAGTTATAATATGGCATTACCTATGGAAAATAATGATCATAAAATTGGGAATGGAAGTCATTGAACATAATAAAATATATTAAGAGTAGGTAGGAACATTCACAAAACACAGGAAACATTACTAGATTATTTTTATGTTCATTACTCAGTTATCATTAATTATTACTATTTTTATCAATACAATTTGTTTTTCGGTTTAAAAGCTATTAAATTGAAAGTTAAGTTATATTTTTCAATTTACTTTTAACGTTTAACATGAACAAAGATTTGAATTTGAAGAATTTCTAAAAAAACTAAATTTAACGAGTTAGAAAAATTAGTTAACTTGCCCAGCCTTGCTATGTTCAATGTATAGAATAAACATAAATTTTTACAATACTCATAATTAAAAATATAGTTGTTAGATATTTATTAAATAAAATAAATCTTATTGACCATCTTATGGAAAATAATTATAACTAATCTGTATGGATTCAATTTAATTAAATAATAAAATACATTTTTTAACTTTTAAATCAGTATATTATATTTACTTTATTATCCCTAAATTTATATTTTTATACTTTTATATATTTATGTATTGGTAAGTATAGTTTATAAAAGTTTAATATTATTTTTCTTATCAAAAGTCGGAATAACTTACCCCATGAAGTCTATTACTTTGTAGTTATTTATTATTTAATAGTTTGTTACAAATTAATTTATTTCAATAATTTTGTGAGTATTTTAATAAATATTTTGTGAAGAGGTTTGTTTAATTTTTTTTAAATTAAATACCGGTTCAAATATTTGGTCATTTACAAAATATTTAATGATATTTTAAAAATAGTAAGTATTTTGAAGTTTTTAAATAAAATATTGAACGTTTATATAATAAAATTATATTTAAATGAACTTCTTAATTGACGTTTTTTTTTTTTATATTATTTTAATTAATAAATAATACATAAAATGTCAAAACATTAGTTATAACATACCTACAGAATATATTATTAAAATATCGTTATTATATAGGTATTATCATATACTATTATTATACTAGTACAGTGGGGTGGTCAATGGGGGGGGGTTATTGGGGCTATAGCATATATTTAAGTGTTAATTAATACTAAAATGTTATTTAAACTATAAAGGTATTAAAATAATTGGTAGCCATAATTCTTATTATATTTAATTAATTATTATTAAATACTTAAATTATTATCAAAATATCAACTGCGTACGATCTAATTTTGTGCCACCAAATCAGTGTAGTTATATTATTTGATCAAATTCTTTGAGAACATATCTTACATTAATATTGTATAAACTAATTTTTATCACTTCTTTTAAATTAATAAAACTTAGTCAGTGATTATATCAGCGACATGTGATCTTAAATAATAATATATTATATGGAAATGGTGGTTCGTAGTTAAAAAAATAAACATAGAAAGAGTAGAGCTTTCAAATTTTATTTTAAAATTTTATATGATGAGGCTACTGATAAGAGCACAATTAATATTAAAAACAATAACGTTTTTTATTATTATTGTATTAGTCGTATATTGTTCTCGATTATTAATAACTGAAGAATGCGTTTGACCCCCCTCCGCATTAAAATCCTAGCTACACTACTGTACGAATATAACGATGACATCGTCGTATAGTTTAGTTAATGTACCTAGTGAACAAAATAAGAATTATTAGGATTAATTAGTTCTTACTAATCGTCTGGACATAATCTACACATTATTCCTAATTTACGAAGCACACTTATACTGTAATTTTGTAGATATACGTATAGAAATATTATGGAACTGTTATTTATGAATAAACTAAATAATAGATAAGTACTATTAATTGAGTGGAATTTTTATAAGCATAACAGAATTTTGGGTAAAAAACGGAAAAGGGTATTTTTCAATACTTGTTATTCACATAACATATAATGTTAGTGAATAAATTTAATATAGTTTGCTAAATCTAAATGATAATATTATATGTTTTGTAATTAGAAGTAAGGTACAAACTATAAATATTGTTATTGACAGTGATAGAATCTGAAAAATAATAGTATATATATATTAGTATGGTCCTTAAATTTGAATTGAAAAATCGATATGCTAGGACCCCACTAATATATTTGATATCATTAAAAAATAATCCACGGAAATTTGGTGATGATAACTCATCTCCTTTCCGTGCCTCAAGAAAGTTAGAATTTGATAAATGAGGATAGTTTTATGGTATTTTGTATTTTACTTTAAAACTTTACCAAATACGATACAAATACAAATAAGCTTTATTAAAGAAAATAATATTTTATATAAATAACTTTCTTAAACAATTTTTCCTAAGTCAATTGTTTTTTTTTTTTTTAATAAAAAACTAAATATTTTAATTAATAAGTGAAAATTTAGGTTGTACAGTTTTTTAACCATTATTAATGAACTGTTGAAAATACAAAAAATAGTTTTATACGGTTTAAGGTAAGGGTAATGTTTAGAATCTAAACTTTAGACATTGAAACTGTTAAAACCAATTACTTAATAATGAATTAAATTAAAGTTATGTGTGTATTGTGTACATAATTGATTTATACCTAATGATTGATATATTTTAAATAAAGTTTCATTGACAAAATTTCGTTACATACCGCTAGACATCCCAAATAATAAAAATTTCAAATCTGAAAAATTGTATCATTAAGTAAGTGCATATATTATTATAGTACAATATATTATGTATTTTAAATAGGTATGTTGCCATTTCTTCATTTATCATTAAGAAATTATATAACATATAAACACTGCTTTTAACCTAAAGATGAATCTTTATTAATATAATCTCTTTTAATCTGATTTTATAGCATTAATATGATTTTAGATTCTGAGAGATGCAAAGATATGTATTGGTTTTACAAAGATTTTTTTTTTATGTCTAAAGACACTTTTTAGAGTTTAAATAATGGTTCGATTTTGCATTCGAAAACAAATTGCATCTATAATATTTGTACATTATTATTATCTCATTTCGGATCTCTCTAAAATTTTCCCTTGGGATATGAAAAACTACCAATAATATCGGAAAAGCGGCAAAATTACGGTTAATGTGAATTTAATTTTAAATACTTTGTAATAACTAATGTAGTTTTGAACGTATAATTATGAAAGATAGTTGTATAGAAACTTTTTTTAAGGGTTATTTAGATTAATATACGTATTTAACATATAATAAGAAAACATTTTGGAATTTCTATATTGTTCTTATTAATTTTTTTTATGTCTAACGACATTTCTCGGATTGAAATAATGATCCGATTATCACAAGTAGGGTATGCTTTTCGTAGATAATTGCATTTACTTGTACTATATTAAACTCATTTTACGAATTTTTCGAAAGTTCTTCTTGGTATAAGAATAACTATCAAGAAGTGGCTGAAAATGGAAAATTTACGGAAACTAATCTGTAATTTTGACCAATTTATATATTTTATGATGACTAATTTTTTTGTTACACATTATTTGATAAACAAATTTTTCTTATAAAATGTATAATTATAAATATAGTATATAATAATAGTAAATTTAATATATTGTATATCTGAATGAGTTTCGTTCAGAATTGTATTGTCAAATTAAGGATGAAGGAGAAACGCCCGGATTTATTTCCCCACTATTTAATATTATAAAATAATTATTACGAACATGCGTTGTCATGCAATGGACCATAATCTGAAAAGTTTAAAATGTTATTTTAGATTATATTCTTTATAACAGTAATATAAAATATATCAGGCTGTCTATTAACAAGTTAATAAGTAATGTTTAAATTATATTACAATAAAAAAAAATTTAAATGGATATTTTATCTGTTAAAAATTAAAGTTTAAAAAAATATATACTTTTAAACCAAAATTATATAATTTATTCTTTTTCTTTAAATTATTATTAATTAATATAATTATTTTTTTTTTATCTTTAACTCAGTTAATAAGGTGCTTATATTATAATATTTATAACTTTTTGAGTTACTTTTTGGGCAAATTTTACATTTTAATTTAACTTAAATATTTGTTAAATAACTTATTTTGACTAGTTTAAAAAATAGTCAAATTTCTCATGCTTGGGAAATAGTACAAAATAATAAAATACCTATTAAATAAAACGGTCAAAAAGTGAAAAAGTATATTTATATGGATTCATATTTGTTTCATAGGCAGATAATTTACGAAAATTTATAAATTTATTATAATATACCTTTTAAATAATTTGTATCTACGGTTATATCTAAAATAACAATAAGACATTTTAAATATATATTCTTCTCGATTTAAATTTATAGTACAAGAATGTAATTATTTATTTATATTTATTAATATCCAACCATTCACATATTTAACTAGAAGACATAATTTTTCTTTAAACATAGCAACAACATCGATAATATTTGTAGTTTATGGGACTCTAACGTTAACAATGTATATTAATTCTAGTAATAACACAGTTTATTCGTTAATTCTTATCTCAATATCTTACTACGTAGAATCAAAGTGTAATATGAAACAATATACAGTGATTTGATATCCATTATAATATAATATTATAGAATTTAATATAACAATAAATTATAAAATATTGTTGATACATAATGCACAACATACACTACTATTTTTCAAACTGTATTTTCATTTATTAATTTTCTAAATTTAATTATTAAAAAATTATTTTTTTACCTTTTATAATTGTAAAAATTTATTTTCATTTTAAAAATAAGACTTATCGCGACCCAATTTTAAAGCTTACACGACCTATTTTTAGGTCGCGACACACCGCTTGAAGACCACTTACGTAAACGATATTATTTTTTTATTATTACGAATTACGAAAACGAACATGAAAGTCTAAATATACGAGAAATATTATGCAAAATATTATACTCTCGACTACAAAAAAGTAAATTAACAAAAAAAATTAAATAAATAAATATTACAGAAAAATCGTAGCCACACATTTTATTTTCGTAGGCCCTAGGCACAGTGCCTAAAGGCTATAGTGCCTATGCCCTAATACGGCCCTGAATATCATTACATTCAAATCTTAATAATTATAATAAATTAATAAATTTTCTAAGGAGCGAAGGGACGAAAGAGGAATGTCCACGATCGACTTTTCCACTATTATAAATTTAATAGAAATTGTTATATAAAAATATAATTATTTGAAAACATTTTTTTTCAATAATTTACGGTAGTGTTAACGAACTTAAATTATTCGTATTATATTCTGTAAAACAAAAATAAGAAAATTACAATTTGATTTATTATTAGTATATTATATTATATAAAAAATTATTTATATTAGTATAAATATATATTAGTTTTTATATATTTTTTTACAAGGCGTCTTTTAACATTTGTCATACAACATTAATTTACATTATGTATTTTTCCGCCCTAAAACCCCTTGGCAGAAACCCCTCTCCCACTCTTCCTATTTCAAAATAAAACATTTCATATTTCGATGTAATTTTCTAGATTGTTACAAATTATCTTTATATCGTCTCTCGAAATATATTTTTATAGAATATTTATAACATATAATTGTAAACTAAACCATATTTTTATTTTTTTTTCAGCTTTGAAAACAATAATATTTTATTTACTGTAGGTATAATATATTTTAATAGTTTGAATTTGATCATAATAGTTAGTCTAACGGTAACTACTAGGAATAAATTTAATTATATAATATATATAATTTTATATATAATATAAATATAATATAATTTTTTATGTGGACTATAAAAAAATATAGTTTATTATAATGATTGTGGAGTTGCTTGTACAGTACAGTAATAAATGTACGATTAAAGACGAATATCATGTGTGAGACGGCATCGGAGCACGTTTAGACGCTAACCAATAAACAAATTATATGGCCTTTTATCGATAACAACTGAAAGTTTGGAAAATATAATATATTATTATGTAACATATACTTTATGAAATTGTGTATTTCACAAACAGGATTTATTGAATTTCGATCATATTGGGTTAGTCGTTTTTATGTTGAAGTAATGAACATATATTTTATCCATTTTATGCATTTTGTGTGAAATGGAAACATTGATTTTTCAAAATTATTACGATTTATATTGATTTTTTTCAAAACTGTAATCTAAGTTTTATATCCCTTATACATAAATTGATGATCTTCTGAAATTAACAATTTATTTAATAAGTGATAATTATAATTTAGGTTAGTACTTGGTATTGTTAATTTCATTAAGTGAGATGTATTATTTTATTTGGAGGTATTCCTCTAGGTATTTTTCCTTGTAGTTCCCATTCCAATGCAACTGTTTCGTCCTCTTCACTTGTCATTATATGAACTTACCATTGTTAGGTTCTAATTGCTAGTTCTAATATATCGTACAGCTCTTTGTTATATCTACTCCACCAGTTCCCTGTGGTTTCATCGATGACAGGTCTACATATTTACCTCCATACTCTGTTATTGAAAGTCCTTTACTTTCGGTTTGCGGTGTACAATCACTTAAATCATACGTGAAAGTCAGTCTTATTATAGTATTATTATACAGTCTTACTTTTTTTTCATATACATCATTTTAAATTTTAAGAATTTTGTCAGTGCGTATAAGGCCTTTTTAAAATCTATAAATAGCTGCCACATATTCTACCCGTATTCGTAACTATTACAATTATTTGATCTATTATGGACAGTTAATCTGTAGTTGAACGTCCTTTCCGGAAACCGCATTCATAATTACTAAGCAATCCTCCGCATATGGGACAATAAGATTTAGTAGTATTCTAGAGAAAACTTTATAGGCTGAGATTAAAAGGGATATCCCTCTATAATTCTCACATTTTGTCTTGTCTCCTTTCTTGTGCAATAGTATGATGATTGCCTCATTCCAGCTATCCGGTATTCGTTCATTGACCCATATTACCTGACACGATCTGTAGATTGCTACACGCAACTCCTCACCTCTGTATTTTATAAGTTCTGCTCGGATATCATCGGGATCCGGCGCTTACCAATTTTTTAGACCAAATTTTTCAATTTGTACTTCTTCTAGACTAGCATCTTCTACGTGTGGCTTTGCTCTTTCGTATTCGGTACGCAGTATTGGCTGAGCAGGCATCATACCATTTAGTAATCTTTCAAAATATCCTTTCCATCTCACAACTCTTGACTCTGACCCCATTAACATATGTCCGTCTTAGTCTCTAATTGCACTCCCTATTGGGTTAAATTACTTGAACTGTTTAATGACTCATACAAATTTCTAATTCTTTCTTGTGTATTGTTTTTCTCAGCAGTTATTATTGATATCCTTTCAGATATTAGATTACAATTTTTAATGTCTGGTACTATTATCTTGTAAACAGCAATACCGCTACCAAAGTTATTGGTATCCTTCATTCCAGAGTAAAATATTTTATATTCTCCAATCGTTAGTTAGCCTACTCACAAAGATTTTATTTCCTACTACTATTTTAATATTTTAGGTCTTCAGAACATTAATTAGATTTTGGCTTGCACCCGTTTCATACAAACTTGTCACAATCCTAAAATCTGCATTTGGTTTCTAAAAACCATTCTTGAAACCATTAATCTTGTTCAAGGCTTAGGTGTAGTTAGTTTCATAACAAGTTTTTTTAACCCCCAACCTCCAACCTCCGACCAATCTGAATCAATCAATTAAGGTCAGTTCTAAGCATGGGGCCCCATACGGGTTTGCTAAACCCGTAGTGCTAATTACTTAATAACCCCCTGAATGGAAAAATCATTAACATAAATAAATTAAATTTTATAAAAAATTATTTTTTGTATACTATTTTAAAAAAATCATATAAAATGAAAAATGAAGGTTTTCATTTCACGAAATGGATAAAAATTGTGTCCATTAATATACAAACTACGTACTAAATGCGATCGAAGTTCGAGTAATCCAATTAGTACGTAAATTATACGATTTCATTAAGTAGATGTAATAACAATCATATTCATTATCTCAAAAAAAGTATTATTTTTAAAAAAAAAACCGGAAAACTAATATTTATCCACAATTTATGTCATGAGTCATTATAACAAACAATTTTTATCATACAATATAAAAGTAATATTTATGAGTATTTATAAATAAAATAAATACATAACAAATGAATATAAATTTGTACAGCGTTTAGTTATGAAAGTATAGGTACTACTGTATACTTTTAATCGGTATTAAATTCTCATTTTTAATTCGCATAGTTTTATTAATAATGTAAGAAATATTCATAAATTAATTACATATCGGACTGATATTAATTTTTAAATAGTTTTGTTTATTTAGTTTTATTACCTGAGATAAATTGCTTAAAGAAATCACGGAATTTCATGTGATATAACGTCAATGTAAAGAAATGATCGGTTTGTGTAAGTACTAAAATAAATTTAATACAGAAAAAAAAAAGTAATTAAATTTTCCTATAAATATTTTTTAACACTTGTACATATAAATACATAATTTACTAATTTATACAGTTTATATATATATATATATATATCAATTGATAAATTTAACGACATTTGTAACATAATTTGTAACGTAGTTTGTATACTCATCGATTGAGATACAATAATTTCCATAATAACTACTATGTTGTTTAATTTAATGCACCACAAATAATATAATTTGAGCAACTAATAAAAAAAAGATGCTTCTCTTTTTTTTTTTACAAATATGTTCTCTAGTATAGTTTACTATGTAGTAGTATAAACCGTGATGTAAAGTATAATATGTATTATTGATTATAAATAATATTAACTGTAACTACTTTTTTAGACAACACTACACTAACAGATCACATAATTTACAACAGATATAATTTTATAAAATTTAATTTTTTGTTTTTAAAGTATTTTAAATTTAACAATAGAAAATTTATAAGAGGCCCTAGCCCATACATTTTACCAAGGCTCAACGACTTACATAATTGTCACAAATATTCCAAAAAATTTCCGTAAAAAATTTTCTATTAAAAAATATTATAATAAAAATGAGCATTACCATCATAACCGTGCAGTGTTATATTTGTAGTAATCAAATTGCAAAGTTCGTATATGTTAATGAACAATACAAAAATTTGTTTTAAAATTTGCGTTTTTTCAAAACTGTGAATTATAGTGTCTGAAATTAAATTATATGTTATTATTAATTGAATTGAAGAATTAATTATAATTATATTATATTATAAAATCAAACAGTATTATTATTATTTTTAAACAAAATAAAGTAATATTTTTTATAACAATTAAAATTTGCTAAAAACCAAATATTTATGAACATGAATACAGTTTCATATAAAAAATATTAGAAATAGTATTTTATAGAAGATACACAGGAATATGGTTATTTATTGGTACTTCTAATATTTAATACTAAATTATAAAACCGACAAGCCATTCATACTGGCCATTGGATGACGTCATAAATTAAGACCCATAAAACTAGTGTCATGCAAAATACGAATACAAGCATTTATGTATGTATATTACATATTTTATAAAATTGTGTATTTTTTATAGGTTTAACTAAAACATTAGGTTAGAGGTAGGGGGTAAGATCCCTTAACATTTTATTTAAAAAATGGATCTACGATAAATTTTATTTCACATTAAATTGGTTTGTGGGGTTTTGCTGCGCCTTTGCAGACGAATTAGTAATAATAGAAATAAATAATAATTCCATGCTAAAAGTCTACTGTAGTATGTATTATGAGGGACTAACGATGGGTTTAAAAATTAAAGAAGAGGTGACTTAGGACATGAAACTATCCGTAGTGGAGGCGCACCGCAGGGTGTAGAACATAACAATCGATCAATATAGTTTTGAGGGCATAAAAGATTTCGTGTAACTTGTATATTCTTTTAATAACAGTTACAACATGTCGGAAGAGATTAAAAGAAGAATTATGGCCGGCAACCGCGCATACTTTGCCAATATCAAACACTCAAATCAAAACTGCTGACGAAAACTACTAAGATGATGTAATATAAAACACTTATTCGATTTGTAGTCTATTATGGAGCTGAAACTTGGATATTTTCAAGAGCAGATTTCAACAGGCTATAGATATTCGAAAGAAAAATAATAAGAAAAATACATGGAGCAGTGAATGAAGATGGATGATGGAGGATACAGAGTAACAATGAAAAAGAGCAGATTTTAGAAGACGAAAAAATGTATAAAGTCAGGCAGGATCAGATGGTTGTGACATTTAGAAAGAATGGATGACGAAAGAATACGTAAACGTGTTATGATAGCAAGAATGAAAGGAACTAGAAAACATGAATGACCAAAGAGTAGATGGATAGACGAAGTAAAGAATGATCTACAACAAATAGGTTTATGATCTGGAGAATTGTTGTTAGAGATGGGGATGGGCGAAGAGGAATTTTTTTGGTAATCAAGGGTCATTATGGTCTGTAGAGCTTACAAGTTGTAGTAGTGGGGGTTGAAGGTTATATTTTACATTTATCATGATTATTGCTTGCATTAAAAAACTGATATATTATTGTATGTTTAATTAATAATTATTAGACATATTATATAATATACTCACCATATGAATAATTAATAATGATTTCAAGGAAATCCCAATATATACATAATACATTTTCCAGATTTCCCAGCAACAATTTAATTAATAGAGGAACATTAAAATCTCTTAAATGTTGTATTTCTATAAGTTATTAGATTAATAGTTAAAGCGTATTTTTAAAATAATTAGATCAGTAATATAATTAATATAGCATTTGTGTCAATTTCGTAACTTAAAGAGTAAATCAATAAATATTGAGGGAAGCTGAATATATTTTATATAAATTATTATTTAGGAAAAACCATTAAAAAATTTGAAAAACGAATTTATTAAGTACCTAGAAGATGCAATTTTACTATTACAATTTTAATTTGTAAATTAATAAAGAAAATTCAAAGAGACACATAAAACAAAAGTTTGGTATCATGAAGTTGAAAATAATTTTAATTTGTAAAAAAAATAAAGAAGATTCAAGGAGACACATTTAAAAAAAATTCAGTTCAGATCAGATAAGTTCACATCGTAGTACGAATGAAATGAAAAAAATGAATAATATAAATAAAATATTATTTTATCTACAGTTTCAATACTTTTATGCTTAATAGAATGCAAAATATATTTAATTACTTACTTTAAAAAATAAAAATATAAAATAAATATCTAACTAGTGTATAATCGTTTTAGAAAAAAAAAAGTTGAACAAAATATTAAATAAGAAAATAGGCACAAATCGCTAATAAATCCAATTAGGATATTTTATAAATTAATTTTTAATACTTCACCATTGTAGCTGACAATATTGGAAGTGAGGCGAAACCACAAAACGTATTGATTGAAATATGACTCAGGGAAATGTTTATTCCGGTACATATTAATTAATATCATGAGCCTATTAACTTCATCTTGATCTATAAATACTAAACGTGAAACATAGATTAATTGATACGTGAAAAAAAGGATATTATTGAAGATATTATGTATAAATAATTTATTTGAAAACATATTATATTATTTTTGTATTCTTTTTGTCTATTGTATAGGTTCGATTTATTTTTACAATTATTACATTATGAAAAGATTTTCATGTAAGTAACAAATAATGTTTGAATTAAATAATTACAATTCACATTCACTTGTGACGTCAATTCAAAACTAAATACATAGATTAATCGAAAAAATAATACGTCAATTTATGAAATCTTTGATCATTTTATTTTATAGTTTTATAGTTTCCGTTATGTCGTGTAATTACGAGTATATGTAGTCGTTATAAAAATATAGTTCCTAGATATCTTAAAAATATAAAAGTTATAATTCCCAGTGAATCTAATTTTATAATTTTTTAGAACAGTTATATGAAAAATAAATGTTAAAAATTTCTTTTTAGTACTGTAACGATAACAATAATATTTTAATTTTAATGGTAATAACACTAATAATAATAATTGAAAATTAACTAAAAAATTAAAACGCCGTTTTCATGGCAACATATGCTAAGAATTATAATTTTATTTATAGGTTATTTTATATATAATTTTTTTTTAATAACAACAATAATTTATTTGTAAGCCTGAGTAATATTTGAAACATTTATATTTTGTATAACACCCAAATCTCGTTAATTTTCTCAAATTATCTCATTTTTATCTCTAAAATATTGTAAATATATTTGATTTTTTGCAACGTTTTTCATTGAAATATATTGAATTTGTTTTTTATAAAAAAATTAATATTATATAACTTTTTATTATATCTATACATATATATATATATTCGTTTCAAAGTAATAATTGAATTATAAAACTGATTAGGAGCTAAAATATATTAAGACATGGCCAAACTCATATTAATTTACTATTTAATAATATTGTGATACACCTTGAGAAATATGAAAATGTCAATGGTGTGATGTTCTGACAAGGTCATATATTCCGTGAAGATCAGAATAGATGTTTACTGTGGAGTCAACATCGAAACTAGCTAGGAGTATATCACAATATAATCAATATACTAACAAACATTTATTTTCAGGATATAAATTTTTAAGCCCCATAATTTTCATTTAAAAAGTAAATCTAAGGGCAGATTTTTAATGGCGAATTGGGTAATTGTAACGATAACAATAATATACACGACGCGTCATTTTACGTCTCTTCAGCAATTTACAAAATATAGGCTAGACACGAGTGAGAGTACGATACACGAGGAGTCGTGTTTTAACAATCTTAACGACCGGTCGTTTTAGTTATACGTATTTTTGTATTTCATTTAAATTAAATTATCAGTGACGTCAAGCTCGTCTCGTACTCCCCTTTACCTGTGGTCTACAATAAACTACCCTCCAAAACAGGGTTACTCAGGTGATAGTGTATTTGTTTAATGATAATATTATTTAATATATTTGTTTTGTTTTCGTTGCCAAAATTGTTGTTTGTGTCTGTGGAAGCAGGTCATAAGTTTCTAGGACCTGTTAAATATAAATAAGAAACCTTTGTTTATATCGGTCTAACGACCCGGTTTAAAAGACCAGTTAGTGTAATAGGAAATAGCCAGCTGACTGCTCCTCAACTGGATAAGATTTGATATATCACATTGACGAACACCGTAGAATCATAGGGAACGATGGTGTAGCGTTGCAGTACTACAAGGTCACGTTTTTCAAATGCATTTGACTGAAAGTACAACTAAAGTGTTTGCTTGACGGTTAACGTAATCTTCTAGTAAAACTAACCGATAATTTTAACTTCCAATTTAATAGATACCGATTATTAATATAATTAATTCAATAAAATTTAAATTTGCAATAACATATTTTTTTACGATGATGATGCAGAATTTTTATAGTATTAAAATTATCAACGTAAATTGTATCTTATCCGTGAGAGGATTGATCATTTTAATAAATGGGAAGATAATGATTTTAAATTACTATTCAAGCCTTCTTATGAACAAGTTATAGAGATTTTAAATAGATAAAACGTTTTTACTCTACATCATCCAACACAACTACATATATATATATACTGTATTTTTTTGTTTAATAAATTAGATTAAAAACGTAAACATGTTAAAAGTCACATTAAATATTTTATATAATATAACTACAACATTATGACTACATGTCACACGTTATACGTTCCATAGTATATAGATAAATATAAATGATAATACATTGAATTTACATAATGAAATTGTTTTATTACAACATGTCAACATGTATTTATATTGTGTATTCATATAATCATAGTATAATGTTATCTACCGTAAAAACTTTTGATATCTACATTATAAATCTGTATAAAGCACTGTTTATTTTATGTTCTAGAAATAACACTATAAGGCAATGCAAAAATTATTAACAAATTCAATGGCATAATTACAATTTTTTCTGGGGAGTGGGTTCAAATTTTTCTAAAATTTATGAAAGTATAATATAATATTAAAATTAATACTTAAGAGTTATAAATTAGTTATTATAAAAAAGGATATTTTTGATTGTTTTTATAAATATATAATTTGTTTATATTTTTCGTATTGGAATCTTGTAAATATAAATATTGTATAATAAAATATATTTTTATTAGGCCGTAAACATAAAATTGAATTTTTTTTATTATTATCCTGGGATGGTCGAGACCTGGGTAACCTCTCCCCGTAAATATGCCACTGAACTCGTTGACGGATACATCATCATGCAATAGCATACTGTTTTAGCCAAATCAACGCAACACTGCTATGTTTGGGTTTTTATTTTTAATAGAGTGTTTCATGAAATTCAAATATATCATTTACGATGTCATTAAAAATGAATTATAATATTATTTTTTTAACAATAGTATTTTTAGTATTTAACATCTGAAAAACCCGCTAAAATAATACAATTGGATGATAAAAATTCTAACAAATCATAGCAGTCTCGCAATTATATTACACAGTGACGATATAAGGTCACAAATAGGATGTTATGATATATAAGTCATGTCTATCAACGTATTAGAATTATGATATTACTGAGTGTATAATTGTAGATGAAGTTGATGTAGCCCTTGCAAGTCTTGGTCCGCAAATTTTTAGAATGTCCATTATAAACGTAGTTATTCAATTATTTTAAAAATTGATATATATCATAAGAATATTTCCTATGATAATTTGGGAAATTGATGGCGTAATTTTAATTATTAATATACGTATATGCGTATTATAAATTTATTGTGAACTATGATGATATAAAATAGAACAGACTATAATTTATTTATTATTTATTAATACAAACAATAAAAGCAAACTTGATGCTTACTTGATATAAGATAATTACATGCTGCTTCTGTATAACGCTCATCTGTATTATAAATGAGTACATGATAAAGTATGATTTATATCAATTAACATGTAACCGTACCTACTTTGGTCCCTAATCCTTTGAGAGAATAAAATAATAATATAATACTTTTCTATTATGTTTTAATTTATACACTAAATTGAAATGTTAAAAATATAAACAGTTCTTAAATTTATAATATAAATTAATAGAATTACCTACATACTTTTTATCGCATAATAAATATTAATTGTATAATTATCAAGATTATTCAAAATAGGTTTAAATTAATTAAATATTAAATTATAAATAATTATATTTTATAAAAAAAAAAAAAATACAATAATGAATTTGCACCAGCCTATTTACATATATTTTTTATGAACTTAAGTTAAAAAATGCTATATTACCTGTATCAATTATTGAAATTTGGTTAGACACATTAATTATTTCTCCCAAGTATTCCAAAAAACGGTTAGCTAGAATTACTTGATTATGATCAACTTCCAATACTAATCCTAATTATAATAATATAATATATTAGACATTAAATTTTAGAAACATAACATATTATGATACATCTAATGTTAAGTTCATAATATTATTATAATTATATTGTAAATAACCAACATCATACGTTATGAGCTCATGGGATCATGATATACATAATATACTGTTAAGCTTGTGTTCACTTTTAATTTTAGATTATAAAGGCTAATTTTGAGTATTACAAAAATATAATGCAACTTCTTTTATTTCATTTGTTATGGCTTATCTCGACAAAATTATATCCCCTATTAGTTTGTATGTAACCGGTACCGCTGATATAATAATTTTATATTATTTCACTGTATTGTGTGTCAACGTCGAGATGGCATTGCACAACATAAAGAAAACGTTTTTATACAATCCACTGGACTATTTGCGTTATTTGAGATTTTTGAAATCATTGTTTTCTAGTGACGTTTGAAAAATATATTTATTTGAAAATAATAAATAATTTATTACAAGATTATAATAGAAGATTATGCTTATGCTTTCCGTATCGCATGTATATATAACATTTTCTCATATATACCTATATAAGATATTAATTTATTTAGATGAATAATTTTGAAAAATAATAATTTATTATATTATTAAAATATAAAGATCATAAATCGCATAGGAGTAATTAAAGTAATATGCATAAGTATTTTTGAAATTAATATTTGGAATTGTTCTATTAAAATTGAAGGTAGTCAATCAGTTTTTTCGTACTACTTATTTGGCAATAAAAATAAAAAGACTTGAAAAATTTATTTGAATTTTCAATACAGATAAGTTTATGATATAATTATAATTTCCTGAAATATGTAGTTTAGTGAAAAATTAGAGAAATAAAAATCCTATACAAATATATTTTTTTACTATTAGTTTATATCATGATAAATTAGATAAATTATGTCTGATATTATATAACATTATTTGTAGAATTAAAATAAAAATATAAATTACCGTGAAGATGATTAAATAAATTTAAGAATTTTTTTTCAAATAGAGGTTTCGCAATAACTGTAAAATTATAAATATTGTATACGTCTATTCAGTTTATTTATACTTGGTAGCGTTTTATTTACTTTAATATAAACAATAAGAACCTCAATAGTTTTAAGATATATAATGTGGACCGTTATTACAATGTCAGGCTAAACGTTATTGACCTTATTTTTAATGATTCAGCATTCATACACTGGCCTGTACGTGTGCAGAAGACATATCCATTACGGAAGATTTATCTACAATTACAGAAAAGTAGATTCGTTCAGCATACATTGAAGGATTACCATATGAAACCATGATATGATCGTATTGGTAAAAGCATTGATTATAGAATAGACAGATAGCCCACGGCATAGGGAAATTTGGCTACTAATAATTATATTTATACGGGTTGCCGAGAGGTGGCGCTGTATGAATTGACACAATTAATTTTACTTTTTCCTACAATAGTATATATTAGTATATCCATTTTCAACAGTCAATGCGACTTTAGATACCACGGCTATGTACCTATATGTATATGTGTCGCGAGGCAGAATATTATTTTAAACCTGTTTTTGTCTGTCTAATTATATAATAAATAATAACAATAATATATATAATATATCCATTATCCACATCTCGTCACAAACATACGGAAATATTTTGATGGTATAGGCCGTTTCTTGAGAATCATGTATAGGAAATTTCTTATTCACACAATCATACATTGTTGTTTACGTTTATGTGTATATACAATTTGTACAAAACATAATAAATTGTGATTTTTTATAATTATGATTTTCTGAGGAAGGTTAGACGAATAATACTTCTGAACAAATTTAAAGTAAAGAAGTTCATTTATGTTTTTACCAGATAAATGATAATAGCAACAATAATACAATTTTTTCTAATTCAAATAATATAATATTGTTTTAAAATCTTAACTTTAAGTAAAAATGTATAAAATTAAATTTAAAAAAAAAATAAAAAAATTTTAGGATTAGTTTCTGTTAATGGTGGAAGTTCTGAAGGCTCTCTAAATTGATATGTGTAGCTTGTGGATTCAATTAACTCTTATAGGTACAATGTCAGAACACAGGAACAATAAAAATAAATAAAGGCATCTATTAATAAATTAAATATGGTTTAATATTTTTAACTTAGAAAGTTTTGCCAATTTTGATGTACTTGAAAACATTTTTGTTTTATTAAATATTTTACATATTAAAAGTAATTCAATTATATACATTTTATGTTCTATACAGTTGCCATTGATTCATTTAGCCATTTTATAATAGTATTATTTTTTTTTTTATATGCTCAGTTAAATGAAATGAAATTTTTTTTTTATGCAAATAATTTTTTTAATTGTTTTCAAAAATATTTAACATTTTATTTATTACATTATTAAAAGAATTTGATGGTGTTATAAGTCCATTTTCATTATCAATTTATGTGTAATTTTTATTAATTAAAAGTAATTGTTTTTTATCATTTAAATTTTTATTTATAAAGAGTTCACATTGACAATGTGTGCAATTAAATTTTTTTATTCATTTATATCCTAAATATCCTGCAAAGTATGTAACAGAACAGTCCTCTAAAGTAACATCATTATTTAAATTTTCAATATTAAAAGAATTCTCATCAGTAGACATAGAAGAAATAGATAAACGGGGAGATAAATTAGAAATATGTTCAGTATCAGAGTCAGAAGAATTGGAATTTATATTATTTTGTAATCCTATTGAGTCGAATATTATTGGATTATCATCTACTTGGTGTCCTCACAATTTGTACCTTTGGATGTACATAAAGAAAAAATACAATTACTTTTTATTGAAGTCCTAATTATTCTAGCAGTTGGATTTTTATTATAACCGCCATTTTGTCGAATAATACTAAAAAGATTTTCTAATGCATCCTGATTCAAATGATTAGTCATTAAAAAAACAATTTCATTGGATTTTTTATTTTTCAAAAAATTGTAATACACCATTGATTGTCTGTGTAAAACCTATAAAACAAGATGGTTGTGTAAATTTTCCTTTTTTTAATTTTTGTAAATTTGTGAAATATTGTGAAGATTTATTTAAAAAAAATTTTACTGTTCCTAAATCAGTTAATGCACAGTGATACGGATTATGACTATATAAAGACCTACTATTAAGACAGTTAAATAAATTATTAATAAACTCAATAAAATCTGCGGTATTCGAGGAAGTGTTACTTTGAAGTTGTCCTGTTTGTATACAAGTTCGCATTGTTGCTGACATGGAATTGCTTAATAATTGTGCTGTTAATTTAACGCGCATTTTTTGAAAATAATTTGGATATATGTGTGCATCTGTTAATTTCATGAGAGCCTTACTTTTTTGATTTTGTTTGTCTAACTCATATGTTTTTTTTATGTCATCAAATGAAAACTTAATGTAATTGTCTTTTATAAAACAGGCTTCAATTAAATTATTTCTAATACTTTTAAGTAAATGTGGAACGTCAAATAAAGAAAATATTTTGTTATTGTTAATGAAAAAGAATGGCTTATCTTCTGAAATATTTAATGATTTTAAAGTACTTTGATTATTTGTGCCTTGATCATACACTCTAACTGCCAGAAATTAGGCAGTTGGAAACTTCCAAGGTGAATAAAAACCACGAGCCATAAATACTTGAACACAGTTAGCACTTTTATTAGACCTACCATAATGACCTAAGTCTTCAAAACCTTCAATGGAATCAAATTCTTTGGAATATTCTAAAAACTCTTTTATATACATTTCATCAAAACAAACAGTGCACACTTTTTCTTTATATTCGGATGACTCAAATTTTTTTTGAAGATGACTAAAAAATAATTTTTAAAACCTGGTAAGAATTTGGATTGACCAATCCTACGACGAATAGTTGATGGTCCTGGTAAATTAACTTTCTGTGAACGTAAAAATTTATATGCCGTTGGAGATTTATAATATAAATTTAAAGCTAAGTTTTTTTCATTTAATTCCATGAATGACGCGTATCTTTTAGTTGCATTGTCACCATTGCTTTAGAATTTACAGATGCAAAATTATGAGTATTTACTAAATTTTTAAAATTATTATGCAAGTTAAAACTATTAGCTCTTTTTTTTAAACTTTGTAATGTGTGTAATTTTATTATGAAAATAAAAATGTTTATTGTGGGACCACAGGTGCGAATACAAATGACGTACTCACAACGCAATTTACAGAATTAGATAAATTAAAAGAAACGTATATAAATATATACAAATATTAAATTACAAAATATAGTTAATACTATAAAATTCATATGGTCAACACAAGAGGACAACAAATGATTAATTTTGAAAACAATGAATGTTTTTAATAAAAAAAAGTGTCAAAAAAATGTCTTGAAATCGCAATAGGCACAGGCACGTCTTAACATGTTGGTTCTCGAAAATCGAGAGCGAGCCGTCGGCGATCGCGATTGCTCATCGATCAACGTCGCCGTCGATACGTTCCGATTTATCTTATTTAAGACAAAGCTGATTATTTAAAGATAAACTCATAGTTAGGTCGTATTAGATAATAAAATAATAGTGAATAATGCATTAATGTGTTATAGTTTTCATACCATGGAGTAATTCGTTTTCTTTCAATTTACGATATAAATATACATTATAATATAATCGATATATTGATAACATAATCAATTTATTAACCAATATTGAAGTCAGAATTCCCAACATTAATAGTACAAATATTCTATTATTAGAAACGTCATCATAAGTTACACTCCACACGTTTCATCATACTATGACGGGGGTGCCACTACTTTGCATCCAAATACCCCCTATATAACCCATCTACCTATGGCAAAGTTACCGCTCTGCATCCTTTCTACACTAGCGCTCCATAGTGGTCGCATCCCAGAAGTAGTAGCCAAATATTAACATTACGTGGGCTATCTGTATATTCTATAATCAATGGTAAAAGATAGAAGAAGCTATCAGAGTGAGTCCAAGTTGCATTAAATTATACTTATATCAACACAACATATATGATGTATAGATGACCTTCTCTCTACCTACATCGTAGTCAGTCATGATATACGAAGTATTTCGTGTCATGCCTGGATATAATAATTATTAAATAGTAAATAAAAAAAAATAAAAAACAACACAGTTTTATCATATATATTTAATATTATATTGTTTTATATAACAAAACATCTGATTATATTAACCAATACAAATCATTATTATGTTAGTGATATGTGATTAGGTACGTATTTATTTTTGAGGGGAAGGGACAATTTATATTTTATTTTTTTAAATTCCTATTATATTTATATATGTTAAATTTTGAGCGAAGCAAAGGATAAATTGGTTTAACTATGATGTTTTTTTTTTTATGTATGAAAGAACTATTTCGGGTAGAAATATTGGTCCAATTACCACAAGTAGGGTATGCTTTCCGTACTAAATTGCATCTAGTTGGTTCTTTATTTAGGTTTTTCAAATTACCAATAGTTTTTCCTTGGGAAAAGAAAAACTACTGAAAAATTGCAGGAAATCGGCAAAAAAAGATTTCCGTTGTTTAAAAGTTAATATTTTGTGATAACTGAGAAGTATTTGAGTTTTGATCATAGGGATATGAAATTTGTTTTGATTATTCACATAGGTAGTTTACATACATGGTAAAATTTTGAAACGGCTTATCAGTATAATATATTGTATTATATAGAGTTTCACTCAAACCAGTATTCTCTAATGAAATATCATTCAAATCTTAATTATAATAAACCACTAATTTCTCAGAGGACCGAAAGGACGAAAGAAGAACGCCCAACGTCAACGTTCCCGCTTTTTTTGTATAATATTTATATTTAAATCAAATTAATTTTCGACTAATGTGATATGTGAACAGGTATAAAGCATAAGCGGTAACATTGTAATAATGGTTTGTTTTAAACTCTTCTCTAAACTAAGTGAAAGATATCTCGATTGATAGTTAATTAAAATTTAACTCACAATTGTAATAATTTATTTTTAATTAATTTGTCAATTGTCTAACATATTTCATGTTAAAAAGTATATAGAACGCATTGCATATAAAAATTAAAAAATATAATTTACTATCTAAAAATTTAGAAAGTTGAATAAATGTACGCTTAATGTCATTCAATTTATCTGCAATTTATTAAAAATATAATAAATATAGTAAAATTCATTATAGTTTAATATATATCTTCATATTATACAAAAAATAATAATTGGTAGTTGTGATTAATTTTATTACATCAGTAAGTTAACATATCAAAACCAACTTTACTTATTTTTGTCTTAATTTTTAGTTAATTTCATAAAAATTAGTACAGTAGTACTAATTATGATTAAGCTTTACTAAATACACTAAATTTACTTATGCACACTTACCACGAATTACACTATAATATCCTGTTAATTGAAAACTTCGAGGATCGTTTTTTATTATATTTCGAATTTTTTTAGTTTCGTGTATGATACATGTTTGTCCAAGTCTATCTTTATAAATTTAAACATACTTTATTGTTATTAATTTTAATTTTTTATTACGATAATATAATATACAAAATATATATTAAATAATAAAATCATAGTATTTGGTTAACTATTGTTATTCTTGTATACTGATTATATATTCATTGTACTTATTTTTATATAAATTTTTATTCTTACTTTAAAAATTAAAACTTATAAAGTATTAAAAAAAATAGTACAATTATTAGAATTCTAATGAGCGTCATACTTATACTTTCTATTTTAATATTAATTCTGTTTTTACTTTTATATTTTGGGTAAAATACTTTATAAATTTGTAAATTGTATTTACAATTTTACTATTACTCTAAATAATATATAATATAATTTTTTTTTTTTGTTTTAATTCAAAAATTAGGGATAATACTTACGAAAAACTACATCAAGACTTTGGATCTTTGGCAATATTTGTAAGTGATAATCGATACTTTCATTAATTACACTATGTACTTGGAAGACTGAAATATACAAATTGTATTAATACATGGAAGATTAAAACGAATTTAAATCCTATGATATACTTGTTCGTCAAAGGAGATCTTTCCGAGCAGTTATAGCCCTAACGACTTATACCTTCGAATTTGGTACTTTTTAGGAGGAAAGGTGACCCACGTACAATTATAAAATAATTGTTATAATTTGAGGGATAATTGAGGGATACCGTAAGCAGGAGCACTATTTTGAGACATCAGTGTGGGCCACGCCCACGTTTTTACGTTTTTTTTAACATAATTCATAGCGCAGATACATAATGCAAACGCAATAATATGCCAACGCCACCGCCATAATCTACAATAACATTGACTTATTGTACTTTTGCATATGTACTACCGAAAAATTCCAACTGGCTTAGTGGTCGGCCTAGGAAGGTGAACACTTAATAATATTGGTGTCGTAAGTATGTGATAAAAAAACATAAAAGTAATAAAAATCAAAAATAAATAACAATTCGTGCTTTTATCAATATTTGTTATTTCTCGTCTCTGATTGATTAATTAGGCGTTAATTCTACCATATATTGACCATTATTTCTATGCGTAAAAGTGCCATCATACATTCTTTTTTTTTTAAACTAGCATTATAAAACTAATATATTCCTCGTAAGTAAATAGAAAATATTAGGTTTCACAATTTAAAACGCATATATATATGTCTAACATGAAAAATAATGTGTATGCGCTATTTTACATAACTGGCCAAACACGCTTATTTATATTTTATTATATAAATATTTATTTTAATATGAATATATTTGTATTTTCTTTCATTAAGCTTCAAAAGAAATTAATAAACAATAAAACAATAATTTTAATTTTCAGTATTTTAATTATTATTAAAAAAAAATATTCTAATAATCAAATTGAATAAACTATAATTAGAAAAATCGATTCTTTAATGTATATTGTATAAAAATTGTCAACACAAAGTAATAAACACTTCTAACATAAAGAGTATAACTATCTACAGATAGTTTAAACAAAAATCACACATTATTGTAAAATCAATATAACTATTATATTCCTGGTTATGCTTAAAAATTAAGTTTATAATAAACCGATAACTAGATTAAGTAATTAGATACTTGATGAAATATTTACCTGAATAAACCACATAAATTAAGACAAATAGAAATACTTTTGAAATAAACATAGTATTATTATTTTATAAAATCTATTATTTTTACAATTTTGAAAAAAAATGATTTTAAAAAATGGGTACGAAACAATTATGATTTATAATAAAAGTTTAACAATATAGCATTAATTTTACTAGCCTTGGTTTTATAGCTGATTATTTAGTAATATTTAGTTACATTAAAATATGTATAAATAAACTTCATTTATTTATATCATTATACTAGACTATAGTTGTTTTATATTATAAGTTCTAAAAATAATTACCACCTTTCTAAATAAAAAAAATATGCTTATTTAGTAATATTCAATTATAAAAATATTTATAAATAAACTTCATTTATTTATATCATTATACTAGACTATAGTTATTTTATATTATAAGTTCTAAAAATAATTACCACCTTTCTAAATAAAAAAAATATGCTTATTTAGTAATATTCAATTATAAAAATATTTATAAATAAACTTCATTTATTTATATCATTATACTAGACTTTAGTTATTGTATATTATAAGATCTTAAAATAATTACCATCTTTTTAAATAAAAATAATATATGTTCACAATATTATTTGTATAATCATATTATTACAAAAATCATAAAATGTATTTTAAGTTTTTTTAATTATTTATAGAAAACAAATAAATACAACCACCAAATTTATTTAACGAAAAAGTATCGTTATAGAAATTAAAATTTTAAAATTAATATCTTTTTAGTTGGTTGTGATTGATCTTGGAATGGACTTTTTCATATTGTCTTACTAGTTACATTATTATCTAATAATTGGGTTTGCGTTAATTTTATATGAGATTTATTTTAATTTACTAATATTTTATTTTGTTAACTGTATTAACCATAATGTCCATATATTTATATAGTAGGAATTATTATTATAAATATTTATATAAGATTATAATTATTTCTATATAGTATATACACATATAAAATAATTCTGAATATCTTTAAGATTTCCTGAAGGCATAAACGAAGATATACTATAATATTATTTGCATTAAATCGATGCAATGAGTAATTTAATATTTAATTATATGTGTAAATATCATATTGTAGATGAAATTATATTTACATATAAAATTATTTTTTACTGGAGTCGTTACTTGTTAGTATGAACTTACGTAACTATGTCAAAGAAATACATAGGTTGTATTGTGAGACCGCAGAGGTGTATTTAGCAATTTTTAAAGGGTGGTTGTTTTTTTTAGAAGCTTATATAAACCGAACCCACTCACTGATTGATAATATAAAAATATTAATTGCATAAACATGATAATATACATTATAATGCAAAATCTAAAACGGGTGGCAAAATAGTATTATTAAGAGCTAAATTTTTTTTTTTTTTTTCATAGTAGGGTGGTTTAAACCCGTTCAACCCCCTCCTCCATAAATACGGTTTCTGGAAACTCGTGAGTATAGTAATACAAAAGATTGTTAATTTACTTGTATATCTGTTCAACTATTTAAAAGTTGTTGTTTGAAACTTTTGCAGTGAGCCAAATTGAGTGTGTGTTGGGCATGGCTGTATTAGTATTTTCATCATTCATTTTCAGGGTGGTTTTTTATAACGATAATAATACTTCTTCTGGTCAACAACTATTTCCCTGTGAACTGCCATAGAAGTTAATCCGTTGATTAGAGTCCATTTGACTCTTTGAATATATGTATTTAATATATAATATAGAACATATTATTGTTTCTTTAAGAAATATATATCATCTATTATGTCGTCAAATTTTCAGATGGAGATTGAACTCGGAAATTTGAATACGTCCATAGTGTAAGGCCTACAACAGAGCTTCAAAGGTCTTTGGGAAATTTTATTTTACACATCTATATAATGTGTGATTTCAATTTTACATATATTTATCAATATTTAATATACTATATACCTATTGTACGGATATATTGATTTATCATAATGATGATATACATTTAATGATAATTTCCAATAGTTATGAAGTCAATACATTATATACTCTCGTATATAATATGCACTGTATATAATAATCTTCTATACCTACCATGGTACCTATTTTTTTTCATTATGTATATGCTTACACTGATATCACAATTTTGAATATAGTGGGAATGTTTTGATTATCGAATCGGCCTTTTGGATGACATTACAATATTTTGATTGCAGACCAAAATTATCTTTATGTTGATATAATTATATTATATTGAATATAAATTCAATCTAATTATAGAACGACTAGTGTTTTATATACCATTTATTATTTTTAGATATCTACTAAAGTATTAATAAACATATAGAGTACAGTTCATATTAGTATTTTAATTATTGATATTAATAAATTAAATATTGATAAAATAATGAAGGAGTTTTTAAATCAAATAGTTAGTAAAATAAATTTTTATTAATAATTTTTAAAAAAAATGATTAAATACCTATTAATTGAGAATATATTAATATCAGTTTATTACTTAATTGGTAATGAAAACAATTTTGGTTTTACTCTTACATTGAAGTATAAAAAACTACTCTTTTTTGTAAACATGTTCATATGTTAGTTGACAAAGGTAAATGGATTAACACTATAGATCCAAACCTCTAATTACGCCACAGATTTCTCAGAACTCAAAAATAGCATGTAGTCTACATTTTCAGGCAGATATGATGGTTTAATTACCATAATTATGTTATTTTTTCTGGAGTAAATTTGTTCTAGTTGGTACTTTATTAAGGTCATTTTTCAAATTACTTAAAAGTATTTCATAAGCATAAAAAAAATTATTGTAAAACTGAAAAATTCACAGAATCTATAATTTTGACAAAATATTGATTTCATAATTAAATATTTCATGGTAACTAATACAATTTTGAACATAGAAACTTGAAATTTTTTCATTGAGTTTAAGTAGACATAAGTATTTTCTAACATAAGTTAGACATAAGTCTAGACATAAGTAATTTATCTCATATGTAAGACATAAGTGTCTTACATATGAGATAAATTTTGAAACTGTTATACAGATTTTATATTTAAATATAGAACTTTGAAATTTTTAGAAAAATATTTTTTTTTCCAATAATGTTTAATGCTATTTTTGGTTTTACATTAGAAATAGAGTTGCTTTCGTTAGAGAACTTCGGCTAGTTAGTACTTTATTATAAAGTCATTTTTGAAAGTCTCGATGTTTTTCTAATTACAGAAAAAACTACTAATAACACGAAATTCGCAGAATCTACAATATTGACGATTTTTAATTTTATTATTTTATGATAATTAATTTTTCTATTGTGCATCATTTGATAAATATAGAAAATTTACAAAAATTATTATTATCAGTATATTATTCTAAATTCGCTTAAGTTTCGCTTAGAATCATTTTTTCGAATGCAATTTGTTATTATTACATTTAATTTTCGATTATAATATAATACAGCAATAACATTTCATCATTAATTTCTTTGAGTGCCTGTCTTTTTAAACTTTATTATATAATAAATTAATATTATACGTATTCATTTAAGATTCTGAGCGAAGCGATAATATATTGGTTTTCCAAAGATGTTGTTTTTCTTTTTTTTTTTATCTATGAAAACATTTTTTCGGGTAGAAATAATGATCCGATTACTACAAGTAGGATTTATTTTCGGTAGAAAATTGCAGCTAGTTTGTACTTTAATTTAGTTTGCTCATTTTTCGAATTTGTTAAAAGATTTTTCTCGGGAGTAGAAAAATAACCAAAAAAAAGGGTGGAAAAATTACAATTTCTGTTATTTAAAATTTTTTAATTTTGTAATAACTAATTGAGTTTTTATCGTAGGGACTTTAATTAAATTAAGAGTTACTTTTAACTTAAATATTTTTAAAAAATTTAACTTAACAAGTTAAAATGAGTTAACTTAATTTGTTTATTAAAAAGTAATAATAAAATTAATTAAATTTAATATGTAATATGTTAATAATATAATATATAATTAAGCAATTGTCATAATTTTTAGAAATTTCAAATAGTATGTTAATTAGCCATCACAATATATTATGATAAAATGGGGAATAAATTAATAATGAAGGTCGAATAACCCACCAATACCGATTAAGTGTAAACAAGATAATTTCAAGACGACAACCAATATTTTAAATAAAACTATAAATATAAATCGCTGCTTGTTAGAATGGAAGAAAATATTAGGATATAGGCCGATATGAAAATAAGAAAACCAATAAATAATACATATCTTTTTTTATCGAGTTTGTACGAATAGAATTTGATTTATTGTGGTATCATATTATAATTAACTTATTAATTTCTCAGGTATGTTGGTGTCCGTGGATACACATAACAAATGGCATTTTCATTTTATTTTCTTATTAACACAATAAATCTAAAATATATAATTACTACACATTTTTAATATAATTTATATAGGTTTCAATTAACTAAATTTTTACAACAATTGAATTAATAATTTAGCCCTAACCGACACAAGTTGTGTAGTTTGAATAGTTTTTACGAATTTAAATAGTGTGTATCTACTGCAAACAGTATGTACATTATACATACAACTCAAGATTGAGTTATTAATTTCTCAACAAATAATAAACAATTATTTGATATTTTTTATTAAGAAAATTATCTGTAATCTATTATAAATGTACAACAAAAATAATGCTTATAACTTTATCATATATTACAAAAAATTCTAGATAATTCATGCCAACTATACGAATATGAAATAAGATACACACATACATCTCAACCTCAATGTTTTTGTATGATATTAATGTAGGAACAATGGAAATGTATAGTTCCTTTTTTTATAAACGTGAGATAGACAAATAAATTAATAATTTGTTATAGATTGAGAATACAATTATTGTATTTATATAATGGATATGGTAATAATACAATTTTAAAGGTAGGTAATACAATTAATAACAACATTATTTAAACTATTATTTCAGGGTTGGTGTATTTTAAAGAAAAATTATAAATAATATTTAATTATATATTTTATAATATTCATGTACATATTATAATATTGAATGCAACATAAAAATTTAAAAACAAAAATAATATTCAATTCTTAGAATTAATATAAATTATGTAAAATCAAATCGACTATCCATATTTAAATGCAACTACTGTAGTAATTGTAGTCAACTATTCTTTTTTGCATTATAAAAGTATTGACAAAAACTGTTAAGTATGCTTTATTAACGTACCTAATATAAAATTAGAAACATTTCGAAATTTTTATCAGATGTTATTATTATAAGCAACTACAGAATTTGATTTGGATTATTATTGTTCTAGACTCTGACATAGAGACAGTTGTATGATTTGATATAACTTGTAAAATTAGTACAGTGCATTATAATCTATTATTATATTATAATTTATTGCACAATAACGTAGAATAAAATTGTTTATAATTATTTAAACTATTTAATAAGTATTATTAACGAAAAGTTTATTCTTGTTCTCTCAAAAAATTGTTTTTATAATATAAAATATTTCGTACTGTATATTCTGCAGCTAAACGGCGATAAGCAAGTCTGTTCAATTTTTGCTTTAAAGTAAAATAATTTTCTTTTTCTTGTTCCAATAAATTTTCTGGAGCAATTACGGTATCCAGTGTGTCAAAATCAATTGATATCCAATTGAAAGGTTTGCAGTCTAAAAATATTAAATAACTGATGAGATCATCTATTAATAATCTAGGTTAGGTTAGGTCAGGCCCGGTAAGTGAGCGAGTTAAACTCGGTGGGCCACACATTTGAAAGTCTGAAAACGTTTCCTCGTGTTGAATTAATAATCCGATTATCACTGGTAGGATATGTTTTCATTGGAAAATTGTATCTAGTTGGTACTTTAATTAGCTCTTTTTTCGAATTTCTCATAAGTTTTTGCTTGGGAGAAAAAAAAACTACTAAAATAATCGGTAAGTCAGCAAAATTACGGTTTACGCTAATTAAAATTTGTAATGTAAAGTTCTCACATAGAACATAAGTAATTTATATGCGTGGTTTAGTTAGATTTTGAAACAGATTAGTTGATTTTCTGACTAAATATAGAATTTAGCTAAATAAAATACCAACTAGATGCAATTAGGCAATTGGACCATTATTTCTACCTGAAATCGTGCTTTCATTCATATAAAAATATACATATATATTATTGTAAAACCAATACATTCTTTGCTTCACTCAGAATCTAATATGAACATATTGTGAATATTTATAAAAAAAAATTCTTCAAAAATATATTAGTATGTTATTTCCTAAAATTACAACAAAAGTGTCATTTTCAAAAATTATAAATCAAAACAAGCGTTTCCGGTAATAACACGCCATGACAAAAATGAATATATAACATATTTTTTAATAAAATCATTTAAATGTTAACAGAGTTAAATTTTAATAAATAATATTTGGAAAAATATAGTTTCTTTAATGAAAGAAATCTAATGAGATAGCAAATAATATACAATTTGGTACAATTTGTTTAAGATTATATATTATTTAACATAATAGTAACTAAGTATATAAACACAAAATATGCTTTCTTAAGAAATTTTTATTTTGGAAATATCATGTTGTAAATATTGCCTGCTATCAATAAATTGTGATATTTGGTTTAAACGATTATTGAGTTTAACGTATAAACTGCTATGGTGTGTTGGTAGGAGCTAATATATCATTTTTGTCGATTTTTGAATTATGATGTAAATATTTGAGGAACAGTATGTTTTAAATAATGGCAATATATGATATGTCTCTTATGTGTGTAACACCATCTATGTGTAAGGTTCAAGACTGATGTCATTTTTGAATAATAAATATAAATAATTATACATATTAATTGATGGCAAAAATTAATATGTTATTATTAGCATTTTTAAAATAGATATTATCACGAATTTTTAATGCACAACCATTGAAACTTTTTTTGAGTATTAATAGGTAGTTTACACACGTGGTAAAATTGTGGAACAGATTGGTTGATTTTCTGACTAAGTATAGAGCTTTGATATATTTTCAAACATTTTTAATATGACCTGAAATGTTTGGGAAGCCTACTCATATAATACTCAATCCATTTACAAAATATTTTGAAAGAAGAAAGTCAATGTTTTTTATAGGTCTTCAAACTTTAACATTTTACATTGATATTTGATTTTTGTGGTTTTAGTAGATTAAAGACACTTTTACGGGTAGAAATACTTTCCGTAGAAAATTGCATCTAGTTGGTACTTTATTAAGTTCATTTTTTGAATTTGTCAAAAGTTTTTATTTGAGAAAAGAAAAACTACCGAAAAATGACGGAAATTGTAAATTTGACGAAATTATTGACGATTTTTCATGATAACTAAATTTAAAAAACTTTAATATTTTTACTTCTAATATAAATTTAGTTTTTATTTTATTGATATATTGATAATTAAAAAAAAAAAAAAACAGGATAACAAACAATGATAAGTCTTTATATTTGACTTAAAAATTTTTGGAAAACTTATTTATGTATTGTAGCTTAATATTTTTATTCCTAAGAGAAAATTGATTAAAATTATATAAGAATTGATAAATTTCATAGAAAATTGTATTTTTCATTCAATTCTAAACTTCATTTTCCCGAATGTTCGAAAAATGTACATATCAGCTTCTGTCATCATACTACATATAACATATTATTATATTCGTATAATATTAAAAAAAAATATAAAACTTAATACACTAGTTTGTTAAAACTAGTTAATAATATATTATATTTTGTAATAATTAGTATGGTATAACATACTTATTTCAATATTGAACTGAGAATTAACTAAAAAAATAATTATATATATTAATTGATGGCATTTTAAGATTTGTCATTTTAATTATTATATTTTCTAAAAATTAAAAACAATTTAAATACTAAGGTGATATAATATACAGTATCCGTGTATGTTTTTATTTCTCACATTAGGTATATAAACAATGAAGTAACACTTTTGTATAAATACCAGGTAGTATGGCAGACAGAGTACAATAACTATTATCGTGTAAAAATAGGTTAAATATGTAGAAAACAACTCGTAGCTGAGGTAAGGACTATCCACACTATATATTTTTTTGGCCACTTTTTTGGCCAATGTGCATTGTTCAAAACCAAATAATACAAAAAATAATAAAATAAAAATAATTATTAGTTTATTATACTTTATCTCGTTTATTGACTGAACTATCGGTTATCACTACTATCACTTATTATTAAACATATAAATTAGTTATTAGTTTATTACTTAATAAAATAGCAATTACTATTCCTGTTTTGAGTATAGCATATAAAGGATTTTTCATGCCATCGAAGTTTAATAAGAAAATTACAAAATTAAATAACTTATGAACGACTTTCAAATTTGGCAATGATGATTGATGAGTATTGAAAAAAAATCGCAAAATCATTAGATTTAGAAAAAGTAATCAATTAATTTACTAAAAACAATAATATTTGAAAATTATTTTATTTTAATACTATATTTTGTATTCTAAATAAAAAAAATCATTAAATTTATATACTTATTAGCTGTATTATATTATAATATGGGATTATGAATAAGTAGGTATAATTACTTATATCTTTTAATAGATTTAAATATCCGATATTATTATGAATTTAAGAATTATTTTATTAGATTATATTGTGTACAAATGTTCAATATATATATAAATTATAATTTATATTTAATTATTTATTTATATTTAAATTAAATATATAATTTTATAATATTTTAACCAAATGTCGATTGATTAAATTTAATAGCATACCATCAATAAAAAATAAATCAACTAATAACAATTTCAAGTCTGAAAAATAACAATTTTTTCGTAGTTTATTTATATTACATATTAAATATTTATCCTCTATCACTTCATCAATTTTTAGAAATGTTTAATATGTTAAAAAATATGGAGTTATATTAATGGAAACTCTAATTTGAAGTCGAAAGCTATTTTCTATTTTAATAGCACAATTAGATTTTTAACAGGTTATAATTACGGATTACGATTTACATGTGAGGATATCGAGGTCAAGACAAAGGTACCACATAGCGTAAAATAAAAAAAGTAAATGAGACACCAGATGATGAAACTATATAACATAAAAAGTGTGGCATGAAGGCGTATTAATAACAGTAAGTATCAAGCACAGATTCAAAGGGTTCATGAGAGCAATGGCCCCCAAAATCCTGAAAACTTATAATTTTAATTCTATATATTTACATAATTAAATGAGGATAAGGTAGTTAGATTAGGTTAGGATAAAGGTAGAGGTGGAGGTTTTTCCACGTGGTATCCCTGGAAACAACGAGTTAATATAAAAACGCTCAAGGAAGACTTATTGACTTTCCATGGAGATTTCACCATTATTTTGTCGTCAAACTTTACCAAAACCGGTCATAAATGTTTTAACTTCAGTATTAAAAATGTCTTTTTCACGATCTCAGTAAACATTGAGGTATTAACGAAACAATCCTGGCATACATCTGAAAGGGAAATAAATGTGAAATATTGTGTATACAAGAAACATACAGAAATAAAGAAGAGAGTATAGTCCTGATAATATTTTCGTTTTGGAAAAAATTATTAATAATAGTAAAAACAATGTACTGATACATATTCTAAAATCACAGTACCGGTTAATTAAGATACAGGTTACAGCAGTAGAGAAACCCCTGGAAGTACCTTTTAGAAGAAGATATAATTTAAAAAAAACAAATTGGCGTGATTTCAAAACTTTACTTGATAATGAAATAACTGGGATAAAACTAAAACCAGAAAATTATTTATGTTTTATAGATTTATTCAAAACAATTTCAAGAAAATGTATACCTAGAAGATTCAAAAATAACTATATACCTCGTTTAAGTCAAGTCACCATAAATAAGCATAAATAAGCGGGACTACAGCAATATGTATGAATCTGATTCATTTGCAGAAGAAAATGAAACCATTGCTTTGTGCGAGAAAGTCAGAAAATATCTCAGATTCAAAAAGAGAAATTCTCGAACACGATGATACACCAACACTTAGGTGTGCTATTAAACAAAATAGTTATCTATAAGAAACATTGCGAAAAAACGCAGGGAAAAGTAAACACAAGGAACGGAATAATACGGAAACTAGTAGGTTCTTAATGGGGAGCAGATCCGGATACATAACACATATCAGCGATTGCACTATGTTTCTCTACAGCAGAATATGCTTGTTCAGTATGGTAGAAGTCTGTTATACCAATAAAGTGGATATAGCCACGAATGAAACACGCCGAATAATGACAGGATATTTAAGACCTACCTAAAAATAAAATGTATATATATATATGCTCAGTGGTATAGCATCACTTTTGAAGGACAAAAGTGCAAGCTGACATAGATGTACAATAGGGTAAGTAATTTTTTTTTTTCATTTTTTTATGGGCACAGCGATAAAAGGGTGCTAAATCGATGTAAAATTACATGTGTGAAATTTTATTTAATTCAAAGATATCTAACTGCCTCCGGATTGTCGTTAAAGTTTCATATTTTTAATACTTGGATTCGTTTGGAAAAATATTACCTATTTTCTATAAAAATACAATTGTTATGTTTATTATCGTACAATGTTATATAATATTATCATTGATGACATTTTCGGAAAAATGACTAGTAATTCAAAACAAAATTAAGTTATAACTAAAACCCCTACGACGTACAAATATATAATACCAATACGAGTCGGCCGTACGTCACATATTATCTACAAGATTATTATCGGCTGACATGTGCCTTGCATTTTTATAATAATATAAAGACTAAGATAATATACCAGTAACAATTTATATTCGGCGATGAGACTATTATATGTGTTTTGTATTAATCGATTATCGGTACCACCATAGATATTAAGTGGTGAAGTTGTGTTGTTACCGTTTACCGATCACGCGTTTGAAGTATGGACCGTAGTCGTAATGCTTGAAAATCTCCCTTGTTTGGTGAAACATGTGACATTAAAAATAATATGTTGCCAACATACGAAGATGTTATGAAGTTTTACGAGTGGACCCGGCGTAAAACTAAATATGAAAAGGAAACTAAAAAAGAACCAACGTACAAGGAGTTAGAAACCATAGTCGTCGCAAGAGTCGAAAGCATATGGATAAAAGCTTCTATTCCTATCATCGAACACAAACGAGTAAATGCAATGTTAAAAGCATATCATTTAAAATGCAAAAATCTACTCAAATCTTATCCTAAAATACCAGATAAAAAATTGGAAGAGTTTCGTCACAGTAGTAAAGCCCTATTTAATATTTTGACATGTAAGTGTAAAGATATCAACAAGTGTATTTGTCCTAGGATAAAAAAAAACCTATGAGGGAACAGAACTTTTTAATCGACCAACGCACTACGAGGTAAATGGTAATTGGAACATTAGACATTAATACGACAAATAAAATGAGAAATACAATGAAAAGAAAGTTAGCGAGGGAAAAATTGCAGTGTAATACTCAAAAAGAAAATACAGAAAAGCTCAATATTTCAATTTCTTCTACATCTAGTGAATATGACAGCGAATATAATAACATTCCCCAAACACAATCGCAAGCCACTAGGATAGTTTCCAAAACTAAATTCACCACAACAATCGATTATGCTTTATTATCAAAAACATGTGATAGATATAGAGTTTCAGATAGAGCTGAGGCGGCCATTACCTCGGCGGTATTGTATGATGCTTCTAGTACTAATTCGGAAGTTATTGATAAAAATAAGCTTTGCCGAAAGCGCAAAAGAACAAGACAGTGTATTTTAACACAGGAAAAAGTTTTACAAATACCGGCTTTATATTTTGATGGACGAAAGAACAAAACATTAGCTATCGTAGAGAAAGATTGACGAAAGTATTGACAAAATATTCTAGAAGAACACATTTCTTTGATTAAAGAACCAGACTTAACATTTTTGGGATACATCGCACCAATTTTTGGAACTTATAAATGTATTGAACAAGCAATTATTGATCACTTTTTGGAGGGAGGATTATCCATGGAGTATTTGTCGGTAGTTGGGTGTGATGGAACAAACATAAACGTTGGAAAAAATGGTGGTATTATACGTTTGTTAGAAAAAATATTAAATAAGCCATTACAATAGATAATTTGTTTGCTGCACATGAATGAATTACCGTTGAGACATTTATTCATACATATTGATGGATCAACATCAGGACCCCTGACGTTTTCAATTACAATTAGAAAAATGTGAAAAAAAATCTGTTCTTCAGTTTCAACCTATTGCCGGAGAGCTACCTGACGTATCAATTCAAGTTATGAGTTCAAATCAAAAGTATTTATACAGAATAGTCTCTGCCGTAATAACAGGCGTATTTCCTGAAGATTTAAAAAGCAAGTCACCTGGCAAAATGTCTCATGCCCGATGGCTTACCCGAGCTAACTGCATTCTTCGTTTTTATGTCTCGATCGAAGAACCTTATAATAACTATTATAATATTAGTTTTTATATAATTATTCTGTGTATTTTGTTTTCATTTATAAACAAATTTAATTAAGAAAATTGCATTTTATTGCACAAATATTGCTTTAACAGTTTTAAAATGTATATCATCATTATTAACTAAAATCATTATATTTTAACAATTAGTTCATTTTCAAGGTCGATCCGGAAGCAAAAGATGATATCATATCAATACCAAACTTAGTATGTAATTTTAAGATGCAATTTAGCACCTTTTTATTGCTGTGCCTGGTCAAAATAAGAAAAAAAAATTTTCGCTCTATAAAAGTGACCCACCCTAATGTACAACATAACACCAGCAATGTTTCGATTAAAATCAAGGAAAAGTTTGTTAAAAACAAGAAGGGTTATTAAATGAGAATCAGACCAAAATGAATAATGAATAAAGAATAAAGGGATGGAGAGAAAATATTAGGGAAAGTAACGAGGACGACACTCTACCAATAGAACCAAAAGAAGAATTACATGAATGAAAATTTCTCCCTTAGAAACTTTGGAGAACAATTAACCGAATTAAAGCGGAATGCAGACAAACGAGAAAGAATTTGTTCAAATGGGAATTATCAGAGGATGATAATTGTGAGTGTGGAGAGTGTAAGATGGACGATATAAATGACAACGCTTTAAAATTGGCAGTTTATTAAATGGATAAAATATAATATGCAAATAAAACAGGACACGAAAAGAATAAGAACATAATATTATTGTCCTTGGAGTATTATTTAGGAATCAATAGTTTATTAGTATATTTGTATGAATTTTATTTATTTATAATTAGGTTAAGTTATTATACCTGAACAAATTAATTCATTTTCATTAATACTGATAATCTATACTAATTTCCCCTATTCAATTAATCCTGGACGCCAGAGAGTAACAAGCTAACCCTCACTGTGCTAACGACAATTAGAACTAAGACTTAAATTACCAACATGGCTACATAGTCTAAAATTGGAGACTGCAACAGTTTAAAAACCCCAGAAAACATTGATATTAATGCAAAACATAATAATATTAGTTTAATACATGAAAGCTTCAATCAATTCTTAGATTTTTAACATTTTAATTTAATTTTTTACGTACGTGATTTTTCTTCCACATTAAAAATATCTAAAAAATGTAAGAGTTATTATAAATATTATTTAATAGAATAAATTAATAAAAATAGTATAAATAATATATTCAGTAAAAAATTAAAAATGGAAAAATGTAATTATTTAAATACTTATATAGATTTATATATTTAACACATTGGCACATAATTTAAAATATAATTATTTATTATATGCATACTTTTGAATATTTGAAACAATGGTTGCACTAAAAAAATATACAATATTGTAATTTATACAATTATTGATAAAACAAATCAATATTCACGTATTTTTTTTAAACTAACTACTAACATATTTTTAAAAATACTGTACTGACTTAAATAAAAAAAATTTCGTCATCAAACAATCGCATGGAGTGTCAGAAATTCTAATTCACTATAAAATTGTCCAACTGAACGAAATTCATGACCCAATGGATTCCAAAACTATCTACATAAATGTATGTGGACAATATTACACAAAATTTTACAGTCTACAAAAGCCCTTGCTATAAACTGAAAACTAAAGATTTAACATCACTTACAAAACAATAAATTTTCATCCATAATCACAGGAGACTTGAAAGAAAAGTATACCAATTGGCACAGCAAACAACAATGCCGAGAAAATACTCGTTTAATATATAGAAGTTTCCAACATGAGTTAGATACATCATACACGGCCATTACATTTGATTCCTATATATCCACCTATTTTCCTTTTGATCTCTGAGAGGAACTTCTTTCATATTACTTCCTTTTGGTCCATAACGTTTATAATAATAAAAAATAAGCAAATCGTATACATACATGATCCCCTCTGGTGACCGCGATAATTTATTACAATAGTAACGTTTTATTTCATAAAATAATAAATAAATGAGAATTTTTCTCATCAAGATCTGGTGTCCAAAACCTGCCAGTCTAGACGCTCGTACAAACTAATTGTGGAAAACTATCTATTTTAGTTTGTTCTCTGCTCTCTGTCACAAAGGGAATTTAGACTTCAGGATCCAGATCGCAGGAATAAGTCTGATTAGGTCCACATAGACAATCCTTCATTCCATCAGGACAAAGAAGTTTTTCGCGTTGAATGATTTTATTTATTATCCGTAGTTTCTAGTGTGGGCAGTTAAATAGTGTACTCAGCAGTGTCTTCCGCAGCTCCACAGTATATACTGTTCACCTTGATTCCTCTTGGATCAGGAAGAAAGTATGATCCTTAAAAGGCCTTTTCGACCACCTTTTGAGATCAGAAAGTAATCTATGTATTTAAGCTGCATTGACTTCAGGACTTTATATGAGCCTAAGCATTGATAGTAAGATGATTTTCAGTTTTACGTATCACTATGGCTCATACGGCAAGTTCTATTTTTTTTTTGTGTTAATCAACAAATGAGACTAAATTATTTCGTCCAATTTGGTACGGCCTGGACTCTGGACCATTGGGTTTGACACGTATTTTTTTAACCTTTTAAGCCTTCAGATCTTCAGGTGGGAAGGTAACCTAACCTCTCATGACTCAGGCGTTTATTTGGTCTCTAATTGTAGCATTACAGATGTTCGTATAATTCGTTTTATCAGCATACAAAGATGACGCATCGTAAAATAGCTCGCTGTTGGCGACTGACATTAATAGTTCACATTTCATTAAAACACAAAACAAAATAATTTTCCATTTTTATTATTATTTGATAGTAAATAATTGTAGCGAAATCTATTACAAATTATTTATTGAAAAGTGTTATTTTTATTGATAATTTTAATCTATTCAGATAAACTAAGTGCAAAATGAAGTTAATATGTACTCAGATACATACAGCGTGATAATATATATCCATTATATTATTTAAAAGTTAATATTAATTTTTCGTTTAAATTATATTTCATAAAACTTGTTTATATTTTGAAATAATTAAGTTGTTATAATACTAACCTCTTTTACTATTATAAGTGTAATATTCTATAAAACCATAACAAAAGTAAATGAATTTATTTATTATTGAAATAACTACATGTTTAAAAACAATATCATCATGAACAATAGTTAATTTATAACTACATAGGTAGTTAATGTGGTGGATTGACAGATGGCCAAAGGAATAGTTTAACGGTTATCAGCTAATGGGCGACTGCGGTATTTGTTATAAGACTATAAGAGATATATAATACATAGTCTTAGTTAATATTAATTAATAAATAATACGTAATGTAAATAGAAAATTCAATAAAATATCATTAATTAAACAATTAAAATATGTTCTCTTTATATAAAATAGAACATTTGATTTCTTTTCCCATGAACGAATTTTTTTCCTATTTTATTCCTTGTACCTCGCAGAAGTATGGAGTTCGCGGCAGTCCTAGTCCATTTTGTCCCCTAAAGCCATTTCCGGGGTTTCGTAATTTTCCGATCGGCCGTTTTTCCGATCCAAACTGATGACAATTTGTATCATTTTCCGGCCGGTCGGGAAGAGAAAATGGCCGCCGCCTCCGTGGCGTTTTTCCATAGCAACCGATAATACCAATCGCTTGTCAAAACAATAGACAATATAGCATTAATTAATAGAAGTCTAATTCCATTGACTTTTATAAAAATTTTATATCAATTTTAATCTTATATGTATATATTCATTATTGTAAATTTAATTCATTGCACCTTTTATTAATAATATATAATTGAACCAAATATTAATAATAGTGATATATTAGGTAGGTATATACTATATACCTACAATATACTACACATACTATTTACTAACAAACAAGTTTTTCTTTATTTTATACATTTATTATTTTATTTAATAATACAACTTTTATGTATACTTTACTATAATATATGTATAATTCTGTATCAGTTTAATACCATTATTTATCCGTGGTATATATATTTCATTATAAACACCTTTTAAAATTAGCGTGTGGGATGAAGTCGTACACTAACAACGGAATAAATTGTCCGTCTTTTAATTTCATCGTGTGCGAAATTTTCAATTAAAACGTTCCCAATTTTTTTAACCAAAACAATAACAACAATTGCTATGACCTTTTTTAATGAACAAAATTATGATACAACAGCAGTTTTTAACGCTTTTTCGTATATCTATGCGAATATAATATTTTTTGGATCTTGATGATTTTTCTAAATTTTAAATGTATAATTTACTTATTTCATTATGAGCAACATCATGAACTTGTAACAATATCGTACACGAACGACGGAATAAACTTGACGTAGTTAACTTGCGTGTGTGACGAAGTCGTACACCTACGTACGACGGAATAAACTTGCCATCGATTAATGTTTTTGAGTGCGATGCAACCGCTCTCCTAACATGAAATCAATTTCCCCTGAATTAGATTTTCCGTGTTTGCGTATACGGACAAATTTAAGTATTCTAAAATTACAGAATGTAATCGACTTGCCGCCAAAAGGTGTCATATTTAAACCACTAGATCGCGGACACCTTAAATCCGCCGAAGGTGGATAAGACTACGAAATTTCCTTTAAATAAATGTACCTCCACAAAAGGAGTTTTGTATACACCGTAGGCCATATGCCGACGAAATCGATATGCCGTTTGCTAATATTATATAATATATAATATTCTGCATTATTTAAAAGCTATTGAATTTAATCTATTATATAATAACATCGATACAGAAAAAAATTGTTCAATATCTATTAATATTAAATATAAATATCGAAATAGTTACGCATAACAAATAGAAGTGGATACTCCTCTACACAATTGTCCATTTATTTAAAATATTGTTAATAAGCAGTGGTATATTATGGAATGGTGGGGGGGGGTTAAACGGTTTTATCCCTCTCCATGACCTAAGAAAATTAGCAGGTAAGTCAATTTTGAACGTTCCTTATTTGTCCCTTCAGTCTTCGTGGTTTATTATAATTAAGATTTGAATGCAATGATATTGCATAAGAAACTATGATAATAAGTAAAACTCAATGTAATACAATATATTAAACTGGAAGGCTGTTTCTAACGTTTACCACATGTGTAAACTTCTTATGTGAATCTTAAAAAAAATTATCATAATCAAAACTTAATAACTAATCAATAATTACGAAATAAAAACGTTTTAAATAACGGAAACCGTAATTTTGCTGATTTTCCGCCATTTTTTGGTAGTTTTTATTCTCTCAAGGAAAAATTTTTGAGAAATTCTAAAAATGAGGTAAATAAAGTACCAACTAGATGAAATTTGGTACGGAAAATGTACCTATTTGTAACCTAACCATCATTTCTACCAAAAAAAATGTTTTTATATATTATAAAAAAAATTCACGATTTTCATAATATTTTGTTAAAAGATTAAGGAGTATATTATTATTAGACTTCTGTACAATTTTCAAATTGATAAACCCAAAATTGCAGGCAATACCCTGTGTGCAATCATGTGATATTGACTTCTAAGTGACTGTAGTTTTAAATCACAGATGTGACATCACACAAATACTTCTATATGATACCTAAGAGATATTTAATGAAAAGATAAGTTCTTAATAATATAGTCACATATGTGATTTCGATTCATAATATCGTATACAAATTAAATTGTTAGCTATTTAGCAAGTTGTGCTATGTGAAGTCATAAGGATATAACAATATTACAATTGTTTACTAATATAAAATGTGAGATCACAACAATGTCACATAGTCTGACAGTATTTGATAATAAATTGTATACGTATTTAAATAATGATTTGGACTATAAATAGATATTAGAAAAATTCCCATATTTATAATATTATAGGCAACAATGCTAACAGTATATGCGTAGTCCCCCGAATATCTATGGCACATTCAAATAATTTTTTATTTTTAAATATGATAAATGAATAATTATCATTCATATCAACATCGCACAATCAAAAAACCATGTGCTCACGTCGCACGTCGTTATAAGTTTTAGAGTACCTATTTTTTATTTGATTTTTACAATATTTGTCACGTCTTGTTATTATTTTATATATATAATGGAAATGGACAATAATTCTAATTCCAAACAGGTAGGTACCAGTAATTCATTTATTATAATATATAAAATAATTAGTAAATAATGAGGTAATAATTAATATTAGTATATATTTTATACTTATTAAATTATAATATATATATATTATGTACAAATATACATCTTTTAATGTACAATATCAAATATAAGTAAAAAATAAGTAATGTTCGAAAATGTATATCTCATTTTTATTTATATCTAGTATCTACTATATATTTCTGATGTAAAATGTAATACTTTGATACGTTATATGTAATAGTGGGTTGTTGGTTATTTTGCTCCGGAAAATAAATATTCTGTGGTTCCAATTAAGTGGATCATTTTTTTGTGGAAAGATGAGTTTATGTAAATGGCCTAATAAAGGAAATGTTTTATCAATGATAGTAGAATTGTTTGAACCAGAAACTGATTGGCCTACATATCCAATTACAATTGTATCACAGTATTTTGGTAAGTTATATAATATATTAAATTAATTTTGTTATTTTATCTTATTATAGATATATATCAGTTACTAATCATGATCATCACTAGAAATAGTTTTTGAAATAGTAAATATTTTATTATTTTTAGATGATTATACTAAAGCACTAAAAAAGGAAAAAGAACTATTCATTTCTGCATCCGAATCAGAAATAACTCCACCAAGACACAAAAGAAAAAATAAACGTAATGTCTCAATTAATAATTTTAATGCAGAAAGTAAGATTTATTTATTTGTATTTACAATTTATTCATATTATAAGAAATTATTTTAATGATGAACTAATATAACCATAATATCAAATATATTTTTTTTAGATAATTTATTTAGGGAATTCATTCTATATTATTTTAATATTTAAAACATTTACTTTATATTATATTAATAATATTAATGTATAAAATTTATATAGGTAATAAAGGTTAAAAAAAAATTGTAAATATATACATATATATACACCTATTGAATGGTTGGAAGAAGTTGAATTCTGGAAAGCAACGGAATTTAGGACATTTCTTCTTTATACAGGCCCAGTAGTTTTAAAAGGTAGATTAAAAAAATCCCTTTATAATCATTTTATGCTCTTACATTGTGCTACTAGACTTCTTATATCTTCTGAAACATGTCATACTAATAATTCATTAGCTAAAACGTTACTAAACAAATTTGTCTATGAATTTTCTTTATTATATGGTGAAGAATATGTTGGATATAATGTTCACGGTTTAATACATATTGCTGATTTTGTTTTAATCCATGGTGCATTAGATGCATTTAGTGCATTCAAATATGAAAATTATTTGCAATTCATAAAAAAAAGTTGTAAAAGTTCAAGATATCCCCTCCAAGATACCTATAATCGAATTATTGAACAAGTTAATACTCAAACACAATGTATTTCTACAAATTATCCCATTTTAAAAAATGAAATTAATAACACATGTTTATATGAAAAAATGATTCTTAAAAATTTTATAGTAAGTTCAAAAAATATTAGGGATAAATATTTTATATTAAAAAATCAAGACATAGTTGAAGTTAAAAATATTATTAAAGACAAAAATGGACAAATTAATCTTCTTGTAACAAATTTAAATTATTCCATAATGTTTCATAACCCTATATCATCTTGTATAATCAAAATGTTTTACATAAATAATATAAATACAAATTTACAACCAAAATTAATTGATTTCAATTCTTTAAAATATAAATGTTTATATATACCAACACACAATAAATCTATAGCCATAGCATTACTCCATGAATTATAATTATTATTTTAATATATTTATTTTTTATTTTAAATTTTTATTTTTAATATTTTAAAATATATTTTATAATATTTAATGTTATATGTATTTTTTATTTAACATACACCTATATCTTGTATTATCAATTTATTGTACCTAAGAAGTAAAATATTTAAGTCACATAAATAACATTTAATGATATAACAGAGACATAATAATGTGATATCTATGTGATATTATTATTATATTTCTCAGTGACCTTATACACATTCAATGTGACTTCGGTGAGTCAAAAATGTGAAATAATATATGGAAGTCACAATGTGATGTCACATAGAACATAATATTGTGATATCGCATACACGAACTTCACAGGTAGGGATTTTAACGATGTCGGTGACATCTCTGAGATTTCCATAGGTCCAAATATTGAACTTCACATCTCTCAAAGTTATAACTATGTTACATCTTTGAGATTAATATTTGCACACAGGGTATTAATTTTTGTTGAAAAAAATTCAAAGCTCTATATTTGGCCAAAAATTAAACCAATTCCTTCCAAAATTTTACAACATTTATATATTATCAATTTTAGTACTCAAAATAATTTTCAAGTCCCTACAATCAAAACTCAGTTAGTTATGAAGAAAAAAAAAATTACGGAAATCGTAATTTTTGCCATTTTTTGGTAGTTTTTCTTCTCCTTAGAAAAAAATTAAAAAATTCGAAAAATGAGCTGTATAAAGAACCTAGAGGACACGATTTGCTACCGAAAGCATACCCCACATGTGATAATCAGACAATTATTTCTATCCGAAAAGAATTTTTATTTATAATATTGCGTTTAAAAGTATATAAATTGAGTTTTAAAAAGTTGTTTAAAACATTATTTTGTTGTGACGAATACCAGCACGGCAGCACAAGAGTCTATCCAGTGTGAGGGAAATGGAGGTAATTTCCACTTTTATTACCCACACAAAATGTAAAATTATTAATTAATTCTCTAAAACTGTAATGATAATCTATTGACTATTCAAGATTTACTCTATAAAAAACAAATTTGGCTGGTTTTAGTATTTATTGGTTTATTATAAGTGCCTCAGACGTAAATAAATGCTAGATACATCATTAGAATCATAAATTTGTTCTTAATTTTTTATTTTATTTTATTTTTTTTTTTTTTTAATAGCACTTGATACAATTGTTGCATACAAACTAGGAATTCCGAAAGACAAATATTCATCATTTTCATGAAACTCACTTATCCCATCATTTATTTTATTATCGATTTCCGTTAATTTAATGTAACGACTAAAAAATTCAATTGACAATAGTGCAAAGTATAAATAAATAATAGGTGAATATTTACGAGTAAATAATACATTTCAAGTTCCTATGATCAAAATCTAATTAGTTATTATGAAATAAAAAAAATTAAATAACAGAACCTTAATTTTTTCAATTTTCCGGAATTTTAACTTTAAAAATTTATAATAAAAAAATTGTCAGTCACGATTTGCAAAATATTTTGTAAAACGATTGAGTACTATATTGTATATGATATTATAAAATTTTCAAATCGAAAATTGAAGGAATTATTATACATTTTTGAAAAAAAGTTCAAAGCTATACTTAACTAAAAAATCAACTAATCCATTCAAAAATTTTACCACACTCGTATATAACCTATGTCAAAACTCAAAAAAAATTTTAAATTCCTTATGATCGAAACTTAATTAGTTATCACTAAAAAAAATTTTAAATAACAGAAACCGTAAATTTTCCGCCATTTATTGGTAGTTTTTGTTCTCCCAAGGAAAAACTTTTGAGAAATTCTGAGCTTAAAAAGTACAAACAAGACGCAATTTTCTACTGAAAGCATACCCTATGATATCATAGGTTAATCGGATCATTATTTCTACCCAAAAAAGTGTCTTCCTACATAAAAAAAAAACATCTTTGTAAAACTAATACATTCCTTACTTCGCTCAGAATCTAATAGACTAATTTAATTTTTAAATATTTATATTGTATCATAATTCTTCAGTCAATATATTACATGTTTATGAAGTAATTAAAAATCTAATAAGAATATATTGGATGTAGTTATTTTAATACTATAAATTAATAAGTTTGAATACATTTTATTACCTGAGACAAAATTTAAAAAATAATCACGGAATTCCATTTGATTAAATGATACTTTTGTTAAAAAATTGAATGAATATTCTAAAACACAATAAATAGTTTGATATATTAAATATCCATTGTATTAAATTTTTTGTATATTTGTTTTCATCGTTTGTACAAATAATTAACTAATAATATTGTAGTTTAAACACTTTTTTATTAATTTTAATTATTATTGATAGGTCCTACGCAACAAGACTTATTGTAATCAAAAATTTTCGTGAATCATATGTTTTTAATGTCCTTATATAGTTTTATCTATACAGTTTGTTCATTAGAACGCATTACATAATTTTCGTATAAAATTATTCTAAAATTTCCGATAATGATAAACTGTTTTTATAATTACCTGTGGCGGTTTAAGTTTTTGTTTACATGATATATTATTTACATTTTTTAAAATAGAAAATGATTTGCAATTTATATTGTTTTAGAAAGATAAACAGATTTTTGATAGATTCTAAAAAAATTCTTAAACGGTGATATTTTTGAAGTGGTAGCAGTGGTTGTAAGTCACTAAATGAAAGGGCAATATTTTACCAAAGAGTTTTTCGATAGTTATTTGATAAGACTTCAATATGTGCGTTGAAATTTAAACGACACGAACGGTTAGTTTTTATTACATGATAATGCAACCGAACATTCATCAACATTAGTAACACAGTTTTTGATGAAAAAAATCGGTTATTTTTAGCAACCGGCGAGTACGGAGTCTGGCCCTCACATATATTTTTTTATTTCTAAATTTAAATATAATCTCAAAAAGAAATTGGTTTGATGATGTGAAGAAAAAAGAACAAAATATGACAAACATTTACCAGAAAAAGATTTCTATAAAGCTTTCCAGCGACTGTACAAGTGCCCAAATATTTTTATAGAAAGGGGAAAGTATTATTTTCATAACTATTCCGCTTCAGTAAACCACGTAGTAATGCTTTTTATCCGTTAAAAATTATGTGTAAAACAAAAGAAGCTACTATCTTTTTCTATTATCCTATTTTTAACTTTTTTTTTTTTTTGAATTCACTTATAAACAAATTGATCTTCATACTTCTAAATTAGACATTTCTTCACTTGACTTACCTAACAATCTTTATTTTACTATTAATAATCTTTTTAAATGTTTATCACCTTTACATGGTATATGGTCAGTCGGTCCTAATGGTCTATTTGATGATTTTTTTTATTTAATATTAATCTTTTATATCATCCTCTTTGGATTCTTTTTAGACGTTATCTGGATGAGGGAACTTTTCCATCAATATTAAAGTTTAGCTCAAATACATTTGTGCCAAAATCCGGTAAGCTATCGAATGTTTCTGATTTTCGATCGATATCTATACAATCGCACATTTCTAAGCTTTTTGAGTCTTTAGTTTTGTACATGTAGCCGTTAATAGTATTGTTATGGAAAAACAAAATGGTTTTCGCCCAAGTTGTTCCACCATTACGTGCAATTTAGTTTTTAATAATATTATAATTGAAAAATCAATTGGATGTTATCTATACTTCTTCTTCTAAGGCATCTTAAAGATCAAAAAGGTTCATTGCCGCAACAATAACGTCCTCCCAAATTTCCCTGTCTCTTGACACTTTCTTCGCATTTTCCACTTCAATCATCCTAAGGCCATCCTTAATTCTATCATCCCACCATTGTCTGGGTCTCCCTCAAGGCCGTTTTGTATTTGGTCTCCATTTTGTTATGCTCCCTAGTACTCCTTCATATCTCTAAATACGACCGTCTCATCTTATTCCGCTACTCTTCATAATTCTTATAGTATTAGCTTCTCCAAATAATTCTCTTAACTCTTCATTTGTCCTAATTTCAAATTCACCTCTTCATTAATTTCGTCCAAAAATTTCCTGAGTATTTTTCTTTCAAAAATACCCAATTTCTCCTATTTTTGTGGTTACCTACGTCTCATACGTGTATAATGCTATAGGTCTAATTAAAAGTTTATACAATGTTATCTATGATCTTCTTAAAAGTAATTTTGATTTGAACCATGTTGATAGTCCAAAATAACATCTGTTTGCTGCTATCAATCTTTCTCCTATTTTTTTCTAACTATTTGCATTTTCATTCACCCAAGTTCCAAGGTATTCGAAATGTTCTATTCTTTCAAATGAAAAACCTTCTATTTCTTATTGTCTTGGTGTATGATGTTGTCTGGATAGTATTAGGTATTTTGTTTTATCTCCATTTATGTTAAGACCGATTTCTTTTCCTACCATTATTAGCTCTTTTGTGGATTGTTTCAGACTCTTCTAATTTTTTACTATAAACACTAGATGATCAGCATATGCTACAATTGAAAGCTATTGGTCATCCATAAGTTATGTTCCTTCTGTCTAATTAAGAACTTGTCTCACCATTGACTTCAAGGCAATTTTAAACAAAGCTGGTAACAAAGCATCCCTTTGTATGAGACCTGTCGACACCAGGAATTCATTTGAGTAAGTTCCTCCAAAACTTACCTTACATTTAGAACCTTATATGCACAATTTGATTATTCTAGTAAGTTTTTCTGGTATCCCCATTTGGGACATTACGTTCACAGTTTCTTCCTATCACCCGAGTCGTATGCTGCTTTAAAATCCACTAATAGCATATGTACATCTTTATTAAATTCATGGCTATTTTCTGCAACTTGTTTTATTATATGAATTTGATCAATAGTCGATGTTATCTACACTGAATTTGAAAAATGAAAAAAATCATTTGATTCGGTAAAATAATGTTCTTATTCAGATTCTTAAGTTAACTGGTATTGGTGAGCCTCTTGTCAAGCCTCAACCTTTTGTCATGGATTATATCTTACATTAGCTATCATATACTAATATGTCTAATATGTATCTGGCAACATCTGGAGTAACTCAAAGAGGTCATCTATCTTGCCTCTTGTTTGCATTATTCATAAACAGTGATTCTAGTGTCTTGTCCTATGCCGAAATCTTATGTTTTGCTGGTGATATTTAATTATATATCCACATTTCTAACTTGGATGACTGCCTTATACTTCAGGATGATTTAAACACTTTACTTATGCTAGAATTCAGCCCCCAATAGTCTTTTCATAGGAATACTTACATTTTGAGAATACTTATATTTTGCGTTCAAATAGTTTTGTTATTGATCTTAAGTTTATGCTCTGTATAGCCTTAATCCTGGACCTCATATTAAATATGTTTATTGTAAAGCTTAAAAACCTTTGTTTTTGTTTTGAGACTGTGTTGAGAATTTCGTTTAGGTTTGCCTGTTAAGGTATTGCTCTCATGTTCGCCCTATTCTTGATTATGAATTTGTTATTTTGGAACATACTGTCAGTTAATCTATGCAGGTGGAAACAGTTTAGCCCCATAATTATGATCTTTCAGCAGTTTGACTTTAATTAGTATCTCTCGCTTGAAAATAGACACATATCGGGTATTATATTTTACGGATTGTTACAAGGTACTCCAAAATAATAATTCTCCTTCCTTAATTTCTTTAATTTGTTTAAAAGTATCTCAACGGTTTTCTTGCTTAGTCACTCCATATTACATTCTACATGCAAATACTAATTATATTAAAAATGAACCTATGCGACGAATGCCTATGTCAGTATGGATCCTGTGTTTCTATGTTTTCTTTATGTGTAATACTATCTATATTTATAAGTTAAGTTAAATATCTGTGCATTTTGTTATTTGTTTATTTATATTTAAATATAAATTATTATAAAAAGAGTTTGTCCTGAGTATTTATTAAAAATAAAATAAAACTAAATACAATTTATTCCAAATAATTTGTTTTTCTCTCCTAATTTTTTTTTAAAATATACTGTGTATAATAAAGTATATTAGTAGATTTTATCTATAATTTGAAGTACGTAATGTGCACAAAATTTTAAATATTAACTAGAATTAACATTATGGAAATTTCAATAAAAACACAAATTACGGGCGTATTTTTTAACTCCTCTGTAAATTAAATTTGACAATTCTACTAAATTAATGTGTTCTTGAAAAATACACGTTAAAAGTTCTTCTAGATTACTGAAGCCAATTTCATTGTCTGCAACAATAAAATTATTGATTATTTCATCTTGGCTATATTAATCGAATATTAATCAATTCAGTGGCATGTTGTGGTCATTATGTAAAAGCAATAGATGCCACTGAATCGACTTAAAGTATATCTTATCATTTCAGAAACCACGTTACACAGAAGAGACACAGGTATTCAGTAATTTATTGATACAAACCAAACGGCGGTTCGTGTAGATCAGGGGTCTCCAACCTTCAGCCTGCCGGCCCGCCAAAATAATTGATATTTTAAAAATATATAGCGTTTATTTAAAATTAAAATAATAATGTATAATGATATAATGCATATAATATTAACTATAAAGTCATATATTTATACATTTTTATATTTAATTTTATAATAATAATAATTAATAAATAATAATAAAATAATGAAATCATGGAAATTGAAATTACGATGTTTATTTATGTATTATTGTTACACGAAATATAATATCAACAACTAATAATAGCAAAAATACCAATTTTCGGTTATTCGACAATATTCTGCTATATGTTTCTTACAATTTTAGCTCACGATGCTGAAACATTTCTCACACTTAAAAAAAAAAGGATGAAGACCCCTGATTGTAAATCATTGGACGTAAGGATCCAATATGATATTGCATATACTATAATGTTCATATTACTTTATTATATTATGTAACAACAAAAACCCAATTAAAATAATTAGAAAAGTGAAGAAGAAGAATTATCATCATCACCTTATATAATAATCATCTTATAATAATAATATATTATTTGTAATACCTTGCCGATTGTCCTATACTAAAAGTTAATATCAATAGTATTCGTTACATAGGTTTATACTTTATACCAGTGGTGCGCAACCTTTTTTGATCCACGACCCCCAAAATTTTTTATTTTGATAATACGACCCTTCGTACCAACATTATGTAAATGTTGTATAATATATATATAATGTAATATTCAATAAAACTTGTTATCGCAACATTAAGATATGGCATAATATTGACACAGCCATTGACGGTACAAAATAATTTTACTTTGTATAAAACTATAAAATAATATACATAATATATAACTTTTTCATTCTGTGTAAAATTATTAACGACCCCTTAATAAAATTTTGCGACCCCTTTATGGGTCTCGACCTCCAGGTTGCGCACCACCGCTTTATATCATGATGAACATTTGAGATGGAACATATTAAAGTAAAACGAATATTATTTTAAATTTCAAACACAAATCACTTTACATTCTTATAATCTAACTCAACAACCCGATATTGCTAGCGTAGCACGTTTTAAGGAGTAATATTTAGGCAATTCATATGACATAATCATTTGTACCACGCCTGTGTGTGTGTGTATAAGTGCTATGCACGGTCCGTATTTTCATAAATTGGAAATTTGGATCATGACCAGACGGACTGATATAATAAATAATGGAATCAGACTGAGACCGGAACGATAATTTTATTATATTAAAAAAAAAAAAAATGAAACTAGACCGGAAGCCAAACTGAAATCTGGACCGGACCAAACCGGATTGAAAAATACTGGATTAGACCAGATTGGGCTTCGTGTTTACGTTAAAAATTACATTTAATTAAAGATAACTCAAAAACGTTTTAAGTCAATTGATAATAGTAACTTAACTTAGTTAAAAAAACTGAAATTTTTAAACTGAAGACCAAATCTATTCAAAAATAACAATTATTGATGATAACTGACTAATGAACGTAAAAATAAACCAGTGATGTTCACAACGTTTGTATATTTTGTACATGTTCCTAATCGATGCTACTAACATAACGGTTATTTTTGTATATTTAATGAAGTATAAAAACATTTTATTTTCCATAAAAGTATATTTTTAACTTAACGTCTAAAAAAGAATATTAACTGAAAAATAACTTGGTAATTTACAATAAATTTAACTCGTTAAGTTAAAAGAGTAAAATATGTAACTCGTTATACAACTTAGTTAAAAGTAATTTAACTTTACCTTCATAACTCGTTAATACCCGTTGATCGTTACCTATCCTTACAATTGCCTATATTATATTTTTATTTAAATAGTCGAATTTCTATTATATACCTTCCATTACATTATAGTATAGCATTATACCGCTATGTCCGATAGTATACCTAATATTATTATTGTTAGCAAATATAATTTTATAATCATTGTGATTTGACTTATTATTATTAATCACTTGGAGTTTAGGACAAACATAAAATATAATTTACGTGATAAAATGAATAGGAAAATAAATAATAATATAGATCATGGGTTCTCGACCTTTTGAGGTTCACGCCCCCTTTTAAATTATTGTATGAGTTCATGCCCCACCCCCTCACTACTATATGATTGATGTATGCTTAATATTTATATATAAATATATGAATATATAATATATAGGTCATAATGAGTCTTGTAAAGTATTCGAATAAAAGTATTTGAATATTAGTATTTAAATACACTTTGAAGTATTTTTGGGTATTTTAAATACATCTTTTTAAAAGTATTTTCTTAGTATTTTTAATGCATTTTAAAAATATTTTATACGAAAATAAAATACTTGTATTAAAATAGGCACTGATAAAAATTTTTTCTTTGCATTTTATTTTTATATGTTATAAAATTAAGCTACTATGAAAAATTCATAATTTTTACACATTTCCTTGCCATTATTTAGCAATGTACATTGTAATGTACATCATGACTTAGTTATATTCAATTGGGTAAACTTAGTAGATATTTTTTATTTTTTTAAACACTAGTTATCATATTTAATATTAACGAAAGATATTTTTATTCAAATACTTTTTTTTTAAGTATTTTCAAAGTATTTAGAATACAAATTTATTCCAATTTAAATATTAGTATTAAAATACTTATTCAAAAGTATTTTTTACAAGACTGGTCATAATTTACTTTAATGTTGATTACTGGATTAATATGAATATAATTTCATAAAGTTTCTTTAATTATTAAATGAATTTATTTGCATAGGTAAGATATAAAATATTATTACAATTTAAAATTAAAATTAACTATTATTAAATATAAAATTAATGAGAGGGTTGGCACTGTTTATTTTTAATCAGAAGAAATCGTAGAAAACAGCAATATTTTCATTTTTCGAGTTTTTTTCAGCATTTTCACGCCCCCCCCTGAAATTTTGTCACGCCTCACAAGGGGGGCGAGCCCCTATGGTTGAGAACCCTTGATATAGATTATTGAATTTTATTATACAATGTGCGGGATGACAAGTATGACGATAATTTATTGTTAACAATATAATTATATAAATATTTTAACAATATTGGTACAAAGACCCAACAATAATACTATAAAAAAGTATAATATATATTATTATTTTATAATATGATATGAATTTTTTTCGGACCGGACCGACCATTTTTATTATAGAAACTAGACTAAAGTGATAAGTTGAAATCGGACCGAACTGAAATATTAATGGAAGTATTATTGGAACCTGGACCAGACCGAATTCCATCTAAATTTATTGGACCGGACAAAACCAAACCCATTAACTATTTTTGAAGGACTGGACCAGACCGAACTACGATTCGGAGTTTCAGACTAATATAGACCGGACCAGGCAGAGCTCTACCTCTAATCTGTGATCCCATCGTCAAGTTATTTATAGACATTATATTACACGATGCAGCAATAAATACGCATACGATTGCGAGAACTGTTTGTGTGGGGTGGCCGGTGACATAATCATAGATAGGATTCTACTCGTTTCTATGGATATTTACGCACACGTATGTACAAGTTAGTGATCGACTTCCATCAAAATTAAATGAAAGTTATTTAGATTAACTAAAATGCTTTCACAGGAAAAAATCTTGCACCTCGTAGATATGTTAGATTTTGGTCAATTTTTTTTTTATTTGAAAGACAAGAACATTTTGCAGGTTGGATTGAAGCCCAAATTTTCATTTGTCTTTAAATAGGCATTATTCAAGTGCATTTTATAGCTTTTTATAACAAGAATTTTGAAAATCGGCCTTCATCCGATCTGCGAAATGTTCTTTTCTCTTTAATACAAAACTAATAGACAAAATTTGACTATTCTTGAGAGATTTTCCTGTAAAGTATGTTTTTATATACTAAAAACGCTCCGGCTCCGACTTCCTTATTAAAACAATAAGAAAATAAAACTTAGCTTTAAATCCAAATTTTACTTTAAAAAAATTACTTTTGTCGATTTTAACAGACAGAATTCAATTATGGGTAGTAGCTAGGCCATCAAAAAATATCGACAAAGTAAAAAAAGTGGGAAGGTCGATTGTAGACCTTTCTCCTTCGTCCCTTCGGTTCTCGGAGAAATTAATGGTTTGTTATACTTAGATTCGAATTCAATGATATTGCATTAGAAAATATGATTCTGAACGAAACTCATTGCATTATAATATACTATACTGATAAAACATTCCAAAATTTTACCACGTGTGTAAATTACCAATTTAAATATTTAAAATAAATTTCAAGTTCATACGATCCAAATTCAAGGAGTTAAACCGTTAAACCCAAAATTTTGGAAAAAATTTCAGAGCTTAACGGAAACTGTAATTTTACCGATTTTCAGCCATTTTAGTGATTTTCTTCTCCCAAGGAAAAACTTTTGAGAAATTCGAATAATGAGCTAAATAAAGTACCATCTAGACGCAATTTGCGACCGAAGTCATATCCTATTTGTGATAATCGTACCATTATTTCTACCCAAAAAAATGTTTTTATACATTATGGAAAAAAAAATCTTTGTAAAACCAATACTAAAAATACTACTAAAAATTCCAATTAACAACATTACAACATTTAACAACATTAAAGCTTCAATATTATGTAAAAAATCATATTTAATTTATTTAACCTTCACGCATATTCACGAGTAAAAACTGTTCTAAATTCACTTTGATTTTATATAAACGATATTTTATTCGCTTGGAAAATGCATTAATCTCACAACTGTAATAAGATATATATTAAGAATTCCTGCTATAAATCACTCTCTATATTAAAAAAAAGTTAATACATAGACTTAAATTTTAACTAAATAAAAATATATCTAAACGTCTTGACATCCTAAAATAAAAAATAAATTGTTGTCACTAGAATCATCATTATTCAACTTTAATCAAAGTGTTAATTTTTATTCGATTCGCATTCTTTTTGACAAAAATTCAGATTGTAAGATTAATTAATAAATGTTAAAATATTAAAATAAATATATTTATAGATTATATTTACTCACTTTCATCGTTATTTATGGTGTTAAGGAAATCAAAATACATACATAATAAATTTTCAAAATGAACAAACAGCAATTGTATATATGTTTCATTCACATTTTCATTTTTCCAATGTAATGCATCTATAGGTTGATAGAATAATAGGTATAATGAATTTTTAAAATTATTAAAATAATATGATTGATATTGTTGTATATATAATATGTTGGTAACATTCTGTCATTGATAACATATATGTATATTGATAATGTAACATTCACAGAATGCATAATCAAATTTTTAATCAGACACACAAAAAGTACAAAATGTTGTATAATAAAAATAATGGTACACCAAAGTTTTAATGTTATTTATTTATATTACTATTACTATTTATAAATTACTAGTGTTAAAAACACAACAAAAGTAAATATAAAACAGAAATAATATGTGTGTCTTTTTTATAAAATAAATAATTAGTCAATAAGTAGTTATTTAGAAACATTTGATATATTTAAAATATTCAATATGAAAATAATAAATTTCTATAAATCTAAATATGTGAATATTTTTTGAAAAATACTTTGAGAAAATGTTGAAAAATTTTTCCTACCAGCCTATAAAAATGTTATACAAAATTATAAATAAGATAACAGACATATCTAGCTGATTAATCCAACTCATATAGTCTATAAATCATTTTTATACTTCACCTGTGTAGCTGACAATATTTGAAGTAAAACGAAAAAACAATATTTTTTCATTTAAAAATTGTACTGAAATTTTTCCTTCTGTACTATATAGTTCTTGTATCAATTCATGTAATTGATCTTCATCTATAAATACTTAACGCATAATATAGTTTAATTAATATATGAATTTAAACACAGGTTATAGAAGAATTTATAATAATAATAGATGTTAGATGACGTATGTTATTATTATATATTTATATTACCAATATTTTTTTTTGTTTAGGTTTGAATCGGAGTGAGTCAACTAGCGGGGGGGACCAGGGATGCGAGGCATTCCTTATGAGGTCACAAGCAGCAAATATGGAACCCCAAACAAATGTATATTAATATAAAATTTACACCAAAAGTCCAAAAGTCTTAAAAAAATTAATAGATCACTTTTTTTAAATATAAATTTGAATGAAGGAGGCCCAAAATAATTGTTCGCACCGGGGCCTTGTACAACTTAGTTGCGACACTGAATGTCGGGCAGTGAACTAACAAATGGAATAAAGAATGATTGTAGAGATTTGAATGCTAAGGTAACCAGTATTGACTTGTGAGCAGTGACGTATTCAAGTGGGGGGGGGCAGTGGGCCATGTTCCCCCATCATTGGCTATATCAATGTATAAAGATATAATTTTTATGATTATTTTATACTTATGAAAAATTTGCTATGGGTTAGTGCTTTTAATTCTTATCAATTTGTTTTAATAAACATCAAATCCAAATTAACCATGTGGCGAAATCAGTGGAAGGGTACACAAGAAAAACCAGAGTCAGCTTTTGAAGCACTACGTTGTTGTACAGATGTATTACGTAATGTGAAATTATTACTACAATTATTTACAACTTTACAAATTACATCAACAACGCCAGAACGTATGTTTTCAACTACAAAATTATTAAAAAACTATTTATGATCAACTATGCACGAAAAGTGGCAATTAATGGGTTAGCTATGGCAAAGATAAAAAAATCACAGAAGATGTAATACAAGAGTTTTTCTTCAAAATCTCATCGACGTCTCCTATTATTAGATTGGTCAAAATTAAGCGTACCAATTTATATTTAATAATAATAAAAATAAAATATTTTAACTGTGACAAATATTTAGTATAATATTATGTACTGTGTATCCTAATAAATTATTATTGTTAATTGTAGAGTGTTTTTTTTTTAATTTTGCCATTGCCCTCCCCCTCCCATTTTAAAATGCTTACTATGCCACTGCTTGTGAGTATAAAATAAGAATTAAGAACTAAATATATAAACGGAATTTAGATTAGGGATCATGATGATAATTAAGAGTTGGTAATAGTTATTATAGTAATAAATATGATAGTGTATAAATATTAAATAATTTTATATATAAATAGATAGTGTGAGGGGAAGAAGAAAACCGAAGAATAAGTGCATAGATGGAATATAGTGTTACTTAAAGATAAATTATATGAATGGATAACATAGGAGATCATTGATCTATGGTGTTTTAGGACTAATGTAATGTAATAAAACCTAAGCCATCTATATGAGTGTGTAATGTAAAATCTATAAAATCTATAATTTATATACCAATTATCTATTTATAAATAAGTAGCTAAGAATATAAGAATGTATAAAACTTGATTTTTTTTACTTGTTAAAAGATCTCTACAGACTGTTTCTATGTTATGTACATTGTTATCTATATTATAAATAGGTACAATATAAAATATAATCTATATAACATCACAATATATAATTTTAAAGTAAAAGAATATTTAATATTATTGATTATAGACTAAACTATTTTATAAATCAATGGTATTATAAAAGTAATCATTTAAGTTAAGTATAATATATTTATTAATATAATAACATATCTCTATAAAAACATAAATAAAATAGCTCATAAATACAAGTATAAATGATTGTAGTTGTATTTGTTTAAATCGAATATCAATAATTAATTAAACAATTTTTAAGTTTATTCGATATGATGCAACGTGATTGAATTGTGGAATAATTTCGAAAATAACTCTTCGTTTAATGATAATATATCGTTATATTTCACATCAATAACATAATTATTATAATATTATGTACATTAGTAAGGATAGTCAAGGCTATTCCCAGACAGCGGTACTTAGATAAGGCGCTGTGTCTAACTGTTTTGTGGTGATTCTGTGGACTCTCCGTATTCAGAGACATTTAAGATTCTGAGCAGAGCGAGGAATGTATTGTTTCTACAAATGTTTTTTTTTTTTTTTTTTGTATGAAAATATTTTTTCAGGTAGAAATAATTGTCCGATTATTACAAGTAAGGTATGCTATCATAGGTTTTGTATGGTATCATCTTGGTACATTATAAGCTCATATTTCAAATTTCCCAAAAATTTTCTATAGGAGAAAAAAAATACTAAAATTACGATTTGCGTAATTTTTTATTTTTTTTATTTCGTGATAACTAATTGAGTTTTAGTCATAGGGATTCGAATTTTTTTTTTTTGAATACTAATATAGGCAACATTTACTTTTAGTATAATTTTGGAATAAATTGGTTGATTTTTTGGCTAAATATATAGCTTTGAACTTTTTTTCCAAAAAAATAAAATATTACCTACAATTTTGGGTTTATCGGTTTAAAAATTTTATAGAAGCTTAATAATATACTACTTGATCTTTTTACAAAATATTTTAAAATCGTGACTGACAATTTTTATCATGAAAAGATAACTCCTTAATTTTAATCGTAGGAATTTGAAATTTATTTTGAATAATATATACATGTGTAATTTACACTCATGGTAAAATCTTGAAATGAATTATCAGTATAATATATTTTAATATATTGATAATTGCTCAAAATCGTATTTTCTAATGCAATCTAATTGCATTCAAATATTAATAATTAGAATAAACCACTAATTTACCCGAGGACCGAAGGGACGTAGGAGGAACATCCTAAATTTTTGTTCCCGATTTTTAAACTAGAGTTTATTGGATGCCTCTATTGCTAACTCGAAAGTTGTCCAAAGTTGTGATTTTGTTGTCACTACTTGGAGTGAAGCCGATGGTTTTATTTCAACTTTAACGACTTTGGTATTTAATTAAAAAAGATTCTATTATAGATGTTGTTTGATTCAAGTATAATTTATAAGCTATTGTATTGTGTAATGTAGTGATGAGCAAAATTGTCTTGGTCTTGGTCTTGCAGCAAGACCAAGATCAAGACCAAGACCAAGACTGAGTCTGCAAGACCAAGACCAAAACAAGACCCACACTGCAAGAGTCTTGCAGTCTTGCAGTCTCGCAGTTATTTTTTTTTTTTATAAATTTCCCAGAATAACACATTTAGTGTAAGTTATTAGAAATAATTCTTATTATATAATACAAATGTAATATTTCATATTTTGACGGGAAATAATGAATTATTTATTTATGAAAATCAATATCAGAATTCAGAAATAATTAGATATATTATTCACTATAAAGTTGTTTTGTAACAAATAGTAATTATAGAAACGTAATGGAATTATTTTAAGATGCCGAATATGACACAAATGTATATTTGTGAGCACAATAACATATTATAATAATAACATCAGTCACCGACACGGTATTATTTATAAATCAAAATATTTATTTAGAGCTGTAAATACATCTCCCTATTAAATATAATACTAATAACAGTATTTAATTATAGTTGGTACTTGGAGTATTATTATATTGTACCATTGATTATAAATACGAATTTTTATATATATATTGTACGTATTTATTTCGTCTTCGTGTACTATCCATTTAATACTGTCACATTGTATATTGTGTATATTCATATCGATAGTCGTATTTGCGCCGGTTTAGTACAAATATGAATACAAATATGAATCTGGATACAACATCATCTATACAATCCAACAGTAAATTTGATAATTTTTTTGAAATTATTAATACTAAAGATAAAATTTTTGGAAAGTGTAAGTTGTGCGGAAAGAACAAAAAAACAGTTGAAATTCTAATGAAAAACAGAAACACTTCTGGGTTAAAAAAACACTTAATTTCCGCACATAGAAAAGAGGCACAAATACTTTTTCCTGTAAAACAATTGTCAAAAAATGGAATTGACAAGTTCTTTAAGGGTCCGGCTTCTGATCAGGTATGTATAATGATTGATTAAATATTAAGGCTCGGCCCATACCATAAATTCAGTGGTGTCATTTGAGGGGGCGCAACTCATACATTTGCCATAGTCTAAAATTAGCTAAATCCTAAGTCGGCAGATTTCAAAAATAACAACCCCTAAATAAAACCCCTTAATTGATTACCGCTTACAATAAAATAAAATACCCACCAAAAAAATGACCCTTCCCACTCCTGTTCTTAAAAATAGTCGGCAAATTTATGGGTCTGCCTTAGTCTAGTAAAAACTGAAATGATGCCACTTGTGAACATTTCAATAATAGCTACTGTATTTTATTATCTTGTTATATTATCAATAATAACCATGCCACAAACATAAACTCTTGAGAACTTATATTATATTAGTATTATACTTATATAAAGTTGAATAGTAAATAGTATTAATAACAATAATTTAATTTTTGAACATTTTATATTAGTTTTAAAATTAAAAATATTTTAAATAGTTTACCAAAAAAAAAAAAATCAGTTTTTAAAATAAAACAAACAATTTAATACATAACAGAAATTTATTTATTTAACAAATTGTTATTTTATAATAATAATTATTATAATAAAAACATTAACATAAATAAATAAATAAAATTATATAAATAATTAATTTTACTTAGTTATTAAATAATATTCAAAAAGATATCTTAAAAATGAGCTAAATAAAGTACCAAGCAAAAGCAATTTGCAATTGTTAATAAACAATATATTTTAATTACTTTTAGAGCTTAAGGTTTTTTAAAAAAATATTTGGGTAAAAAACTATGGTAATGAAAATATTGTTGCAATTTACAGGTAGGAAATGGAACCATCACTACTACAGATTTTACAGTACATACGGTCGATTGGATTACTCAGAAGTATCTTCCATTTTCGTTTTTTGATGATAAGGAAACACAGGACTATTTTAAATTAATTTGTCCAAATTTTAAATTTCCTAAAAGATTTACTCTTCGACGTCAGGTTAAAGACCGATTTGAACAACTTAAAGCTCGTGTTAAAAATCAGCTACAAAATTGCTCTTCCAAAGTTTCATTTACGATTGATGGATGGACATCCATAGCTTGTAAAAGTTTCTATGGTATTACAGTTCATTTTATAGACAATGAATGGATTTATCAATCAATGGTCCTTGATTTTGTACCCTCTCATGGTAAACATACAGGACGAGACATTGCTAATATTTTTCACAAATGTTTAGTTGAGTTTAATTTAGAAAAAACAATTCAAGGTATCACTGTTGACAATGCATCTGCTAACACTAAATTTATGACTGAACTAGAAAAATTGATCCCAGGTTTCGATGCTGAAAATCAACATTTTCGCTGCATGGCACATATTTTGAACTTGGGTGTTAAAGATTTAATGAACAATTTAAAATTGCAAATTGATTATGAGAGTGAAGATGAAATGGATAGTGAAAATGGATTGGAAGTGGACCAGGATAATGATGAAGAAATGGAGAGTGAATATGAAAT
>CM023359.1:43438085-43458941 GCA_013282895.1 Eriosoma lanigerum | reverse complement strand
ATGAAATAGAAGTGGACCAGGATAATGATGAAGAAATGGAGAGTGAAAATGAAACAGAAGTGGATCAGGATAATGATGAAGCTATAATGAAGTTACGTTCTATTTTTAGTAAAATAAAAAGAAGCGAAAAGATGAAAAATAAATTTCGTTCAATATGTGAAACAATGGGTGTACCAACAACTATAAATCCCATACTGGACTGCCAAACAAGATGGAATTCAACTTTTGATATGCTTAGAGTAGCATTAAAACTGAAAAAAGGCATTGTTACATTATGCAGTATTTTACCTGATTTGAAAAAATTTCAAATCTCTGAAACCGAATGGTTGATATTTCAAAAAGTTCACAAGTTTTTAATCAATTTTAAAAGTCTCTCAACAAGACTTGGTGGTGAAAAATATGTAACTCTTCCCCAAGTTATTGTTTCATTTAATCTTTTACTTGACAAAATAGAAACTACCATAAAACAATTAGATGAGAAAATTATGCGGACTGAAATAGACGAGCAACTAATATTGAGTTTCCAAGCTGCACAAAATAAAATTCTGAAACATTATAAAAAAACAAACTGGATTTACTGCACCTCACTTATTCTAGATCCAAGGCACAAGGCAGAAACTTTTGATTTAACATCTTGGGGTGCAGAGATAAAAGAAAGGAGTTTGAGAAAATTTGAAAAAATCTATGAAGTATACTTAAACAAAGAGCCAGTGTCAGAGTTGCTAGAAGAAGAAGAAGATTTTATTGAAAAGGATGACGACATTATAGACTTCAATGCGCTTTATTCAACTCCAATAAATTTCACAAATTCCCAGAATAGTAAGCAAGAATTGGAAAAATACCTAAGTCAGCCGAGGAGTGCAAGCAGTGAGGATATATTACAGTGGTGGAAGCTAAATCAAGTACAATTCCCTGTATTAGCAAAGATGGCAAAAGATTTTTTATCGATTTCAGCAACTTCAGTTCCCGCAGAGAGACTTTTTTCAAAGGCATCATTAGTTATACGCAAGCACCGGAACAAATTAAATAATGAATCTGCAAAATGGCTACTTTGTATAAACTCATGGTCAAAAAAGATTTTGTAAATTTACTTGTTATATTCATGATTATTTTTATTATTTAAAAAATAACTTTTAGATTATATTTTCTTATACATTATAATTAATATTAAAATTCATTTAACCCATTTAAATTGCTACACATATTATATTATTATAAGCAAATATTATTTGTATCTATTAATATATCAATTAAGAAACTTAATTTAAATATTTAAAATACAATATAAATATAAAACTCTTACATATTATTTACATATATTTATAATAAAATATAAAATTAGAAGGAAATTATAATTATTATTACATTGAATAATTACAACTTTTAAAATTATATCTTATATATTATGTACTTATTACAATTAGTTATAAATTCTAATAACATAATGTGAATGTGTATTTTACTTGTATATTAATAAATTATTATATTGTATTCAATTTTGTTTTGTTAAATTTAATATATATTTTTTATTCTACATGGGGAGGGGTGGAGGTGGGGGTTATAAAATGTTGTCACAGGGCGGAAAAAATCTAAATGCGATACTGTTTATATATTTTAATTTTAAATAATGCAAGAGTCTTGCAACAAGACCAAGACTTGAAGTGCAAGACCAAGACCAAGACCAAGACTGAGTCTGCAAGAACAAGACCAAGACTACCATAGTCTTGGTCTTGGTCTTGTTTTGCTCATCACTAGTGTAATGTATATAAACATTTGTATTAAAATCATATTATTATAAATAATTGAGGACATGGTAAGAGCCTGCACGTGGCGTCTCCTGCTTCACGACACATCGTATATGACTAGATAACCGGAAAAATATCACGAACTTATCTTACCAATTTCTAGGCATTCATACTGGAATTAGCCCTTTATAGGACAAACTCCACGTGCGATTTAAATGATAACACAAAACATCGAACGATTTTCTATTATATACTTCTTGCCACCCTTAGTGAATCACAGGAATACGACGTACTATGTGCCCTAGAAACGCACAGGAATAAGGACAAAAATACAATATCCCGACAAAACATCGCCGATAAAATATAGCGGAATGTAATAATCGCGATATTAAAATATCACAGTCAATGAATATAATTGATAATTATATTTATAATATTTCTGATGATAGTAACTTTTATAAATATTATAATCAATAAGTTATAGATAGTTTAGTCGTATTTCTATTTAGCAATTTTTTTTCTATATTTTTACTGTGGCTTTGCCAGATTTTAATGCGTCAGTATTATTATGCCAGATAATTTTATCTTTTATCATTTATTAGTTTTAACTGCGCCACCCTATATGGTGGTTAACTTAGAAAATATAATGCGCCAGACATAGCTTTCATACCTGAGTGTTTTAAATATATCGACCACGTAACTGTTCAAAGAAGGACCAATTATGAAGACAATTAGGCATCTGTCGACTACAAATCATAGACGATTGATGATCATTGTTATCTAGAGGCTATAATAGAAAATTGTCAAGAACGTAGACCATATTTTATAAATTTTATAAGTTCAACCAGGTTCATTGTTGTAATAGAGAAGAATTCTCATAATATCCATAATTCTCACAAGGCACAATTATTTTGTATTTTTAATTATTTTGTAACAATAATATTAGAATAAGATTTGACATGCTAAAATTTTATAATCGTTTTTCTATAACACGTAGAAATGATTGACGATGCAATTGATTGTAGATACAATCTGGTCATATTTATATATGTTATACTTTATGTTGTATGTTCGAGTATAGTATGGACTATTAAACATAGCGTGTTTATCACTATGTTTTCGGTTTCACGTTATCTTTCTATGTTTCGTCTATCCTCTTGTTGCTGTATTTCTATGATGGTAACGGTATCTATAGATTGTCTTCGGTGTACTTTTTTCGTAGATATTATTCCCTTTTTTTCTTGTGCTTATGGATAAACTTTATGATTAACCCAGTAGCGTATTAACATACTACAGGTACTACATAGAGACATAATTTAGGCACGTGCATAAAGCGCCATATTTTGAGGGAGGGCAAATTTATAAACGATACATCTTTTTCATTTTTTTTTTTTTTTTTGGTATATAAAATATGTTTTATGTGCAATTAATGTATATAATAATTAGAACTTATATTTTAGTAATTTAATGCTGCAAATTTCCACGTGCCTATAGTTATATGCCCCTGGGTGGACTTTAGGTCCGGTTTGGTGTTTTTTGACATTTCTATGTGTCAAATTTTACACCATACGCCATCATTTACTCATGATTCCTTTAATATCGCCCGGCAATTGAATGTCTATATTGATAGCCCTGACAAGGACGTTTTTATTATATTGTGCTGAATATTATAACACATTATTAAAATAAATAAATACAATAATAATTTTGAAACAATCTATATACATTTAGATTGCTTAAACTAAATTATTATTATTAAACTTAAAAATTAAAAACTATTTACACTATAGGTATATTACCTCTATTGAAAGGTTTAATGTTATTTGGATGATGAATCGACATAGTTACACGTTTCAAACTTTGAAAAAATATTTCAGATATTATTCCCAAATCTTTCGGAGTAAAATACGGATTGAGATCTAATGGAATGTTATAAAATATATTAGTAACGCATTATAGAAATGTTAGCTTTACTGTTAATTTTATCATAATATTATTACTGTTCTAAATAATTAATAATCAATGATCATATATAAAGAATTGCTAATATCAAATACTTATTGTTTGTATACATTAAAAAATCGTATTATAATATTTTAGTTTATAGAAGTATATGAATCAGATTTTGTTATATAATTAGCTATTATATCATTGTAGTTTTTAAGTAAATCATAAATATCAAAATGATATATAAGTACAATGCATATAAATATATTTAACTATATAATGGTAATTAAACATAATTCTAGCATATTTCGAACGTACAAATTAAGTATAAAATAATCATATAAAATTTCTGAAATAAAAAAATTGAAGTTTGTTTTTTAAAAATATAATATAGGTACTAAGTTCTTCAAGCAAAATACTAATAAAATAATAAGAATTATAAAATCCAATTAGAATGTGTATTTAAAATTACCAAAACAGAAAGTTGAAGATATTAAATAATTTTCTAAACGTGTAGCTAGTGATTAATGCTCGAAATAATGAATTTCCTGCTCAAATATGTGATTCTTTATTGTTCCTAAGAAATATGTACATAATATAAATTATACCCTATTTCACATATAAATATTTATTTAATTCAAATTCAAATATTATTTACTTTTAAGCTGATTAATTGAATGTAGAATATCTTTTAGGAATCGATCGTTTGCTTCAACTATAAAGATATATTATTACATGTATTTAATATCAGTATGACAATATCAGAGTTTTATCAAACACAATGTTTTGTACAAGATACAATAATATCCCCTCTCTATTTCTATGTCATCAGATTTCAAGCTTATTAGACTTGGTCGAGAACAACCAAATATTATTAGACCGCTTAAAGTAATTCTTAAAATTAAAGACGAAGTCCTCCATATAATTTCGACCATCAACACTTCAAAAAAATTCAACCCTGCAATTATAATCTCTATTTCGCGAGACTATACTCTTATGGAGCTTAAACTTGTTCGTCAAACTTATGCTGAACTAAAGGAAAAAAAAAAGAAGGTAAGTATCATTATACTTACCGAAACGTGGCTACTCCCAAATATACTGAATTCTAAGCTTGGTCTAAGTAACTTCCAGCTATTTAGATTATATAGAAACGAAAATACAATTACTTGACCTCGAGGATGTGGTGTCCTTATTGCTGTTAAGTCCAAATTCAATGCCACACTAATTAAAACGAATGTCATTGGCGTTGAACAAATCTGTATTCTTTTAACATTTAAATCTGTTTGCGTTGTTATTAAAACTGTGTACCTACCACCTCAAACCTCTTTTCTTAAATATGAACTGTACTGTACATGTGTAAAAAAATTACTTTTCGATATTAATCCAAAGCACCTCACCTTATGTGGCGATAATATTATATTCCTAAAAAAGACCTCATGGTCATGTGACGACCTTGGCCTAAAATCCTCCTGTTCCACAGATGCTCCTGCAACTATAATCTCTGATTCATTCGCATTCTTAAATTTATTACAATGTATCACAATTTTTAACACATACAGCGAACTATTAGACCTAGTATTTTCTACCTATAATAAACTAACTGTCGCCTAGGCTACAACTCCTTTAATTAAACCTGATTTCGACCATTAACCGTTAATGTTTTCTTTGGCTCTCTCCACAACATTTCAAGTAGTTGAACGCTCTATTATGATGACTTTATAAATTGTGATTATTTAGTAATAATAGTAATAATTATTATTATTTATTATATTGTTTAATACATATTAAGGGGCTTGTAACAATAAATAATATAAATCTCCATATTTAAAGATAGTATATTTAATATAATTTTTAGTTAATTTGTCGATTGTCTAACACAATATACCATGTTAAATAATAATAAAATAATAAAAACTTTTTATCATAAAACGTATTGATAAAAACAATTATAAAAAAAATATTTACAATCCATAAATTTCAGCAGTTTAATAAGAGTTCGGAAAAATTCAAACCGATTTTCTGAAATTTATTTAAATACATTTAGTTATTATAATATCCAATTTTAAATATATAATATTTAACATTTATAAAATGTTATAATAGTATTAATGTATTATTAATTATCAATGGAACTCATAGTGTGGATAGGAACACAAAGCGCTTGAGGACGTAAAAAAATAGCGTTTTTAAATAGCTAGGAGCAACTATAAGCATTAAACAAATTGGCCAAAGGAAATAAATATTCACATAAATAAAGCCCAAAAAGCGTTTAACGAACTAACGAAGTTCTTAAGGCCAAAAATAACATCTAGAAAAACGAAAGTAAGATTTTACGTGGCTATTATAATACTAACTACAACGTATAGTTACAAAGCTTCAACAACAACCAAACAGACAGAGAAAAAATTGAGAATTTTCAAAAACAAAGTATACAATAAATATGAGGATAATATATTATTGACAAATTAATGGGATCTAATGAATGAGATACAATAAAGAGCTACGTAATAGGATAGAACTAGCAATAGTAACAAGTTTTGTTAAGGGCCCAAGGATGCAATGGTTAGGCCACATTGGAAATGGAATATTTATGGATATTAGAATAAAACGAAAAAGACCTAGAGAAAGACCTCAATGATCCTTGACTAGTTAAAGATAGACTTTTACTAAACCATAGGCGGAAATCGAGTGGTGGATTTGGGGAGCTTAGCCCCCTCAAATATATGTTTTGTTTTCACTATTCGATAACCAATGGTCACAAGATAATCATAGATAATAAGATAATTTATAATAATACGATCTATAATAGATACAAGTGGCCTTAACTCTTCCAATTAGCTTGGCTACATGTGAGCGAAGCTTTTTAGCCATGAGACGTGTAAAAAACTAGTTAAGAAATTCAATGCTTCAAAACCGTTTTAACACACTCTCTATATAACATATTGAAAGCCAACTAAGAAAAACTATTGACAACAATGACATCATTGAAGTTTTCAAAAAAAAAAAAATAGAACAATAATATTGAAATAACTTAATTAAAGAAGTTGGATACCCACATATTATTCTTTCTCTGTCTAACACACCGAAGCATAGCGATTTAGACGTTTTCTATTTCCAACATTTCGATCGATCTAGTGATGCGATAAAGAACCTGAAAACTAATTTGAATTCGCTATTAAGTCTACTTCAGATCGACTTTCTCACTTTTTTGCCGTAAGAACTTCAAAAGTTCAATATTAACAATTTTTCAATTATGAATTTGTTAAATTAACATTACGAAGATCTAGAAGAAAAATGTAGAAAAAGTGGGAAAGTCGATTTAAAGCAAACATAATTACGAATTTAAATCAGTTTTTAGATTCCTTATCGCATCACTAGATCGATCGTAACATTGGAAGTAGAAAATGTCTATATCGCTATGTTTTATGTGTGTTAGACAGAGAAAGAGTATATGGGTATCCAACGCCCTTAATTTGAAATTTTATTAAAAATTATATAAGTATTTTAATATATAAATGTTTTAAATTATTTATATTATAAATTGTGTATCTATTTATAATACCTTATTTGTAACTTTATATTATATTGAATATCTTATGAACATTAAAGGACTCACATAGCTATTGTTATATTATTTATTTGTTGTTTATTAGCCCCCCCCCCCAAAAAAAATTTCAGTGGATTCCCGCCTAGCCTATCAATTTTAAAAAAATAATTTTATTTACATGGTTATACAATAGTATGTCATAATATACATATCAAATTTTTATCTTAAATATTAATAATTACAATATTTATGCATTAAAAATTAAATCCTTAAAAATATAATATTCAATTCTACTAAAAATTTAATCTTTAGAAGCTTATAAAAGAAATTATGAGTTACGATTTTCAAAATATTTTGTAATTAGATTAAGTAATATATTATTATGCTTCTATAAACATTTTAAACTGTTAAACCCAAAATTTCATGTAATATTTAATATTTTTGAGAAAAAAATTACATTTTTGGATAAAGTTTAAAGCGTTTTATTTAGTCAGAAATTCAACCAATCCGTTCCAAAATGTATAATATAAATTATATGTTGCATACTTATAATTATTTTTTAAATTCTGAGAGGAGTGAGGAATGTATTGTTTTTACAAAGATGTTTTTTTTATATATGAAAGCATTTTTTCGGGTAGAAATGGTCAAATTAACACAAATAGGGTATGCTTTCTATAGAAAATTGCATCTATTTGGTACTTCATTTAGTTCATTTTTCGAAAATGCAATATCATTGCATTCAAATCTTAATTATAATAAAACACTAATTTCTCCGAGGATAGAAAGGACAAAGGTGGAACGTCCGAAATCGACCATCCCGCTATTTTTTATTTGATATTCAAAGCTTATAGAAACGAGATAATGAATATTCTCTACAATTCATATTTTTTTACCAACTTTTTTACTACCTATTTTTTTATCTTTGCAGATTCGTTACTTATTATTTCAGAATATGTTTAGTTTTATCTTTTATGTTTAGGTACATGTTCAAATATTAAGACAACACTTATTTATTTTAGTATTCATTTTAAGCTGATTTCTTAATAATTATTTAATAATACTTATTAAGATTATCAATCCTAATTTCTAATGCATACTTACGATATATTACTGTATAATATTTTAATTCTTCATCATATCTATGATCATTTATTATTATGTTTACAATTTTCGTAGTTTCATGTATGATACACGTATGTCCAAGTTTATCTTTTTATATAAAAACATATTTTATTGTAATTAATTTGTATTATATATATTACGCTAATAAGTTTATATAAAATAAATATTAAGTAACATAATCTTAATTTTGAATACCTACCTATTACCATTGACTATAAATAATTTAATACTTATACTATACATATATAGTATATGTTACCGTTAAAGTATGAAATCCGTTATTTTATAATTTAACGTATCGTTTTAGTTAAAGTATGTATATTCAAATTAATTAAATACTTTATCTAGAGATTTTAAAAAATAACTAGTTATTTAATACATTTCCAAAATGGAAATAGTTAAAGTATTAACATCATTATCTAATTAGTAGCTAAAACAATTTTTATTATTATTTAGAATTATTACTACCAAGCTGATAAAATCCATATTCAGTAACTTTACGAACAACTGCAATTATACTGCGTGAGTCTCCTGTACCACTATCCACGTCAGATACTTTTATACAAATTGTTGAACCTTTTTTTGCTACAATAATTTTGGCATTTTATAGATTACCTAGTAATAATGTAAAGACTTTAACGAGGTGACAATAAATAATGTATAAAATTCCTAGATAAAGTATTAATAATACACTATGAATTAACTAACTCATCTAACTATGAATTTTTGTAGTTTTATAAAATAATTAGTTTTTTCATAAATATTTGGTATTTCATACTTTAACAATAACATATATATTATATAATATATAATACCCAGAAGCGTATTTATATATTTACCGCTTGTAGGTCTATAGAAAATTGCCGCCCTTAATTATGATAAAGTAAAATTTAATTAGGTAGATATTCAAAACAAATTATATTTATATTATATTTTATATTTTAAATACAAAAACATTATAATTGGAATGCAGAAAAAATAAGGAATAACAATATATCGGTATAGGTAAATTTAAAATTTAATACATTGTAATTTATTTATTAGATTATCGATGTACGTTGACATTTGGTTCTTGCAAATGTGTCAATTAAATCTTCACAATTCAATTTGTTTAACATTTCATTCTCTATTGAAAATAGTGCTAAATTATTCAACTTATCATCAGTTTGGGTGAACCTTATATAGTTTTTTACGCATTTGAGGCATGAAAAAGATCTCTCAGTAGTACAATTAGACACTGGTACCATTGATTATAGAATAGTCTATTCTATAGAATAATAGAGCCATGCTTAATGCGCGCTACATGGCACGTAATAAACAAGTGGATTAATTTCTTTGATTCTTTCCTGAACTCCACTGTATTGACCTGACATATTATTAGCATTATCGTAACTTTGTCCTCGACAGTCAGAAATGTCAATATCGTGTAATTTTAAAATATTATTAATTGCATTAGTGAAATCTAAAACTTTATATCCTGGATTTGAAACAAAACATAAGAATCGTTCTACAGGAAGACTGGTTTTGAGGACATATCTCACCATAAATGGTAATTTGTCAACGTGTGAAATATCTGGCGTCGAATCAATGGAAAAATATTTTGATAATTTTAATTCTTTAACAATATTATATTTTAATTTTGTCATCATTAATGATATGAACTCGTCACATATAACATGAGATAAATACGATGTACAGCCAAAAAAAACTGAAACGGACAATAGCATTTTTTCAATCGTTAAATCCTTCAGTAACAAGTTGAGTTTTTAAAGATGTTTGAAAAACACGACAATGCCCACAAAAAACTACTCCTAGACTTGGAGAATAAACTAACCATGAACGAACAATTGTTTCTCCATTAATTAATCGTCTATTAAACATAATTTTAGTCAAATATTTTATTTTGTCACAATATACACATTTGGAGTTAACAAAGCTGTTAGTCGTATTTTGATTAAAACCATTTTTTGCAATATAGTCACGAAATTCGTCGTTAATAACCCATTTAGCTGGGTCTATCTCCAAAATAGTTTCATTTACTATCATATTAGTTAACTCATTTGACCCACAACTACCTTCTGGTTCAACATTGTCCAATTCAACAGATATATTAATTGTTGTTTCATTATCACTAACCTGAGCTTCTGTTTTCTTCATAACAATATCCATAATGTTACTATTATTATTACAACCACCAGAAGTAGAAGCTGGATTTTTAAAAAAATTAGTCATTTTTTGTGTTTTATTTAAAACATTTTGCAGCTTTTCACATTTATATTTGGCAATTTTCTTATACTGATTACCACTTAACCGTTTTCTATTCATGTTCACAAAATAAATTGAATATTTACAAAAAAAAAATAATAATGATGACACAGTTGCAGCGATACACACTCGACACTTTGCAGTACGGCCAGAACGCCTAGAACGCACAGGCCACAAACTAAATCATAATAAATTATCTCTTTTCAAGTAATAAGATAAAAGATCGGTCGACAAAATATTTGTAGAACGCCGAGTGTTGATATTATTAGATTCTGAGCGAAGCGATGAATGTATTGGTTTTATAAAGATATTTTTTTTTTTTGTATGTTTGAAAGCACGAATTTGGGTAGAAATAATGGTACTGGGTAGAAAATTGCGTTTAGTTGGTACATTATTTAGCTCACTTTTCGAATTTCTCAACATTTTTTCCTTGGGAGGAGAAAAACTACGAAAAAATGGCGGAATATTGGCAAAATTTACGGAATTCGTAATTTTGATGAAATTAATTTTAGGTTTCTCATGATAACTAATGCAATTTTGAACGTAGGTACTTTAAATTAATAGTTTTCTCATAGGTAGTTTACATACGTGGTAAACTTATGGAACGAACTATCAGTATAATGTATTGTAATATATTGAGTTTCGCTCAGAATCGTATTTTCTAATGCAATATCATTGCATTCAAATCTTAATTATAATAAACCACTAATTTCTCCGAGGACCAAAAGGGACGAAGGAGGAACATCCAAAATCAACCTTCCCACTTTTTATTATGTTGTACTTTATTTATACCGACTGGAATCTCAAATAATATAATATAGTACAATGTGTATAACATGACATAATTTATAAACCCATATTATATAATATATAGTATATTTACTATTTAAATAAAATACGTATATTATTACTATAGGTATAGATTAAATATACATATATATTTAATCAATGCTAGTATCACATAATAAATAAAACACATTAATGTAGAAAGAAAACATTATAATAAATCACATTTGGTTGACAGATGAATGTGAAAAATAATATAATTATTATTGATAAAGGTACTCGTATATCACGAATGACACTTGTAGCTAATTAATAATTATGATTATTATTTCCTATATTAACCATACAATATTTCTCGAATTAAGATATTTTGAAAAAAATTCTTTGAAAAATTTGCCTCTGTAGGCACGTGCCTATAGTGCCTGCATATAAATACACTTTTGATAATATCATAATAATATAATATTTATAATCAATGCTATTACTTATACAGTTATATACGCTTGGCAACAGTTTGATTTAATTATTTTGCTGAAACAACCTGCATTTAAAATTTTTTCTATATACAATATATGGATAGGTCCAATATTCCCTTCGTACGACTTATCGTTATTGATAGTATATATATTATTTCATCTTCATCCAGGCGAGTATCCTGGCATTGGCGTAGTTTGGTAGAGGGCTGGGGGGCTATAGCCCCCTTGAACCTCTCAAAGCCCCCCAAAATATCGATAACATTATACCATTGATTATAGAATAGACAGATAGCCCACGGCATAGGGAAATTTGGCTACTAATAATTATATTTATACGGGTTGCCGAGAGGTGGCGCTGTATGAATTGACACAATTAATTTTACTTTTTCCTACAATAGTATATATTAGTATTTCCATTTTCAACAGTCAATGCGACTTTAGATACCACGGCTATGTACCTATTTGTATATGTGTCGCGAGGCAGAATATTATTTGAAACCTGTTTTTGTCTGCCTAATTATATAATAAATAATAACAATAATATATATAATATATCCATTACCCACATCTCGTCACAAACATACGGAAATATTTTGATGGTAATGGCCGTTTCTTGAGAATCATGTATAGGAAATTTCTTATTCACACAATCACACATTGTTGTTTACGTTTATGTGTATATACAATTTGTACAAAACATAATAAATTGTGATTTTTTATAATTATGATTTTCTGAGGAAGGTTTGACGAATAATACTTCTGAACAAATTTAAAGTAAAGAAGTTCATCTATGTTTTTACCAGATAAATGATAATAGCAACAATAATACAATTTTTTCTAATTCAAATAATATAATATTGTTTTAAAATCTTAACTTTAAGTAAAAATGTATAAAATTAAATTTCAAAAAAAAAAATAAAAAAGTTTTAGGATTAGTTTCTGTTAATGGTGGAAATTCTGAAGGTTCTCTAAATTGATATGTGTAGCTTGTGGATTCAATTAACTCTTATAGGTACAATGTCAGAACACAGGAACAATAAAAATAAATAAAGGCATCTATTAATAAATTAAATATGGTTTAATATTTTTAACTTAAAAAGTTTTACCAATTTTGATGTACTTGAAAACATTTTTGTTTTATTAAATATTTTACATATTAAAAGTAATTCAATTATATACATTTTATGGTCTATACAGTTTGCCATTGATTCATTTAGCCATTTTATAATAGTATTATTTTTTTTTTTATATGCTCAGTTAATTGAAATTTAATTTTTTTTTTATGCAAATAATTTTTATAATTGTTTTCAAAAATATTTAACATTTTATTTATTACATTATTAAAAGAATTTGATGGTGTTTTAAGTCCATTTTCATTATCAATCGATGTGTAATTTTTATTATTTAAAAGTAATTGTTTTTTATAATTTAAATTTTTATTTATAAAGAGTTCACATTGACAATGTGTGCAATTAAATTTTTTTATACATTTATATCCTAAATATCCTGCAAAGTATGTAACAGAACAGTCCTCTAAAGTAACATCATTATTTAAATTTTCAATATTAAAAGAATTCTCATCAGTAGACATAGAAGAAATAGATAAACGGGGAGATAAATTAGAAATATGTTCAGTATCAGAGTCAGAAGAATTGGAATTTATATTATTTTGTAATCCTATTGAGTCGAATATTATTGGATTATCATCTACTTGGTGTCCTCACAATTTGTACCTTTGGATGTACTTAAAGAAAAATACAATTACTTTTTATTGAAGTCCTAATTATTCTAGCAGTTGGATTTTTATTATAACCGCCATTTTGTCGAATAATACTAAAAAGATTTTCTAATGCATCCTGATTCAAATGATTAGTCATTAAAAAAACAATATCATTGAATTTTTTTTCTTCAAAAAATTGTAATACACCATTGATTGTCTGTGTAAAACCTTTAAAACAAGGTGGTTGTGTAAATTTTCCTTTTTTTAATTTTTGTAAATTTGTGAAATATTGTGAAGATTTATTTTAAAAAAATTTTACTGTTCCTAAATCAGTTAATGCGCAGTGATACGGATTATGACTATATAAAGACCTACTATTAAGACAGTCAAGTAAATTATTAATAAACTCAATAATATCTGCGGTATTCAAGGAAGTGTTACTTTGAAGTTGTCCTGTTTGTATACAAGTTCGCATTGTTGCTGACATGGAATTGCTTAATAATTGTGCTGCTAATTTAACGCACATTTTTTGAAAATAATTTGGATATATGTGTGCATCTGTTAGTTTCATGAGAGCCTTACTTTTTTGATTTTGTTTGTCTAACTCATATGTTTTTTTTATGTCATCAAATGAAAATTTAATGTAATTGTCTTTTATAAAACAGGCTTCAATTAAATTATTTCTAATACTTTTAAGTAAATGTGGAACGTCAAATAAAGAAAATATTTTGTTATGGTTAATGAAAAAGAATGGCTTATCTTCTGAAATGTTTAATGATTTTAAAGTACTTTGATTATTTGTGCCTTGATCATACACTATAATTTTTGGCCATAATCCAACCTCGAATAATTTTTGAAGAACATCAATAACTAATTTTTTTAATATTATTTTGTTAACTCCAGAATGAGCGTGAAAATAGGCAGTTGGAAACTTCCAAGGTGAATAAAAACCACGAGCCATAAATACTAGAACACAGTTAGCACTTTTATTAGACCTACCATAATGACCTAAGTCTTCAAAACCTTCAATGAAATCAAATTCTTTGGAATATTCTAAAAACTCTTTTATATACATTTCATTAAAACAAACAGTGCACGCTTTTTCTTTATATTCGGATGACTCAATTTTTTTTTGAAGATGACTAAAAAATAATTTGCTAAAACCTGGTAAGAATTTGGATTGACCAATCCAACGACGAATAGTTGATGGTCTTGGTAAATTAACTTTCTGTGAACGTAAAAATGTATATGCCGTTGGAGATTTATAATATAAATTTAAAGCTAAATTTTTTTCATTTAATGTCCATGATTAACGCTTATCTTTTAGTTGCATTGTCACCATTGCTTTAGAATTTACAGATGCAAAATTATGAGTATTTACTAAATTTTTAAAATTATTATGCAAGTTAAAACTATTAGCTCTTTTTTTTAAATTTTGTAATGTGTGTAATTTTATTATGAAAATAAAAATGTTTATTGTGGGACCACAGGTGCGAATACAAATGACGTACTCACAACGCAATTTATAGAATTAGATAAATTAAAAGAAACGTAAATAAATATATACAAAAATTAAATTACAAAATATAGTTAATACTATAAAATGCATATAGTCAACACAAGAGGACAACAAATGATTAATTTTGAAAACAATGAGTGTTTTTAATAAAAAAAAGTATCAAAAAAATGTCTTGAAATCGCAATGGGCACAGGCACGTCTTAACATGTTGGTTCTCGAAAATCGAGAGCGAGCCGTCGGCAATCGCGATTGCTCATCGATCAACGTCGCCGTCGATATGTTCCGATTTATCTTATTTAAGACAAAGCTGATTATTTAAAGATAAACTCATAGTTAGGTCGTATTAGATAATAATATAATAGTGAATAATGTGTTATAGTTTTCATACCATGGAGTAATTCGTTTTATTTCAATTTACGATATAAATATACATTATAATATAATCGATATATTGATAACATAACAATTTATTAACCAATATTGAAGTCAGAATTCCCAACATTAATAGTACAAATATTCTATTATTAGAAACGCCATCATAAGTTACTCCCCACACGTTTCATCATACTATGACGGAGGTACCACTACTTTGCATCCCAATACCCCCTATATAACCCATCTACCTATGGCAAAGGTACCGCTCTGCATCCTTTCTACACTAGCGCTCCATAGTGGTCGCATCCCAAAAGTAGTAGCCAAATATTAACATTACGTGGGCTATCTGTCTATTCTATAATCAATGATTATACCAATAGCAGACTATAATATTTTTCCAAATCACTATAAGCTCTTGCAAGCCATATTAACAACCAAATAGCTCAGCATCATGTGAACGTTTGTTCTCTGTTATGAGGCGAATCAAAAATTGGATAAGAAACTCAATGTCCAGTGATAGATTCTCAAATTTATCATTACTCCATATTGAATGAGACCTATCACAGTAATTAGATTTTAAACAAATTTTAAACATTTTGGACAAAAAAGAAAGACGTTTATATTTTATAAAATAAAACATTATTATTATCATTTTGACCTAAATTTTGTAAAATTATTGATGTAATAATTTTGTAGAAATGTAGATAATGTGAGTAGTTTAGGGCGTGTCTTCTTTATTTGGTCATTTTTAGTTTTTTAACACACTACTCATAAATAAAATGAGTGACGCCTCTGGCAAATTAGAAGGGTTTTAAATAGCCCCAAAGATAATTTTTTCAAACTATGCACTTATACTTATATGCTTGTATTAATAAAAGTCTTTATTTATATTTTACATACATATTTAATATGAATATATTATCTTCTATTCATAATAATCGTGATATTATTATGTATTTTAAAATGCATATTAACTTGAACTTCAAAAATTGAAACCTAATTGAGCAATATTGTTTATAATATGATATTATATTTTTTAGTACTATTTTGTTATTTGACAATACAATTCATGCATATTTAAACAATATAATCCCAATTCTATTAAAAGTAAATTGCCGATAAGTTAAAAAAATTAAAGCTGTATTCCAGATATTACAATTATTGATAATAAAAAAAAAAAAATTATAAAGATAATAAGTTACCTATATTTAAAATAGTACTATTAATAATATTTAAATAAATAATAAATAAATAAAAAACTAATACAGTATATTATAAATAAATTAAAACATATTGCATTCAGCTGTACAACTGTCCTAAATATCACTTATGTAGACACTTAGACGTTATACAGTATATATTATATCCAATAATTTTATTACGAATACCTACGTAATCCGAGTATTTATAAACAATATTATAATTTATTAAATGCATTATTATTATTATTCCAATCGTCTCACATCTCGTTTTACTTACTTATAACGTTATAACTAATATTATGTATGCACAAAATTGTGATTAAAACAAGTTATAAAACATACTTATAAAATTATGCCACATCGGCACATCGTAATTGTTTTAAAAACTTTCGATTTTATTAATTGTGTTAAATATTATATTATAAATTATAATACATTGTAATTTGTAGATTGGAAACAATATTCGTACTTACATATAAATGAATCATTTTTCGGTTTTGTTGGCAAATATGTTAGGTGATCTGTGATGCTTCTAGAATATCTGGTTAATTGTGTGGCTGTAAAAATACACATAATGATAATATCAATAGTTAAAAATACCAACTCTATACTCGTGTAAACCATAAGCATCACTATTTTTCTCTACTAATATACTAATACCTCGCTCATTTCGCAGCTACAAAAGAAATTAACTTAGTAATATATTTAAAAAATACCTCATTTAATAAAAATACTATTCATATTCTAGTTAGACAGAGTAACTAAGTAACTACGCAAATCAATAGATATTAAATTAAAAAATTTAGGATAGTAGAATACTTTTGTTTTTTTTCCGTTTTTGAACCGAAAACCGAGAGGGGACCGCTTTCGCATTACTTCCTCCCGAGGATAGTAGAGTACTACATCGAATAATAACAACATAGTAAATAAAATATAATATATTGCACAAACCATACGTCAATTTTTTTAACACGAAAAACAATCGGATAGGAATGTCATGAACATTTTTATATTGACTATCAACTTATCATCGAAACAACGTTATCACACTCTAATATGAAAAATTTTACAAATCATTATAAAATCAACACATTCCTAGCATTTCTTAGAAACTATTTATATATTAAAGTCGTGGACGTATACACTGGGAAGGGATATAGGGGATGAATTCCCCTAATTTTTTGGCCAATTGCATTCGTTGATTAAAGATAAACTATTATTTAGATTATTTGAACATGTGTATATACACTAAAATAATTATGTAAAATATTAATTTTATGTAATATACTTGATGAAATATTTACCTGAATAACTCGCAAAAATCATGAAAAATAATATAATTTTTGAAAAAAACATTTTATTATTTTAAGGCAAAATTTATTTCTAGATTTAAAAAATATTGTTAATATTTTTTTCTACAGTATATTATTTATATTTAATTTAATATTCAAAAATATATTAACTTTACTATTCTTATTTTAATAGGTAACTAGAAAATGTTTTCACCTACACTCAGAGTGATAAGTTCTATATTGATTGCATTATATTATAATGCTCATAAAAATGCATTTACCGGGGTTTTAAATTATTTATAGAAAACAAATAAAGCTGTTATTTAAATGTTTTAGTAAAGGACTGGTTATTAAATTTAGAAATTACGAATGCGTTATTAAAATAGGTTTTATTGCAAGCCCGTGAGTACAGAAATAGCTAAATTTGCCATTTATTGTCGATATGTCAGTTCAATTGATTATAATATATATAAAATTAAAATTGATTTCGAGGTTTGATAATCTATATTCTACAGAATGCAGTGCAATTTTTAAGTAATTTTCACTTGATGACAAACAATTGTTATTAGTGTATGGTTGGTGGGAGGAGGGTAACTAAGATAATGTATTGTAACATTTAGCCAAATATAGGGGTGGTAGGGTACCTCTCTCAGCTTTAGTTTCGCCCCTGATTAGAGATACGCGTGCAATACACTAAATCGAAACAGAAACTATTTTTACACAACAATGAATATTACGCTTATCGTTATAGATGTATAACAGACAACAATAATACCTATCATTATCAATTTATAACTTTTCTTATTTAATAATTTTATAACTATTTTCTCATATTCTACAATAACAAATTCATTTTGTATGACCATATTATGTACAAATCAATCCATCATTCTATTACCTAATAGCATTGATTATAGAATAGACTATATCTATTCTATAATCAATGCTAATAGGGTACCTATATAGGCATAGGCTATAATTATTTCTATGTACTTACATAATTATATGAAAAAAAAAAAAGAAATCGACAATAAATGACAGCGTTGACAACAATACGATGCCAACATAACATTAATTGTGTTTAATTTAAACCGGTGTAGGTAAACGTATATTTCGGGAATTTTTCGACACGCTTGTAAAATCATCTTCGGCATTGTCGACCCGTGGATAATGATCGATGGAAGAGGAAATTTGGGATCCTAACGTTCACGATCGTCATTCGTACATGCGCGTAGGTGATATGATCTATTTTGGAATGGAATATAGACGTTCAGTTTCTCGTCATATGCAGTGCCGGCGCAAGAGCGCACGTGCCCCGGCTAGCTAAGAAATATTACTCTATATTCTTAAAAAAAATCATATTGAAATACCTCATGTAAAGTCGTAAATCAAGAGTATAATATAATTATACTATTAGGGTGTTGTTGTGCATTAAAATGGCACAATATTATTGTTAAAATAAAACCAAAAAAAAAAAAAATACCTAGTAAATAAGTTATAAATAAATCGACTCATTAAATACCACGATAACGAAAACTTATTTTTGTAGAATTTCGTCCCCCAAGATAAAACGTTTGAGAAACTCGAAAAATGAACTAAATAAAGTACCCACCGATTAGGTGCAATTTTCTACCGAAAGTATATACCCTTTTTGTGGTAATCGGACCCATTATTTCTACCTAAAAAAGTGTCTTCAGACATAAAAAAAAAATTATTGTAAAACCAATACATTCTTTGCTTCACTCAGAATCTAAAAGATATATACAAATTTATGAGGTAACAATCTTTTAAAATTTTTTAATTTTCAAACCAAAAAAAAGTCAAATTATTGACAGACCACTGATAAAGTATAACGCAGTTACTATTTTATACATTTTAAATACGAGTATTATAATTTATATACCATAATATATTTATATATATATTCATATTCATATTTTTTAGTACTTTATGATTTTAACATTATTATTTTAAAGCTAGGATTCAGAAACATTGCAAAATACGTATTATAATAAAATTATTAGAAATTACGTAATCCTATTTATTTGATTTATTACTTATTTAAGTTCAAAAACAAATATAAACAAAAACTATTTATATATTTGCTATAATATAAGTAATATGTTTATTTGAATAAAAATGAAATGATCCTATTTTAGATTATGAGCTAATCGAAAAATGTATTGGTTTTACAGTAAATTTTTTTTTCCTTTAAGCTACAAATTTTATATGACGTGTTTAATGACATACTCTTGAATAACCATGTAAAAAATATCGAAAATCGTAACTCGACTTTTTTTTATACGCCTTCAAACTTTAACATTTTACATTGATGTTTAACTTTTATGTTTAAAAGCCTGAAGACATTTTTTCGGGAAGAAAAAATATATGTACATATATATACATAATGATGCTTTTGGAAGGAAATTGTATCTACTTGGTACTTTATATAAGTCGTTTTTAGAATTTCTCAAAACTTTTTTTCTGAAATAAAAACCTGTATTTTTCTACTGAGAAACAGAAAAATTTACGGAAACTAATTTTGACGAACTTGATTATAAAATGATAACTAGAAATGCAATTTTATATTATGTATAGGGACTTAATAAAATTAATATATATATAAAGTATAGGTACTTTAATTATTTGAGATTGGGGCTTAGGGCCCATTCTAATGTGATTTGCCCCAGGCTCCCCAAAATCTAGGGCCGGCACTGGTCTTATGTAAACATATAGCATACCTAAATGAGTTGAAATCTAAATTGTGTCAAATTAATTATAATATATTATATAAAATAGTATATAAGTTGATTAGTGTTAATTATTATTATTATTTATTATATAAAAAAAAAAAAAAAAA
>CM023359.1:43143388-43437985 GCA_013282895.1 Eriosoma lanigerum | reverse complement strand
ACAGATATTCAACACGTTATTTGTATACATTTATATGCCATTAGATTTAATCGAAAATAAGATATAAAAAAGAATTTGGGGTCCTGGAAAAACGTTTCTACAACACGGACAAAACAAAAATATCTGTATAAAAATAATACCTATTGTTACGGGAATTTAGTAAAGACTTTGTATGAATTTGTAGACCTATACTTGAATTCGTACTCTCGTTTTTTCCTCGCTATTTAACTATTTTCATACATGTACGTCCACATTCAAAACGTGTTCGTTAGAACCGTTAACCGTACAACAAACAGTACACAGATTTCTCGAAGAATATGCCCTCCAACATTGATTATAGAATAGTCTATTCTATAATCAATGCCTCCACGTTTCACCCCCAATAATATTAATTCCGCATAATATTTCTCATACGTCGAAATAATAATATTGTTATGTTTACTAATTTAATTTTCAGTTGTCCGACATATATTAAAAGTACCTACTGTTTTAGTGTACTTATTATATATAATTAAATTATTAATAATTATTATGGAGAAAAATATAATTATTGAAGTAGAAAAAACGCCAGTACTTTAATGGCAAATGACTATAAATTTATAAAAATACAAAGTATAGAGATGATCAGTGGAAAGAAGTAGTCAATGAATTTAAAAATGAGAATAGTCGGTAAGTTTTGTTTACCTAATTATTATTAATTAAACGATTTAAAAAATATACATAATATATATTTAATCAATAGTCAATGATAATATATAATATTTAGATATAATAAAATATTTTATTTACTTATCTACATTGTGATAATATGTATTAAGCGTTTCTCGGACAGGTGGATAGATGTCGGTAAATAATTTGATTTGTTACAATCGTAATATTATTTATCTCTTATCAACAATAACGTTGTTAATATTGTTGATAAAAACAGGTTGCGGAAACACTTGTCACATTGACACTTTGACAGTTTGACAATTCGCGTTCGCACAGCTCTAGGTTTTAATAATTTGTAGAATTTTCTCAAGCATAATCGTTTAGACGTCGAAAGGTTTGGCAAAAAACGTGTATTTGTTGTTGTCATTGAGTGTGGTAAGATACGTTTTATGTTGTGATTATTGATTCATGATGTTGGACGAGCTGGCAATAGATTATTCAGAATACTTAAAGGTTGACAACAAAAATGAAGTAAGTACAATTTGTGTTGTCACAATATAAAAATAAGTAATATTGTCACAATACCAACAAATAATATTACACGATCATTGTATTCTCAGGTCAACGCGCTTAAAGAAGTTATCGAAGACATGCTCACTCGATTAGAAGAATTTCAAACGTTTATGGAAATGGTATATATTTTCAATGTGCTAATTGGGAATATGATGATGTTTTAATTGTATTATTTTAGGTACGGGCCCTACGAGTTGAAAGTACTATGATGCATTACGATTCAATAAAAGAAATGAAGACCAAGATTATTGAACTCACAGACACTGTAAACAATTTAGAAAAACTCGTTGATAAAGTCGGTGAAGACATAGAATTAGTTGATCAACAACTAACTGAGGCTGAAGCTTGCATGCCAATTAATAAGGATGGTCCGCTAAATTCAATTTTAAAACCTTTTTTTGTAAGTGTAATGTTATTTATGAGGTGTGACACAAAAGTTTCTATTATATTATAACTTTAATTATTAACGTTATCTATATAGCGATTATTGAAGTATGATTAGGAAACACTTATCTAAGAATACTGTAAGTATTGATGATATTGGTTCATTTTCATATTCTTATTATTTATTTTGATTAGTGTGTATTCGACTATATTGTCGAAAAATTATTAGATTTAAAAATCGTACAATGTGTTAATATTAAATTTTTTGTTGAATTTAAAAAATCTGCCACGGAATTGTTTTGAACGTAAAGTGAAATTTATGGTGAAGAGCACTTATCAAAAGCTCCTGTTTTTGAATGGCACAAACGGTTTTGCAGTTAATGAGAAAACGTTGAAGACAATGATCATCCTACCACATCTTCAACAGACGAAAACGTTGAAAAAGTCAACAAGATTGTCGATTAAGTGTTAGAGCTATATCAGAAATGTTAAATATTAGAGAAACCTTAGAGAAACTGTTTGTAGAATTTTGTTGAAATTTAAATGTGAAAAAAGTGTGTGTCAAAATGGTTTCTAAAAATTTGACATTGTATCAGAAATTCAATCGTAGAAACATTTTTTCAGACATTTTAAAAATCTTTAAAGACATTTTGTTTTTTAAATAATATTATAATGTGTGAAATTATGTGTGACGAAACATGTATTTTTACATATTCTGAAACTACTAAAAGGCAATCCATGCATTGGAAAACCCTAATTTGTCAATTTTTCAACGTTTTTGACCGTTTAAGATATAGGAAGATACCCAGAATGATCATCGCTTTCAACGTTCTCTCATCTACTGCAAAACTGTATCTGCCATTCAAGAACGCGAGCTCTTGATAAGCACACTTCACTTAATGTTAGATACGATTATGCATCAATTTCTTTAATTTTAATAAGAATTTGATATTAACAAGTTTGATTTTTAAATCCAACGATTTTTCGTCTATATAGTTGAATACACACTAATCAAAATAAATAATAAGTATAAGAAAATGAACCATTATCATCATTACTATTCTGAGATAAGTGTTTCCTAATTGTATTTCAATAATCGAGTTATAGATAACGTTAGTTTAAGTTATATAATAGAAACTTTCGTTACTTTTGTGTCACACCTCGTATTTATTTCAATGAAATACTTTTAGTTTAGTAATGTTAACATATGAATAATATCCAAATTTAATATTCATTCTATTCAACAGAAAAAACAAGAAGACCATTCATCTGCTAAACAATTACCAGCCTATGAACCGCCAGTTATTTTTAGGTCTGATGATTATTTTCAGAGAACTGAAACAGAAAATGCACCAATAATTGAAAATGATACACCATCTACCAAATAATGAAAAAATTATAGAACACTTATAATAACTATTATAAATACTTGATTATTTTCAATATTCCAAATTGTAGTTACAAAAACATGTTTTATTTTCTTATTATAATATATAATACTTATATTTTTTAAAGTTAAGTTTTTCAATAACATTTTATTTAATGTTGGTTAAATAATAATTATAAGTTTGTACTTGTGTTCTAAAATGTACAAGACATAATATCATAATTTAAAATAATTTGTATGTATAATAAATCACAAATTTACTTTATAATACATAGACATATCATATTATCAGACTATTAGGTATTAAAAAACAAAAAACAAATTCTATATTAGTTATTTGAAATATATTAATTTTTTGTGACAATATTTTTATTTCATGTTTTTATTTATTATTATAATACATGGTTTTTTTATATTAACTATATAACTAAATAACTTAATTAAAACGATAAAACATTCAAAACCGGTAAAAGTCTGGTATCGGAATATCTAAAGTTCTGTTTCGGCATGTGTAACATGCAATTAACATAATATTACCAACAAATTTTGTAAGTTGTTTCTTCAAAAATTGTCAACTTTTATGTTTCCAAAAAAAAAAAAAATGGCAATTTATCCACATTTAAGGTGGAAAGGTCAAAGGAAATTTAGCAAATTTGTTAGCAACAATGTTTTTATTACATTTTTGATGCAATTTTATTGAAAACATTTCGGGTTGTATTATAAATATTATTGTTATTATACTGAGTGTGTATCAATAAAGTTACTGTCATAACTAAAATGTGAAAAATGTTTTTTCCATCTAGACGCACAATATTGACAATATTATAGGTAAAAATTGTCCAATTTAGTTAACAAAGTTGCCCACAATGTTACTTTGGTCTATACGCGACTTAAGGTAAATTGACAATGTACTAATAATATTTTAAATTTTCTAATAAATCATATAGGTAGGTTCAAATAATTATAAGTTTATTATTGCTGTTAAAGACCAAACATGCCTGTAAAGCAGGGTGGCACTGATTGTTTTTTATCTTTATGCGAAATTTTTTTTGCATTTTGAAATGTTGATACTGTTTTTCTTAATTGATCAAATATGTGTGTATTGTTTACGTTCATTGGTCGTTTATTTACATTAACATCATACAGGTTTTTGCTGTTACACGCATCAAAAGTATTATTAATTTCTAATACAACATTTGCTGTGTCCATGGCTGTTTTAGATTTTAATTCACCAATATATATACATGTTTTTATTGCTGCTGATGTACTATTACTAAAAATTTGTAACGCCAATTTACACGACATTTTTTGGAAAGGATTAGGGTTTAAATGAATTTGTGATATTTTACACATGGCTCGAGCTGTTTCACTACATGCATTTACTTTATATGTTTTTCTGATATCTTCAAACGTTATAAGAATTTTATTTATTTGTATGTCTCCAGTTAATAAATTATTTCGTATACTTTTTATTAAATGAGGAATATCATAAATTAAAAATATTTTTTGGTTATGTATTTCAGTTATTGGATTATTAACCGTTCCATTTAGTAATGAAAATAATTTTCGGTTTTGTGCTCCTTGATCGCAAACTATAGCCGAAGGAAGAAGGCCTACATCCAAAATCTTTTTAATACAGTCTTTTATTAAAATTAATAAATCATCGCCTTTTACGCCATTATCCGATAAAAAATAACACAAAGGAAACTTCCAGTTATTGTATAAACCTTTAACCATTACCTTAAGTGCATGTTTTGTAAACTTAGAACTGCGACCTTATGAACCTAAATCTAGAAAACCTTCAATTAGATATTAATGTACGGTTTTATTATACTCAATACATTTGGATATTGCCATCTCATCGAGAAGTATAACACATTTTTTATCTGTATAGGACATAGTCGAAACTTTTAATTTACTCGACTGACCGCCGTTGATTTTTTTCAAAATATAATATTATTAATGACTTCTGATAATCATTGACAATTGACAATATGTGAGTATGTCATATCACATCGTTATTATGACATAATTATGCGATTAAATTCCGTTACCACAGAGACACAGCGACAAGACGCTTAATAGAGATTATGCTATACTAACGATTTAACGTCAAACGCCAGAACTAACAGTGCGACTGTGCTGCCTTATAACGGCAAACGACAATTGTCGCGCCATCGAAAACCCGGTCAGTGAGCTATCTATACTATCTATAATCAACGGTATTATAAATTATAATTTAATTTAATATCATTTTTAAGAGAATAAAACATAAGGGCATAGCCAGTATAGCCAAAGTATACTGCTGCAAGAAAAATAAAAAAATATTTAAAATGTTAAACTAAATTTTAACTTTACTACCCTCCTCCTTTCAAACAAAATAATTTTTCTTACCCTAAACTATAATTATGGCTACGCCTATGTATATAAGTTGTACCTATTAGATAAAAACTTGTTTAAACCCTAATGACAGGTTAACTTTTTTTTATCTGTGCTCATCGCACATGGAATAATAATATTTATTCATGTAAATTAAATTTAAACAGTATAAACAATATAAATATGAAATATTAATAAAAATCAACAGTTTTTTCAATGAAAACTGGAACTTTCTTTAATTTTTAAAATTGTACATAATAATATTATTACATAATATTATGTAGTAATAAAGTAAATTTTATCAAAAAATTAAATAAATTATATGCTGTTAATAGTTATTGATAATAATCAATTTTATTAAGAATTATTTGATATATTTTAAAGATTAAAACTATATACAAATAAAAACTAAAAAAGTCCGATAATAATGATTATATTAGGTTTAGGTATATTATAAATGGAAAGAACCTAAATGATAACAAAACTTTAATTGAGTGACTGAGTAGAAAGGGGATAATATTCCAAAAATAAGAAAAATAAACTGAGATAGCTATTTTATAGCTAAAATGTATATTTATATATGTGCGTAAAAAGGATAATATTTTATTAAAACTTCATGTTAAAATTATTATTATATAATCTTGAAATTTTAAGAGTGGAAAAAAAATAAATAAAAAAAATAATAATGAGTGGAATAAAAATTAAAATAATAATAAATAATTCTAAGAATATTATCTTTCTTCCACCCATTATCGTATTAGTTTGCCTGTTTACTTGTCAATTTTTTTGTTATTATTTGTATTGTGATTTCTTCTATTTTTAGTAATATTTTTAGAATAATCGTAGAAGAAAAAATTCTATAATTAATACAATTTATGGTGGTTGTCCTAAAAACTAATGTGATACATATCTTTTAGGCCTACTTCGAGTACTTAGTTTATAATATATATTTAAACTATGATAAAAACATCACTTAATAATTTTATACTAAATAAAGCATAATTTATAATGAAATTGTGTGTTAAAATTATTTTTTAAGTCTTATTGTATAAATAAATTACAGTGAGTAAAAGAAGGATAACATTCCAACACAAAAAATATTTTATATAAAAAAAAACTAATAATAATCTTATATTATGGGAAATTAGGGTAAGGTACTTTCTTGATATAATTTATATAAGCCAATTTTTCATTCAAATAATAATTTAAATTAAATTTAGGAAATAAACAGTTTTTTTTAATTTACCGAAAGTTTGGTATTATGGAATATTATCTTTTTTCTATGCAGCCATTTAATTAATAAGTTAAAAATATATTCCTAACAACATAAATAAATTTAAAAGAATAAAAGTTAAAATACTTGATTGACTTTAAGTTGTCATTTACCAATTGATTCCTGTATACTGAAACAAAATGTAAAAATTCAACGAATAATATTGTAATGCAAAAGATTTCTATTATTGTAGACAAACAAATTATTTTGTTAAGTGTACAAATTAGGTTTATATATTTATGTTGTTTTAATTTGAAGTAATGTAGTATAGTAGTTTAATATACTATATGGTTATAACTTTTAAAGTTATTACAAAGTGATCTGTGATTGCTATAGAATTTCATAATTATATTTCCAAAAGTCACTATTATAACAACATTATGTTATATTGTATCCAAAATAAATATCAAACTAGTTTGTAGTTAAAATATATACCTTTGTTGCTACTTCAACCAGTTTTAATAGTTTTATTAGTTAAACTTAAAATGTTTAACGTATTATTAAAGTTTATTTTAATTTTTCACGAAGTGAAAAACACGATTCAAATATTTCTAATCACAATTTTTCAATTTAATTTACCGATATAACTTTTAATACCTTATATTTTAGCATACAGGCATAAAGCCTGTTGACTTTTATGTAAACATCATTATTGTCAAAGGCTTAAATTTAATATTGGCAGCTACCATATCTAGAGAATTATTATCTCCTTTACATCAGTTTAATCTAATCTGATATTATCATACCTGGATGGCTAGATTATTTTAGTTTTTTTATTAAAAACCATAAAAACTGTAATGTTGTTTTATTTATTCGAAACAAATATAATACATCGTATAAGTTGATTTATGAGAATAATGGTAAGTGTATATCTTCTCATCGAATTATATCTTTAGTAGTTTTATTATATAGTCTTTACAACTTTAATCTCTTCGAACATGACTTTCTATGTCACCTCTTGGCACTAATCACATATTATGTCAAAGTAGTCGAACATGGTTATCTTTATCAACTAAATAATTATAGAATGTGAAATTTTATGTTAGTTAAATATTATGTTTTTGGGCTTTTTAAAATAATTGTGGCTTGTTCTAGAGTCCAAATATGCTACCATGTACAAAAATCATGTGGCTATCTGGGAGTCCGACCTGGTCCATGCAAGTGTGCAGAAAAAAGTGTTTAGACCACTCGACTTCACCACTGACTAAATTATTTAAATATTAAAAATAAATTCTATCACTGAAATTGTAAATTTTTTGGAAAAAGATACTTACAAAATATACAAATTACAAATGTTTCAATCTGGTTGCTATTTTATTTAATTTGAATGGTTATAAGATAGGTAGGTACTCATTATTATTTATTTACAGGTATAATGGTTGGTGCAGAGGCGTATTTAGCAATTTTTAAAGGAGGAAGTTTAGATTTTTTTAGAAGCTTTTATAAAGCCGAACCCCCCCCCCCCCTCACCGTTTGATGATATAAAAAAATGATTAGCAAAAAAATGAAAACAAACATGTTCTGTATCTGTATTACACATTACAATGCAAAATCTAAAACAGGTGGCAAAATACTTTTATTAATAGCAATTTTTTTATCGGTCATGGGGGAGGGTTTAAACCACTGGGCTAGTGGATATCCAAGTGGTAACTGGTTTGTAACTTTACGTGTCGTTTAAATTTAAAATATTTTGTATGTAGGTTGTAACTATCGTACTTACTTTAATAATGAATGATCGAATGATAGCTTTACGAATGCAAAAAATATTATAACAAAACTAATGTAATTTGCAAATATGTCGTAAATATTACGATTTGCGAGAAAACAATCAATGAGCAGCAACATAATCGGTTTTTATCTGTAATAATATTCTATTTCTATTATTCTTTAAATAACAACATTTTATTTTTAACGTTTTTATACAATATATATTTTATATAATAATTTATTAAATAATCTATTATAGGTAATTATTATAAATTTATTAACATACAACTTATGTATTTTGGTATTCGTAATTCATAGACTTTATGAATGAACAGAACGATTACACTGAATAGATTGATAGATTGGTGAAAAACATGTCAAAACTTATTTAAAAAACAATCCTATTTCGAAAACTTTTAGTTTGAATCATAATTAAATGAAATGCACATTATTACGTCAAATTATACTACCTCACCGTTACCATTAAAGATGTTAATAATAATACAACATTAATAATTAATCTGAGATATGTGAGTAGGACATAGGTTTTCTATATAACTATAACCTATAGGTACCTACGTAAGTATAACGTATAAGTAACTCAAGATTATTATCTTTATTCAGTTTGAACGAAACTTAAATGTAAGTAGGTCTGATTAGAATATACTATTATATATTATAGAGTATTGTCTGATTCAGGAAATTAATTATTAATGCTTAAATAACCTAAAAATAAGTTCCATATTAAAAAGTATAAAACAGTTATATTGGTATATTGATAATAAGAAGGTACTGTCTATATTAAATTATTTTAAAAATTGTATTTTGAATAAATAAATCACAAATTAAAATTTGCTTACAAAATACTAAATGACCAGTTAGGTATTCAAAATAGTTATTTGGTCTGATGAAGGTTTTATTATAATAATATTCATTAACATTAATATTGACTAATGAAAGTAAGTATATTGAATGCATTTATAAACTCAAGATTTTTTTTTTTAAACAAAAAACAAGTACCTACTCAATATTCGTATAGTATACGTATATAATATTATCACGAAGGTTATGGGAAAATATATATATTATTTTCATAATAATTTAATATTATTTTTAATAATCGTTTAAAAAAGAAACATTTTCATGATAAATATTCAAAATTATAATTTAATTAAATATATAAAAAAGTGGGAAGGTCGATTTTGAATGTTCCTCCTTCGTCCCTTCGGTCCTCGGAGAAATTAGTGATTTAATGTAATTAAGATTCGAATCCAATAATATTGTATTAGAAAATACGATTCTGAGCGAAACTCAATATAATACAATATATTTTACTGATAGGTCAATTTATAAATTTACTACGTGTAAAAACTACCTATGAGAAAATTAAAAAAAATTTAAAACACCTACATTCAAAATTGCATTAGTTATCATGAAGAACTTAAAATTAATTTGATCAAAATTATGATTTTCATAATTTTTGACGTTATTTCGTCATTTTTTGGTAGTTTTTCTTCTCTTAAGGAAAAACTTGAGAAATTCGAAAAATAAGCTAAATAAAATACCAACTAGACGTAATTTTATACCGAAAACATATCCTATTCGTGGTAATCAGACCATTATTTCTATTCAAAAAAGTCTCTTCATAAATAAAAAAAATAAAAATTTTTTTGTATAAAACCAATATAGATTCCTCACTTCGCTCAGAATCTAAAATATTATTCCTAAATGCATTTACAAAGCAGGATATACCTTCACACAGCTCAAAAGTCAATTTTATTATACAATACTATTATTTTGTGCGATCCAAAAGATTTTTGTTGCATGATTTTATATTCTATATTTTATACATTTGACTATTTCTCATTTCTTATTTCTATCTGAAATTTGATAAAAAAAAAAAAAAATAATAATAATAATAATAAAGTTTTCCAATGAATTAGTTAATAATTAATAATAATCTTAATTATTAATGTTAATAATTTAATAATCGTTATAGGTATATGAAGATGATATAATATATTAATATAATGTTCGATTAAACAGAGTTTTCTCACAGATTTCCAGTGAGTGTATGCTGTTTAATACAATCGTCAATCGTAATTTTTATTATTTGCCAATTATTACAGTCGGTACCTATTTACCATTTCGCCAATTTTAATATTGTCTGCAGTAGAAAAAGTTATATTAAATTTGCATTAGGCAACTGTATATTGTTAATAGCAATAAAAGTTACATTAATAAGTAAATGTTATTATGATAGGGATTTTTGCTTCTTTCGAATGTTCATACTTAACCAAAATAGAGGAGGAAAAAAAACGTTGATTTTGAAATGTAATTAACTGTAATCTGTTAAATAAATGATTTTAGTTAATTTATTATTATAATTCTTGCCTATATTATAATATATTGTATTGTATTATAATTATACTATACCTATTTACTGTATGTAATCGTGTTATAAACTTATATTTTCAACAAACTAGTCAGGTATAATAGTATATTAGTTGTAATTATTTGCTGGTCGAGAAAACTTGAAAGTGTCCACACAAACCAAATCGATAAATGATAATATTACAGTATAGTTACCTATTTGTTATATTATATTTATATAATATTATGCATTATAATAAATGTAACTTTTCGTGTGTGATATCTAATTTTATCATCAAAATTATATATTTTTGTTGATTACATTTTTTCTCTCTTCAAAATAATGCCTATAGGTACCTATAATTACTTTGTAGGTACTTTCTAATGCACAACTCGCTTTAATTAGTGTAATTTAAGCGAATTATACTATAAGATAGGCATATTGCTTTAAGCGATCCGTGACGGAAGTCATTTAGGATTAGAACCAAGAACAAAATATATAGATTTTAATAAGAATTTTTTCATATATTATTACATGTACTACTCTTTAATATAATATTATACACAGAGGCGGATTCTACCTAAGGTAAACAGGGGGATCACCACGATCGCCCCCACCGAATCCGCCTCTGATTATACAATATAGTATTAAAATATCATATGTTGATAATTTTTAAATCAGTTAAGTTAAATCATTCGAACAAATTATTATATTACTATATAATTTTATTATTATTTTACTCCTCATTCTCATTCACCAAGATAATATTGTGAAAAGATTCATGTTAAATTTTAACGCTTAACTTTGTTTTAATATTCTATACAAAATTATGATAGAAATAAATTGATTATAATCAACGCATTATAATTTAATTTATTGAATTAATTAAATTATTAAATTCGTTATAATACTTCACAATAGTATTTATATGATTTATTATATAATAATTTTAACTAGGTTTAGAGTTCATTTTTAACGTTTTATTATAGCAATACAAATTCTTTAACTTTTAACATATTGTTTTCGATTTCTTACTAAATTCATGAATTCTCATGAAGTATAAAAATATAGTTCCTAAGGTATCTAGGTAATATGTATAAGTACACAATTAAATTATAAGCAATTCTATTTTTTAAAAGTCATTCTAATATTATATCAAATTATATTAATTTCACTAATATTTTTGTTAATACCAAGAATATATTGTTATCAACAATCGAGTTCGTCAAAATTATAGTTTTTTTTTTTGAAGTTCAGGTACTGAGAAATTTTCTTTCAATATTCCCTGTTCTAATTCTGATTCCTTATCATTCTTTCTATGTTTCAGTCTTTGGGGCACTGTTTTATTTTTTTTATTTTTCCATTCAGGAAAGGAGTAATTGGTATGCTACCTGGTTTGCTGTTACGGGTTCAAGCACTTTTGGTATTGAAGGATCACAATCCAGTTTTTTTATTGATCCCTAGGCTTTCTTGCTACTATGTTTCATATCGATGGAGCTTATAAGTGAGTGCCAATGTGTTCTTTTAGTGTTTGATATTTCTTCCATTAACTGGTCTCCTTTTTCAATTGTTTTTTCATTAAAAGGACCATAATTGTATAGCTCTGTATATTTTTGAAATTGTTCGGAAGGTTCTGGAGTTAAGTCTGGGATGTGCTTGGTTCTGCAACCTCTGGAGATAAATTTTCTCGACCTTTGCTTTACTATTTCAACAAACTTTCCGTAATTTTCTGCGGTTGCTCCCAAGGTGTTCACTATGATATCTACTTCTTCCGAGATTTTGAGCCAGTTTGCTTTTTGGAAATTAAATCTTCTTTAAAAGGGTACGTTGTTGTACCTTATTCTCGAAGTAGTTTCACATAATATAGGGTGATGTTGTGAACGTGGTATATGATTGCAAATTCGTTTAAAGATCTGTTGTTTTATGTTTTCACTTATGAAAATTAGGTCTGGGTTGTATCCTTTATTTCATCTCCCACTGTTCAAGGAATATGGAAGCTTGGAGTCATGAACAACTTCTAACCCCTTAGCTTCCGTCCATGTCTCCACTTTGTCACCATCGTCATTATTTTCTTAATAACCCTATCTAGTGAAATGATTATTATAGTTATCTTCAATAATTTTTGTTTTTTGACTATCAAAATTTTTAGGACTTGGAAGGAGAATTGTTTCGCAGGAGGCTTATAAATGGAAGTGACTGTGTAATTCTTCAGTTCAACCGTTAGAATTTCTATGTTGGACTGTTCCGTGTAATCTGATGATAGAATTTTTAGGTTTGGTTTCGCAAAGATGGCGCTACCGTATTTCTCATGTGGTCTCTCAGCTATGATCTGTATACCTTGGACATTTGGCCTACTGTTGTTGGCTGCCCAGCGAGTTTCTTGTATACAGAGGATATCACATGCGGTGGTCTTACACAGGTCTGATAAAAGTTCTTTTTTCGGTTCTGATAATCCCTCAATGTTAATTGAGATCGTTTTCTGTGCCTTGGCATTTGGCCCTGAATAGGGCCTTTTATGTTGTTTATGCATTTGTTAGTTGTTTGGGGTTACAGAAATTCTGGTGTGCACCTTTAGCGAGAGCTTTAGGTTTTCTGTGTGCACGGTGGTAGATCTTTAACCGTTTAAAACGTTGCCCAGGGTACACTACGAGGAAGCGATCTACTGTTGTACCCATATCATTATTATTATAATAATAAAAATATACATATATACGCAAAACGGTTCAATTAAGATTATTATTCCAATTACTTAATATCTATAGCTGTACCGAACGCGTAAACATAAAACAATTATAAAAAATAGACTTTAAAATATTAAAAAATATAAATTTAGACGAGTGAGGACAATACGCTTATTGTCGTTACTCGTTACTTTTGTGTATTCGACTAGTATAGTCACTTACAAAGAAAAACGAACTGCTTTAAAAGAAAAACAATCTACCTATTAACACTTATTATTTAATAGTAGGTTAGGTTAGAATAGAAGACGAAGAAGAATTTCAAAAAAGAAGATCAATTCGTTGCAAATTAAAGAAACAAAAACAATTTTGTTTTATGTAATGAACTACTTTAACTAAACGTCATATATTAATCATACTCGCAAAATAAATAACTAGAACCTAATATCACGTTCTTCAGTAATATTTATGTTTTAATTATTAAATAATTCACAATAAAGATAATGATGAGAGCATGGCTAAATATATAGTTATGCCAGAAACTTTGCAAAATTTTGTTAAAGTTTGCGCATGTATTATTATTCCATGATATTTCATGAAAGAAAATCTCAGCTGGCAGTGATCCATAGAGTAGATTATTATTACCTGCTTAAATTATGTGAAATATCACTCAATATTCACGTGTGACCAATTATTACTGTTATTTGCTATTGATAATAATTGACAATGAATTCACTACCAGTGGCCGCCATGACACCTGCATATCACAAAGTTGCTGACATACCTATATATTTAGCCATGGATGAGAGTACCCATGAAGTTGTAGAAGATAAGACTAGAGAGGCCGACACAATTTAGTCGTGAGTGTTAAGTGAAGGAGAAAAAGAAAAAAATAAGCTATATTATTAACATTTTTGGGTCGCGAGAAAAAAGGATATTATAATATTATGAAATGTAACATATAAAGTAAATTGTAAAATAATGTTTTAACTAACGAAAATATTTATTATTTCTATAAAATAGCATCTTGTAGGCATAAAAAGCAATCGCACCCACAGGATAAAATCTCATCTTAATTACTTAAAGAACAAAGTAATATAATTATTATATATTTGACAGTTTGTTATTTATTGTCACAGGTTGCAGAACAATACGACACATTATTTTGAAAACAAATCTACGAGTTTATTGAACATTTTTTTTTTTTACAACTACATACAATTTAACTTAGTATTTATTTTTTTGTTATTAACAAATGCTCTATAAAAATTCTAGTTCTAAAAATAGCCCTATAGCCCCTCCTTGTAGGCACATTTTGATAAAAATAAATGTGTTTTTCTTACCTAAAATTTCGGTAATTTATTAGTATTCAATAGAAAAAAATGTTCCCAGAAAATTTAAAAACTATTGTGGACAAGTTAATGAGAAGCGCAACTTACTCTAAAACACATTAACAAAAAAGTGACGAAAAAATAGTTCTTAATTTCAGAAATAAAATTACAATCCTAATAGTAATTTGGATGTTATATGTTATAAAAATTCATGATTTATCAATTTGTTTTTTCTCAATTGATTTTATATTATTAATTATAAGTGATAATATCTTCACTACATCGATTTTAAAATAATAAATCGCCCAACTTTAATGCATAATTGATGATTGTTAGTTTAAATAAATTAATTTAATTTTGTAAATCATGCAACTACAACAGATCCATTTTTTAAATGTTACTTTTTTAACAAATTGAATTATAATAATATTTTTAAGTTTAAACTTAAATTAGTTAATAGCTAATAATATATGAAATATTAAACCCTTTGATTAAAATGTTATTCAATAAATAAGAGTTTTAAATTATTATAATTCACTAACAAATAATATTAGTGTACTTATAGTGAAATAATTGTACCTATAACAAAATAATGTTTAAAATAAAAAAATACAACAATTTATATAAAATATTATGCATAATATTAGTAGTTTCAAATTGAATTGAAATACAAATCATCAGGTGGTCGACTAAGAATTGTCATTGTATCGGTAATTATTTTCTTTATCTTTTATTTATCGAGAAATCAATGAAATAATATCTGTTGTTTCATATAATAACGAATTAGAAAGTCATTTTCATAATGATATTTAATATAGCATTATAACGCTAAACTCATTATTAATAGACATATCATTTGAATTAAATTTAAGGACATTTACCAGCATACGTAACTAATTCATAAATATAAACCAAGAAGAATAATGATATTTTATAATAAAGTATACTAAATTAATGTGAATACATTTTAATATAAGTTTATAGACAATAGTTATGAAATAAAAATCAAATTTAAATCGTCAAGTTTAACGTTAGACGTTTAACAAAGAGGAGAGTATTTGTTTTACAGGATAGCTTAAAGGCCAATATCCCTCCCCAAAAAAAAAAAAAAAAAAATTTTACCGTTAAAATCAAAAATTAAATGTTTCTTAAGTTACCTAGTTTAAAAAAAGTAATTTATTAAATTTTTCATTTAGTAAAAAATGTGATTTATAAAAATTATATAAATCTATTTACTGATATGCAAATATGAATTTAAATAAAAATAAAATATTTGACAAATAAATAAAGTACTTAGTATATATATATAGGACATATAGAAAATATTTTTAAATAAAATTAAACTACTGGAATACCTAGATAATTTAAAAAAAAACATTAAAAACTTAAAGAACTCATTACACACTAATACTAGTAAGTAGTAATATGTATTAATAAATGGTATAAAACAAGTTGAATGAATAAATATAATTATTATTCATTTACCAATGTTAACAACTTAATGATTATGAAAATTAATACTAAAAATTTAGAGTAATATTCAGCGAACATTTGAACTATTCAAGTCATTTAGTTTTTGGTATAATAAATATAAATTAAAATTAAAAACAATTAAAAAATATTATAACTTAACTTTATAACTACTTAGTTATAATGTCATTGTTTGAAATTATGATAAATATTTCCTTGCACGTACCCATTAAAAATAAGGTAGATATAAGAATTTAAAATTATTGTTTATCATAAAATATTTAAAATATTATATTATGTATTATCCAAAATTCAAAAAAAAATTCATAGACAATTGAGAAAATTACATTTCAATATTAATCTTATAAAAATATGAGCTTATTTGGTTTTAAATTTAAATCATATCACAACTTTCTTAGTTTTTATTAACTTGTGTTTGTTATTAAATATATATAAATTTTAAACAAAAACTTTTAAATCGTCAAATTGTAAATAATATGAATTCATTACATTGTTTACATATTTAGTACTTAGTAATTTATAGATTATAAAAAATATAATGCACCTAAATAATATTAAATAATTATCATATTTATTAATATTATATCATATTTATTTATCATATTTATATTACATCATATTTTCAAATAATTTTAGATTCTGATCAATGCAATAATATATTATATAACAAAACCATACGATTTGTTTTTATGAATTATTATATTTTTTTGATAAATAAGTAAAAGTTATCTGCGAATATCATTTACTCATTTATAATTTTCATATTTTGAAATAGATAATTATCTGTTAAAATATTATATTTTCTATTGCCTCGATATAATATAATCTTTACATTCGGCGACTAAAAACTATAATTACAAAAAAAAACCGGTTAAATTGACAACATATCCGTTTTTAACGAAATTTATGTTTGTTATCTTGTTGCAATAAAAATGTTATAGCCATAAACACTTGCAACTTTCACCAAGAATATATGTATTTAAAGTATAATATTGCACGTCATATTATTATTACTTTCAGAATATTAAAATATAATACATCCAAATTATTATATATTATTATTTTAAAGGTGCCTAATTTTTCACGTTAGTTAAAAAACTAAAAGTCTGTGAGTAATTAATAATTTATAAGTATTTTAAGTTGAAAATAGAGTAAAATTTCGGCTTCTCTAATAACGGTAATGATAGTTTAATAGCAACATAATTAGTTTATGATAATATTAAATGTACCTAATTATTGAATATTCGTTTCATAAATCAATAGCAGTATATTACAAATTACGTTTATAGGTAATACATTAATATAATAATATGTATTAATATCTAGATGACACATGTTATTATATTATATATATTGTATAAAAGGTATTTATAAAAGATTGAAATTGATTTTTTTCCGTTTACATGATATATCAAAAACGGAAAAATATTATCATAACTGCAGGAGATTAGGTTAGGTCTGCTTTAAATGAATTATGCATTATAACAAGTTTATCATTAACTGAAATCAAATACCTAACCTAACCTAACCTAACCGTAAGATAAATCTGTACTTTCAGTCCAACATATGTCGACATCAAGTTTTAAATGGAGCTTGGGCACGTCGTTTAATGTTGAATTTAATTTGAGAATAAATTATACATCATATCGTTTTCCGTTTACGTCATCTAGTAATATGGAAATTATTATTATTATTTTCTTACGCTAGACTTCGAAATTTAAAATATTATTAATTTTATTTTACAGAAAAACACATTAAATTTCAATAATGTATATGTCATAACGTAATGATCATAATTTATTTTAAATAAATGACGAAATAACGTTTTACTTTCCAGCGTGCTCTTTTTTCATTTGTCACACACCTTCGTTGGTTTTTAATTTGAATTTATCGATCACGGTTTTGTATAAATTAACGAATATATTTGTTATGTTTTCTGAAACACAGTTCCTTGTTGTTGATAAATGTTGTTGTTGTTGTTGTTCATAAATTGAAATTATATACATACGTTAGTAAAAAAATTACGAAATAACATTTATGAAATACATATAGAAACGGTTGAAAATGTCGCGGATATATTTTTACCAAACAACAAATCCTTTCACGTGAGTGATATCTACATATTATACGACACGATGACCCGAAATGGACGAAATATCTAAACGTATTATTAAAATAACATTGCATGGCAATCCGCAACAAGCGTACAACGAAAATAACAAATATAGAATATTATGATGATAACAATGATATAAAAAAAAATGTGTACTGTACACTAATAAGTATAGATATGTTTGATGTTTATGTATATGTTTATGAAATTATCATTATTATTTATTATGAAATTAAATCTGTTTTAGAGAGGGGAGGGAGATCCAGAACAAGCATCCGACCGGATCGTTAACTTTCTCCCTACGACGTCCGTTCTCGTGATTCTTCAAACAAATTCAGAATTCCGCACAGTAAACACAGCTCAGTAAACAAACAATATTCACGCGTGGTTACTATTCGGCGACGGACGTTGTGGAAACCTATTTGATCAGGTCGGTGTTTACATATTAAATATTTTTTCTAAATATAAAATTACTTATCATGAGAGCGGTGGCGCCCAAACAATATTTTTTATGTGTGGCAATGTGATATTTGTACAACTTTTCACACCACGCACCTATAACTTTTTCATCAGTGAAAATCATTTCTTATTATTTATATAATATCTCTTATTTTTTATTTTAAGACTATACTGCAGTATTTAAATAACACCTTAGGTACACTATATCTGATTCGATGATCCATCCAAAATCATGTGCAGCAATTGCTATACATGAAGTATACACAGTGTGTAGTATGTGTGTTGGGCGCCACTGTATAAGAGTATTATAATTTATAAAACGCGATATTATATCATTTTAAATCGTAAACGAATACCAAACGTTTAACAAACAAAATCCGAATTATATGTACATATATACATTGCGAATAACACTGTAATAATAAAATTGTTTAGTTAAATTATATTGGGCGATGCGTGTTTTCTCTCTGTCAATGAGTAAATTGGAAAAAATCGAAAGTTAAATTTAAAAAAAATATATTTAAAATTAACGACAAAATAAAATGTAAATTATAATAGAATAATAAATAATAATAATAATTAAACAAAAACATGTGTATAACATACATATATTTTTATTAAAAAAGTTAAGTTAAATTTTTAACTCTCAGTGTATACCAAAAATAATAATCATTTTTCTCAGTCTTTCTTTTTTATTTTATACATCGTATATGCCCTTCGGGATCACGTCGTAGTCGTAATATAATATATATACGAATTATTAGGATTTAGGACGTGCGTATAAACGAGAGAATAATTTATTTTTCTGCGGTTTCCTGAATATTTCCATGCATCTCGACTTTCGCCTAACATTTTTGTTTTTTCTTATATCATATATTAATAATAATAATATATTCCATAATATATAACAATTCGTCGTGGCATGGATTTGAAAATGTGACTATTATTAAAGATCGAGTGAAATAAGAAAATAGTATTAGTGCCTTGACATGTTAAAATAATACGGATTTTTTCATTATACCGAAAAAACATACATTAATAAGATATATATTGTAAGGTTGATGATTCTTTTTTGATATAAAGTTTATAACAACCCACAGAATCCAGTGGTATTCTCTATTCCACCTTGGGCCGAGACCCGTAGGCCGGAGCTCCAAGGATTTCTTTTTTTTTTACAGTTAGAAACATTTTAATTATCAACGAAGTTGCATATAATTTAATTTAAGATAAAATTTTAATTTTAACAATATAATAATAATAATATAGTTTTGATACTCAATATATATATTCCGTACATTTAAAGCCAAATAACTATTATACATTAATTACATTACCACCACACCACCATTACCAGCACGTCTTGGATCCTTTCCGTCCGATGGACCAGCCGGGGCCGAAAATTTTTGGTCTTAGACCATCATGGCTGGTTTCCAAACTTGAGTAGATCTTAGATTTTATTTATGATATTTGATATTAGATGGCGTTGAGTCCCGGAGTGTGAGTGTCGTCGTTGTTTTTCGGTGTGTGGTGTTATCACACATTATTAATTGGTATATTATAAATATTGTATTAATTAGATCGTGGACGACGGCGGTCAATATTTTATTCTTTCAAAATTTATGACGTTCCAATATATATACGTAATATACTTAGTTTTTTTGGTTTTATTAGATTTTCCTATACATGCCTTATAAACGTATGCTGAATTAGATTATAAAAAAAAAAAAAAAAAAAATACACGTGCATTATAGATGTATTTAATCATTTAACTTAAGGATAATATTTATTTTATAAAATATTGACTGCCTATTTTAGAAGAAGATTTTTGAGGTTTTAACAATATAATAGATTATCAATGTAAAATAATAAATAGTAAAATATAAGTATAATATATTAATCTCTCATTATAATCCTACATGAACGCAGTTTAATTTACTGATTTTATTTAAGGTTCCTCGTTTTTTATAGATATAAGTATTTATGTATTTATATATTATATAATTATATATTACGAATAGAATTTATGAAATCTGATCAAAAATATTGAAATTTTTCGATTTTGATGCAAATTAAAAATTAATACATAATTATTAGGTACTTAGTAATATTAGCTATTATTGAGTCGAAGCTGTTTGATTTATGTCATATTTCATATCTATAATAAATAGTAAATTACAATACTTAAATTATATTCATAAATAATAATATCGTATAATATAATTAAAAATATATTATGTTTTGACTTTAGTCTAATAGTAAGTACAAATGTAGTTCCAAATTATGTTTCATATTAATTGTATCGTATGAATAATATATGAACATAAAATCCCCAAGTTTGAACTATATACTAGGGAAATTTATTAAAAATACTAGTATATAATTAAAAAAATTCGGTGGAAAAAAATATCATTATCAATAACCATTGTAATCGTAATAGCATATTGTAATATTTATTGATAACAAAATGTCAATCTTATCGTCACATCATGTTATGTCTTCGTTTTAAGTTATGCGAATTGCATAAAATCGTATAAAACGAAAAAACATTTTTGAGAGTTTAGTGTTTTGCACTTTTGGGGGGCTGACAATTGAAAATCGATTTATACTTTTGTTTCTGATCTTTCCGGAAATACGAATAGCGGTGTCGTCAAGCCTTTCACGTATATAACAGTGTAGGACAGTAAACGAATACGCTACGTACACGGTGCAGTAAAACGAAATTGAAGTGAAACAACCGAACGAATCTCCCCGTGACTTATCATTATTATTGTTATTATTTGTATTGCGTGATAAAAGTAACTTCATACACTGTACAGTATACGTGGTAAACTGTTTTTACTATGTTTTCGCTTATACGAGCAACAGTTTTGAAAATAATCAACAAGATCCGGAGAGAGAGCTGGGCTTAATGGACCGAACGGATCTCCCAGGCCAAATGTACCGGAAGACATTGTTCTTGACCGAATTACACGAGCGCGGGATGAAACGGCGACTTCCGATCCCCTGGGGAGGGTAATCCGCACGTATTATTATCATTGTCTTTGTTGTGTTTTGGCGGTGTAAATGTGCGAATCGCTTATTATATTGTTATTATATTGTATCTAGTAATGCGACATGACATTTTATAGGTATTCAACCGTTTCATTATTTTCCATGATAGGTTAAATAAGTAGGGTTAGGATATTATTGTACTAAAAAGTACTCAAATATGCATATTAAACTCTCATAAAAATATTAAGACACGTATCGTAATAATATTCTCTAATAAGAACTTTATTTATATTTTTAAAATATTAATTTCATTATATTCAATTATCGAGAAAAAAGGTATATATTAGGTACCTTTATTTGTTTTTAGTTATAATTTTACTTCTAGTACATTTTCTGGTTAAAAACAATTTTTTTAGATAATTGCTAAATATTAAATATAAGTATAAGCATTAAATAATAATTATTATTAAATGTTGAAGTTTTTTTTAATTTTAAAGTTTTAAACTTCTGCTATTATCTGCTAACAATGATTTAACATTATAAATATGAAAATTATTTTTCATTAAATTATGAAAAATATGAAATTATTATGCACTCAAAAACCTCAAATGGTTAAATATACATTTTTATTTTTTATAAGAAAATCATAGTTCATTAATTCATCCATTTTGGACAAACTGTTTTATATTTTCTTCTATTTCGCCTTAAAGGCTTAAACTTATTAAATCTCGATCTACTATATCTTGATCATTTATATTAGCTATCTTTATATCAATTTCTTTTTAATTTGTCCACTTCTTCTTTGGTCTTCCAATACCCTTTTACCAACTATATTCATTTCTATAACAATTCTTATTGTTATCTGTATCATTTCTTTTCATAACATGGCCAAACCATCATCTCAGTCTATTCCCTATAATTTTCCCCACAATTAATGGAACTTCTATATTTTATGTATTTATTTCTTATTCTATCCTCTTTATAGAATCTTCATTGAAGTGGATTCACACATCCATCTTAGCACTTCTATCTCTTCTACACTAATTCTCAGTTTCATTTTTTTGTTCATTACCCATACTGAAAACACCGATCCACGAAACATCGCTGCCATCACTACTGTCTTTTATAAAACCTAAAATGTATAGAAGATTATAACAAATTACAACTGTTAATATTATAATGTTTTTGTTTATATAAAGAATATATTATGTACTTAGTACTTATTTGTCTGAAGAACGAAAAACAAATATATATATATTATTAGAATAAAATATTCTTGCGTACACTTTCAATAAATCGATTTGTCTTATTTTTTATTTTTTTTTATACATCCACGTATTAATATAAAAAGAAAAGAAAATGAGATTTTAATATGAATATGAATACGGTGTGTATAATATTGGTGTAATTTGCTCAGTGAAAGTATTTAGGCCAGTGTCAAAACGTAAAAAAATAAAAACGAGAATCCGAAATTCCAATAAGACTCTGCACACAAGTGTACCACCTCTTCTTTGTAAAACCCGTTTATCGAACAACGTCAAGGTGACTCGCTTTAATCGTATTCCGAATAACTATTAATAAACGTGCTTTTGATCCAGCGTTCAAAATAATCTTATAAATCTATATTGGAATTCAATTGTTAATCTATTCGATTAATTGTTTTAATAATAATTTAATACCTCTGAAATAACTTATTTTTTATACATATCATCTCATTATCCTGGTAATTATTTATAATAATAACAATAGTGTCGTCGAATATAAACACACTCGTAGGACAACAAACTCGAACCTGAAATTATAAAAATAACTAGAATTAATTTTCGTTTACCATAATACTTCCATTCATTGGAAACGTTTGTGAAATAGGTTGTTTTCCATCAATGAATAATATATTGATCGTTAAAAATTAAAATATATTTTAAATAATTTATTACAGAAATCATTAGCTTGCGATTTCGTTGCGCGGTCTATACCCGATCTACCATTTGGTTAATATAATTATTATGATGTAGATAACATAATGTCCATTATATTTTGATTTTTCGTTACATAGTATAATATAATATATAGATTCATATTATTAGGTATATGCTTACATTTTGTAATATTCTTGAAATAATTATAGAGACGTAACATTTTCTCTGTCTTCCGTCTGAAATTTTATCCAGACAGAACCATTATATGATGTAATTTAAAATATAATTATTACTTTTTTAGACACGATATTAACAATATATCGCCCCACGTCGAAGACATTTCGTAAAAAATTACGTTATATTATTTCGTGTGGCTTACTTTCAAATAGTAAGTATGAGACTTCTACGTACGACATACGAATAAATAAGAATATTTAAATTGTTAACAACATTTTAACAAAAATAAGCATATAATACATTCCTGGGTTGATTTACGAGTCAAACACTAATATAAATAATCAACAGGCAATTTAACTGAGAAAAAGATTATTTTTACTTAAATTAATAATATACATGCTAATCGTTTTAAAAACGTTCAATTATTATGTACATCATACTTTCATAAACTTTAATTATTATGCCATTGCCCGATCTAAAAATAAAAAACACCTAGAAATATATAAATGTCTAAAAATTATATTTCATTTAAATTTTTATCGGTCGTTTTATTTATTTTGCATTTTACAATTATAATATTAATTGTTGTTGATTATTGAATGTAATTTACGTGTAACTAAAAGTAATTAAATATTGTCTATTGTTGTTCGTATTTTTAATTAATTAATTACGATTTCGTTCACATTTTTATTATTGCATATTATACAGCGTCTTATAGAAAATGTTAAAAACTAATAATTTTCGAAACTATATAATACCAATCGGGCAGTTATAATTTTAATTGTAATAATTTTTAGTAAGACTTCAGTGAAGCACAACGCACGTTTCTATTATAATTTATAATGGTTATAATAATGTTATTTTGCTGAATATTATAATATTGTTTTATTAAGCGGTCTGGTGCGTTTGTGTGCAAAATATTCAATTGATATAGGCACGTCGTTTAAGCTAATTAATAATAATATTATTTATTGTTGTTTTACTGTCATTTTAGACAGTTTAAATCAATTATTATTATTAAAGAAATCAGTGTCTCCGGTTTGGTGATGAGTTTGGAGAGGAGAATTTCCACCGACCGTGCAAGTAATATTTCGTTTATTTTTACATCGTATTTTTGTTGTTCCAAGGGACTATACTGTGAATTACCACTTGATGACAGAACCGTTTGAATATTTGTAATGCTTTTTCAAGCTTAAATCAAGTTTAAGTGTATTTTAGTACTATCGTTTTACTCATCATTTCGCCGTCGTACCATCATTACAATGTATAGGGAGATTCATCTAACCAATACCGCGTGGTTGCTATAAATTTTTATTGTAACTTAAAATTATTTTATAATTGTCTATCAAACGATTTTCAGAAATGTGATATTAATCATATATCTATATTGCGACGATCGTATGTAATATTTCAATGTGACAATAATAACTGCTAATTATTTTAACGAATGCGTTTATGGTTATTAAAACGAATGTAGTAAGATATAATAAGAAGAACCACCCTGTACTTAAAGGGTTTTTATCACTCCACGTGGAAATTAAAAAAAATATATATGATCATCCCTATTTGTCTGCCCGGAGCTATGAGTGCTGTGTAACCATACGCAATAGCCAACATAATAATGTTGTAGTTTTTTGTAGCGGAAAATTTCAAATTTCTATCCTCGACGCATAGATACTCGGTTTTTTAATAATCACATCATATGATAATATTTTTTTTTCCTAATTCAATTTAGTACTATTATTATAATGTTCCTACATAAATTAATTTAATCTCAGACCAGCTGTGTGATAATCATAATACGCGTGAACAAAATGTGATATTGATTTTAGGGGGATGATTATCATAATTGGATGAAATAAAGACTTAAAACAATATATATAAACTATAAAACTATACAATTTAATTATAATTGTTATATTATTTAAATGTAACGAAATAAAAATAATGTATTATATTACCTCGTTATAAGTTAGTACGGCGTGTTATGAATTTTTGGAGTTATTTATTAGTGTAATTCAACATCACTACGAACAATCCAAAATATAATAAAAATTTCCGTTTTGATTCATAAATATTCAGTATAGTATGACTACTGACTGATGTTTTGTCATTTAGAAATAATTTATATGTTACGGGCAATGTGAATCTTATTAAAAAAAATAAATGACTAAAGGATAATAATTAAATGACTTTATTATGTAATACTTTACTATTAAATTATAATATTATTAATTATATAATTATTTATGAATTTTTTACATTTACATTAAACAATTTTATTATTATTATTTTAAATAATAATTATATAAACAATAATGTTATAATATAATAACCGTTTAATTATCGTTTAATTTTTAATTTTTTTTTAATAAGGTTCACATTGTCTAGGCAGGACCACATGACCCGTAACATATATATTTGATTTGCGTATACAATTCACATTCTGAATTTTTTAGACTGTGTGGATAAGGTTTATATTTAATATATCTTGTCCAATTATTCGATGTGATGAATTATTTATGGCATATAGATGCTTTTTTGGATTGAATTGTAATTAATGTATTTTTTTTTTTTGTAACAGTTAGTATCGATTAATTCAGTGATGTAGAATGCAAATAATGTAAATCACAATTATAACCAATGTGAAAATCAGAAATGTAGAAAATTAGTTATTAAAACATGCTTAGTGTTGTACAGTATTTTAACTTTCATATAGAGGATAATATTATTTTTTCTTTTAGTAAGAAATGCTAAACGCCTTTAGGGTATTAGTCTGTTTTTTACTTTATATACATAATACATATAATAGCAGGGGCGTATTTAGACTTACTTCTAGGGGGTGGGTGACTCAAAATTTGTCTTTAATTCAGGCTTAAAATTTACTAGTAAGATTTTTGGTAATATTTAAATTATGTGAATCCATAATATTTGTGGGTTTTTTTATCTCTAATTTCGGATCCACTTTGAATCTACTTTTGTGTAATTCTTTTTTAACACGTATTTGTATTTTAAAAGTTACAGCTTGTGTTTTATTTGATTTTTCACTAAATATAGACCTGACCAATTTTGCCTGATTCACAGCCATTCGTATCGTACGCCGAACACTTAAAGTTATCATGAACCCTCGTTTCGGTGGTTTGACACGTATAAACATAAACGATTTTTATTAAAAACAAACGTACGAATATGTACGAATTACGACATGCATGGCCGTGAAATAGATATTATATACTAAAGTTATATGCATTAACGCCTTTAACTACGATTTATGATATAATAAATATCTCAAATCATGTTATTATATGATATTGTAAGATATGATTTAATTAAACTTTAATCATGGTCTGCGGTCACTGATGTAGATAATATCTATCACGGTTATATCTTATACACTCATATACCACAGAATGGATGAAATCAGAACTGTACTCATTGATAACATAACATGGGTAGTATAGGAAATTAAGTAATTGGGCCGGTGGCGATTTTGTCAGTGAACCTTTGAGTGAACGCCTTCAATATTTAATCGATTCTTTAAATACGAATTCAGGGGGGGGGGGCGATCGCCCCTGCATAATAGTATTATTATGAGTAAAAGACAATGATTGGCATAGTGATGCGATTACAGAGAATATGATTATGAAATAAAATATTGAATAGGTACATAGTACTTACATTACGCAAAATACAAAAAACAACATATAATTTATCTCCAGCTATTATCAATAGTATGGATGTATGGTCTACCGTTTTTTTATGAATTGGGTTTCTTTGTGTTTATAATAATAGTTTGTTTTATTTTCATTAGTTGTTTATTTGGAAAACTTCTTTTTTTTTTAATTTTCAATGTATGATATAATATTATGTATAAAAGCATAGAGAGAAATATTATGTTTTAACTTTAATCAATTTCTATGGTATATTTCTATCTAAATTCTCAAAAATTGTCTTATAATTTTACCTGTACCCTGCAGTTAAGATAAAATGTAATTTTTTTTGTGTTTTAATTACTAGTGACAGTAACACTCAGCCCTTATTTTTACAAAAATTCTTACAACACATTCGTATTATACAAATAACTCTCCTTAGTTATACTACCAATTCCATATTTTAAGAATCTAATAAATTATCTACAAGTTTTTCGTTAAATATGACTTATTACATTTTATATATTATTATAATAGATTATAACTATTTTTCTCATAAAAATATGAATCTTGTTTCTTGTATATTGTATCTTAAATAATTATATAATATGTATAACTGTATATATTATGTATAATGTTTGTAACTATATATTTATTTACTAGTACTTACACAGTTACATAATTCGCAAAACCGTAATGCACACTTCCAATTTCGCCTTTTGTCGGGTTTGACTAAAAAATATGAATTAAGTCGAGTGAATGATAGTTAAAACTATTTAAATTATCAAAAGGAAAAAATAGTTCAAATTCATGATATTTTCTTAAGTTCGAATTTTTTATTTGTTAGTTTTGTATGTTAATTTTTTAAAACGTTTAAACCAATCTGTATATTAACAAATGATCAATCTTTAACTTATTAATTAAAATATCATTTTTAATATAATATTATTGTAGGATAATAGTTTTAATTTTATATGGCTGCCATTTTTTATGATTTAATAATTATCACTTACCGAAATGAATTTTGCTGTAAGTGAGGAAAAATAAGTCTTAATTTTTAAATTTCAGAAGTTTAATAAATTATCTTTATCGACTTATATTGGAATATAATATATAGGTTTTATAGGTTATATAGGTTATATAGGTATTGAGTCTTAATTGATACTTTAATATTTCATATTAAAAAAAAAAAATTAAATCACCCACTATTTTTATTTTAATCAAAGAAATAAAATCATTTTTTTCCACTTCGCGATAAACAAACAATTTGCATACATTATGCAAAAATTACACATAAAATTCCTGAAATTGACAGAATTTGTATTACCTAACTGATTTATATTTATATTCTCTTAAATTGAAAACGAATATAAATAATCATTTCTGTCTCGTCATTCTTTCGTTGATTATTTTTCCTCTGTCGACCGTTCCTTTGACATCATCTATACAATAACTTCCTTTATTAATATCTCTATATTTTTTTCTCGTCTTGTATTTTGAGTTTTATAATTTATTCATTTCTGTTCTTTTTAATTAACTATTCTATTATACATCATTATCGATTACTGTACACCTATAATCATATAATATGAACAATTAACAACAACCATATTCAGGAAAAAAAAAATGTCCGTAACAGTTGTTTTTATTTCAGTAATTTGAAAAATGAATGCTATAAGTAGTATTTTATTTATTTTCAGAACACATCTGTAATAACATGCAACTCAATACTATTTATTAAACACTTTTAGCCCCTATTATGCCATTTTGCATCATGGTTTTTGTTTAATTGTAATATACGATTATGTTGATTTTGTTGGTTGATAATTGTTATTATCTTATTTTAGTGTAAATCATATGGACATTATTAACAAATAAATGAGTTTTGGTGCTAAAATTATTATTTATTGTGATATTATTGATATTAATCACAATACACATTAATATTACTCTTATAGTCTTACTTGCGGAATATATATTAAATTTAGATAAGTAAATTATTTATGAATAAAAGAAGTTTAACTCTGATAACTGCTAATTTTTTTTGTATTAAATATGTTTTTTGTTTGTTATGATATTTTGACGTTTATAATGATTTTTTTTTGGCATAATTAGGAATATGAGAATAATTTGTTATAATTTTTTTCTATTATTTGAATATTATTCATTCGTATGAACAAAGAAAAAAAATATTTCTAAATTATTTATCTTAGTGGAGCTGGAAAGGTACATTAAAAATTTTTCTAATTTTTTACTTTTTTTTTTTACCTTTATATTTAATCTTTTTTTCTCATTTAGTTCTAGTGCCATTAAGGCATATAATGTATATATTTATCTTATATTGTTATATGGATTACACATATTTTTACTATTATTATTAATATAATAGTAACTGTTATTATTATTTATATTTTGTTTACAAATAGAATCTTTCTCATTTTATAATAAAAACATTGGCTACCCTATGTATAGGTTAGTAATACTAAAATTAATAATTAAAGTATATCCCAACATTGAGAAACAATATTGATAACGGTGATTTCTATTTTAAATCGCAGTGTCTAATGTATATTAAATATATTATAATATAATTATTATTATGTAATACTTATATAAGATGAATACAATTTGTTGATTTATCTCCAGGTATGACAGCGAAAGCGTTTTTTGTGGTTACGATTATAACCTTTTCCAAATATCCATGCTTCCAGAAACAAACAACAATGTCTTTTTATTTCATTTGTTTCGATAAATAATTTTTAAACTTCCGGATGACTATTCGTTACATAATATTAGTCTTATTAAGTCTTACAATCTTGTAATACAGAAACTTCAAATCCATTAGCATATATATTTGTTCTGTCTACGATGCATCGATACAAATATCAAGTTGAAAGACATATTCAATCTTGGAACATTTTCTCAATTATGTTTCTGCAAAATTGTACGATTTTGAAACTAACCAAATTTTATATCGCATCACATTAAACTCCTTGATCGGGAATACCACATTATCTTACCACATACAATCTATGTTTCAAGTGATATGAACCACATCAGTAGTAATTCGATTTCGATTATTAAACATTTAGTATTTTCCTAGGAATCATTTGATATGTTTGAGTATATGTTCGGCTTTGCGTTTCACGGTGATAAGATATAGGTATAATTGAAATTAGATAGAATTTAGACACAAGAGCGTCTTGATTATATTTTTCATTAATAATGTAAAAAAAAAATTGTAACACCGATAATTGTTTACAAAATACTAATTTACAATTGACGGTTTGAAAATTCTCAATACGCTCTACGATCAGAGTAATTAAAACAACATCGAACACTCTAACGGATAAATATTACATGTTATATCAATTTTTTTTTTAATATTGATAATAATTCATTTACTAATTTAATAATTATTGTTTTATTTATGGATTAAATAAACAATATTCTATTTTGAAGATTATAAATTATAATTAACTACCTAAGGGTACAAGTTTATATATGTACATTTAGTTCTTTTTACATTGTTGAGTTATTATGTTGAATGCTGTTCCTTTTTTTTCATTAAAATATTGATGATAATCTTGTTAATTTATTTCATATTTGTATCAATATACTTATCAGTAAAAACTTATAATTGAAATATTGCCATATAAAAATTAACTCAAAATATCGATCATTATGTCAATTTTAAATATTTAATACGTAAGGATACAGAAAAATATTTTATGTTTTTTAAACAAATTAGTAATCATAATTTTAGATTTTTATACAAATGGATTAAGTCGATTCTTTGTCTGTTGAGTCTATCTTATCATTTAGATATTTTTTCGCATACATGCTTACGAATATAATTGTCTATTAAAAAGTATATATAATATTTATATGAATATATTATGATTTATGATATATAAATAAAAACAATAAATTATAAATATGTTTTTTTTTTTAAATAGTAGTTAATGTTAATAGGAAAAAATTATTTATAGTAAACCTTAACCATAACAAGTTTAGCTACCCCTGTCCTATTATATACAGTGAATTAGCGTAGGTTTTCAGAGAAAAATAGTATAAACTTGTGATTCTGTTTGTGGCCATAATTGAATGTGAAAGTATTCAAGCGTGTGTTGGAGAGTGTATTGATTAACAATATTAAACAGATAATAATAATGGTATTTGTTATTATATAAAATATTCTGTTTTTCTTCGTAAAATAGTAAAAGTAGTTTAAGTGGTGATAATAGGTGGGTATAGGTACATAAAATATAATAATTTGTCAAAATTAATCAATCATAAGGAATGTACTAGAAAATTATTATTTTATTCAACATCCAATATAAAAATGTTATTCAACTTTAAGTCTTAACACAATATGCAACACAACAACAACATTATTAATTATTATACACGTAATAGTAAAACTTGTTTTTTTTCTTTGGGTCATCGATTCCGTAATAACTCAGTAACTCAGATCGTGGTAGCCTTCAGTTATTGATAGCTGATTTTGGTAAATATTATTATTATTACGATTATTACCCAGTAATGTATTAAACTTACACTATATTGATAATAAAATCAATTAGTTATGTTAATTTAATATAAACAACAACATTTAATTAATTATTTATATATAATTTAATAAATTAATATAATACTTATAATTTAAAAATATTATTATTATACTTTGACAAATCTTTAAACAGCTGCAATTGTAACCATACATCATTCATAATGCTTTATAATATTCTATAGGTTTGTTTTCTACACGTTTCCTCCAACGGACAACTGACAGATAAAAAAAATGTTTGCAGAGGCCATAAGAAAAATATAATTAAATATTAAAATAATAATTTTATAGTTTCATTTTCCATAGGTATAATAGGATCTGTATTTAATATCTAGTTGAATTCATAAATATAATATTACTTTTAATCAATTTATATATTTATTCTTCTATGAATTTATTTTTCAAATTGGAATCGCAGGATATATTGATTAATTCCTATTAAGTATTAAGTATTATCTTCTTACGTCTTTGTAAAAACTCAACAATTTTACGGTTCAGTATTACATTTTAATTTAAAAAAACTCTGTTCTAAAGCAATGATTTTTTGCCTTTTATTCGCCTGTGACCTTAAAAATGGATCCTTACGAGGACAGTTTATCGTGAACCCTACATTTATTTTATACAAACAAAGATGAACGTTTAAAATAAATATAAATATTACTATTATTACGTTTACTTAAGAATTTTAAATTACAAATATTGCAGTTTTTCAAAACTATTAAAAAAAATGTTTATTTGAAATTTTGTGTGCACATAAGCAGTGCTCGAATTAAGAAAAATTAAGTACAAGTGCTGAATCTAACAATTTTAATCTGCGTTCCAAAAAACAATTTTTGTTAAATACTACATTTCAGCTACATATTTATAAATTCTAAATATAGTTTATGTAAGTTCAGTAAATGCCTTATTTCCTACATACATTAAGTTATTTAAAAAACAATGGTTTTTTTATGTAATTAATATTCCTATTTTAATAGAATACTCCAAATACTGTAGTACAAGCTGTAACAGGAATAGTTTTGATTCTAAAAATATTTAAAATTGTAAAATTCATTATACCATTGATAATAATTTAAATCCATATTTTAAGAAAACTTATGTTAGTCACTAGATTGTATCGTCCAAGTAAAAAAAAAAAAAATATTTGGGGTGCGCAAAAAAAAGATAGTGGGGAATATCTGTCCCCATGCGTAACTCTCTAATTTGAGCACTGCATATAGGTATAAATAACATTTAAAAATTAATAAGTAATAACAGTCCAAAATTGACATACATTTATGTTTTTTTTTTTTTTTTTTCTAAAAAAATCTGTTTCAATCCAGCATCTTAACTTAATCAATCAATTTTTCTTCATTTATTAATGAAAGTATATATTAATTTAAGTGTACGAATGGATTTATTATCCAAGTATTATTTTTATGTATATCGTTTGTGGGGTAGAAATATTTGCGAAATTTTCTTTTAATTTGAATAAATGTTTTTCTATAATAGTATACATATTTCGTCAATTTATTTTTTTTTTTTTTATAATTTAGTTTCTTCGGTCATATTAAAAAAAATCAGAAACGATTAAATGTATAGTTTTTTTATTCGATTTATCCACAATTTAAATTTTTTAGAAAAGCCTTAATTTTATTGGTAGATGTAAAGTGATTAGTCATTGTATATTTAAATTTAGCACATTTCGAATTAAAATAAATCGGAAAGATATAAGCAAGTTTTGCTAACCATATATTTTCTTCGAAGAAATTACTTTTAATTAGATGTTAGGTGGTGATTTTTTTATTTCTCAAAAATATTTCTACTATGGTTTTAAGTTCATATAATCGAGTCAAAACTTTTTTTTTATAATAATAACATGATTTACAATAATTAAAAATTTGCATAAGATCATCATTCTTTTATTTTTACATTTATTCTATTATACAGATTGGATTCGAAATGGAAAAAAGTGATATAGCTCAATTTTTTAATGGCCGGTCTGTGTTCGTCACTGGAAGTACCGGCCTCATGGGCAAAGTGCTCGTCTGGAAACTGTTGTATAGTTGTCCGGGTATAAAACATATTTTCGTTCTGATAAGATCCAAAAGAGGCAAGTCAGCTCATATGCGCTACCAGGAAGTTATCAAAGCGGCGGTGAGTTTTTAACATTTTTTATTTTTATTATTATATATATTAACTGTATTTATAAATTAACAAGTTATCATTTGTAATGTCGCCGACAGATGTTCGATTCGATTAGAAAAAAGAACGAATCGCTTTTTTCTAAAGTGATAGTGGTAAATGGCGATGTGGGTTTGGAAGCGCTGGGCATCATGCCGGAAATGAAAAAGACATTGATTTCAGAAGTTTCGATCGTCTTTCACGGAGCGGCCACATTGAATTTGGACGCATCTCTAACGGAAGCTATTAACTTGAACACAACAGGAACGTTACGTATGCTCGAATTTTGTTCTACCATGAAGAAATTAGAGGTAACCATTAATCACCTAAAAACCTACAATACGTACCAAATATAAAATATCACTAATATATCTACGTCTCATAAGATTTTTGCATTTCACAGCACATGTCTGCCGTGGCCAATCTTTACGCACAATTTTACCCTTCCTTCTGTCATTATTGTAGATTAATTAATAATTACTTCATTTTAAGTGCTAAAATACAGTATATTCACACTTAGAGAGAACAAAAATCTAAACCTAATTTTTTTTCATTCGATTAATTTTTTATTTTTCACATTAAACGATTTCGGATGTGCGAAGAGGTCTAAAAATCACTCTGGTTTCAAGAATAATAAAACGGATTTAAGTGCCAATATATGCCGAATAGTTTGACCGCAAACTTATATTAAGTAACATATAGTGTGTTATGTTGTATCCTAGCGATTTCCATCTCGTGAATTTTCCATCAGAAACTTTAGTGGGTTTTGCGAAAACTTCATAAAGTTTCGGACCCGGATGTTGTTGAGAACGTTAAATAAATATGCCAAAAACAATGTGACAAATGACGTTTGTTCGTTAGGACTACCCCTATCAGGCTTGGCTTCGGTGGCGTTGTAAAAGATTATAAGACGTAAGAGAACGGGATTGAATGCGTTTATGTATTAATTAATTAATTAATTTTTCGAATTAACTAGTAGAATGATTAATTCGAAAAAACATTATTTTTCTATTATATTATTAAAAATCATAAATTATTATATTAGTATCTATCTGTAAATTTAACACTTTCTTATTTTCGATTTCTATGGCGTTTTACGTAATTTGTATTTATAACTATTTTTAGAACATTTTACACGAAATCGAATATATTATATATATGAATATATCAAGTAGAAAAAAATATAAACAAACTAATTCTTCAGCGGTCATTTTTTCTTTCAAGTTATTTAAATTGTTATTATTTGGGCTTTGGTCATGTTATGAGAAGAGACGATTCAAAGACAGTGAGAATTGTTGTTGAAATGAATATAGAAGATAAAAGGGAAGAAGAAGTGAATAGATGGAATATGAAGATATATAAGAAAGACTAGTTAGCTGACCCTATTTAGTTCACAAGTGTAAGGCGAAACAAAATAATATCTAAATTTGTATTGTTATTTTACGGTTTAGTTGTTTTTAATTTTAGGTAGGTAGAATAATTTGTTTTTAAAAAAACTATACTTAAATACATTTTGATATAAACAGTTTTTTTAAAATTAATTTTAAGTGGGTTTTAGAGGGATATTTTAATTTGTAATCTATAATATACGAACATGTGGATGTTTCAGGCGTTTGTTCATTTTTCTACGGCTTTCTGTCACGTAGACTTGGAATCGCTAAACGAAGAAGTGCACAAATCGAATTTTGACGCGCAAAACATAATGAGATTACACTCGTGGCTCAACGAGAAATCTATCAAGTTAATCACACCTCAGTAAGTAAAAAATAAACGTTATTAACGAATCACTTAATAATTTAAAGGCATGAACAATAAAAAACATAAACAATAAAATATGCCTATGGCTTGATCTTGGGACTTAAAATGTCTTTTATTTTTCATAACACGAAACATTAACATACATATACAAACATACACACATCATATTATTATATATAATAAGTGATTATAATTCTTCTTTCCAAAAACGATGTGAATATAGGTAAGTGTTTTGAATGGTATATTGATATCTCAATTATTTCGTGTACAAAAATGTTGGAAATTATACACATTTTCAATGTTATTTCCATTATTTTCATATCATGATACCTATTTTGATAACTCAATATACAGGTGTACGGAAACGAGTAAAATTATATAAAGTCTACCGAATTAATAACAATTTTCGTTTTTTCCATTAACTCAGTTAATGGAACTTATTTATTTATGATCCTTAACCTCGAGGGCTGCCTAGGTCTAAAATAGGTTTATAACCTGTAGAACAACTTTCATGTTGCACAAATAGTACGCACCTAATCCGTTCTTTTGTAAATGACATAACGTTTTTTAAACACGTAATTTCAATCATAATAAGAATTATATGTGCTACGTTGGGCCTAGTATAATATATGTGTCATAAATCAAAGTGTACGATCAAAATTAAAGATGTGTGTCAGATTATTATAGATTGAAAGAGGTTTTAAATATTTTTAAATTAATTATTTACGATCTCTTAGGTAGTTGTTTAATTTATTATGATAATAATATATGAATTTTTCTGTAATTCTGTGATAAATGGTAGTAATACGATATTGAATATATATCTACTTGGCGGTTTGTCAAAATGTTGTGTTTTCTCTTTAAATATGTAATGTTATACCTATTAAGAATTGAAAAGTGTATATATCTCAGAATCTAATATAGTATTTAAGTTATATAACTATAAACATATAACATAACATTATTCGTATATATAATACTAACCAAATGCTGAACATCACACAAGTTAAAAATAAGTTAATTTTAACCTTTTAACTTATTTTTCTTAGATTAACTTGGTAATTTATTAAACATTGTATATTTCAATACACGTTCAATATTAAAACTAAAATTAATTTTTAAGGCAAGTAATAATATCATTTATATTCCATTTTTATTATTTTGATAGTTCCATCAGACATTTGTGACACCTGTAAGTTTTAAATATATTTTATAAAGAAAATTATAACTAAAATTAAACTTAACAAGATGTGCTAATTAATTATGTTAATGTTATATTTGCAGCTTGATATATCCACATCCGAATACATACACGTTCTCAAAGCGCCTTGCCGAAGACGTGGTCAGTGAATTTTATCCCCAGCTTCCGGTCGTCATTGCCAGACCATCTATAGGTAGGTATATTATACTATACTACGATTGAACAATTTTTCTTTACTGATATAATGATACCCAATAAATATGACGATTGGAAAATGATATGAAAACAAATAACGATTACACGATTTGGTTTTTTGAAAATTTTACATGAATTATAACAGTTATAAATTTATAATAGTAATCAGTAATCACTGACTAGAATTATTCTCAATTCATAATAAAATAATATGATCATTAATTAGTTATTATTATAGGCGTGCGTGTAGGGGCTACAGGGTATGATCTTGATACCCCTGAACTGTTCAGGTAGGTTGATTTGAAAAGGCCGAACAGATCTAAGCTGCAGTGCAACTGTATAATGAGGCAATATAAAATATTTAAGTTGATTATCCAAAAAATGTATTTAATTACTAAAGGTTAATCTATTTCTTAGTGTAAATTACGTGATAATTCTTATTTCAAGGAAAAATCTTGAAAAACTCAAAAAATGAGCTAAATAAAGTACCCAGTAGATGTAATTATCTACAGAAAACAAAAAATAGGCAGAAATAATTGTAAAACCATCAGGTACATTCTTCGCATCGCTCAAAATATTCAAATTATCTGTAGCTTGTGGACCGTTAAAAAAGAAGAATGCCTGATGGCATATATTTTTGCTGCCCCTGACTTTAAACTTTGCGCAAGCCTATGGTAATTATATTATTATATAGTAATTAATCAGGAAAATTATTTTAAAATTATGTTATTTAATTACAAAAAATATTGTTTGAAAGTCATACCAGTAGATTTTCAATATATTACTTATGCAGTGGGTGGAATAACATGTCAATATACGAGGCAAAAAGTACTTTAATTTTTGACTCGTTTACTTTAGTTAGATGCAAAAATAGACATCTGAAAAAGGGGACAATCTAATAAAAATCAAATAAGCTCAACACTTTGTATGCATCCATATATTCGTCCAAACAAACACATTAAAACAAAAAAATAGACTCTAAAAAAGTTGTTCAAATAAGAATATTTAAGTTATGTGTTTTATTATATTTAAACATTTTTTTTATTTTTTTTTTTTATAAATAATAAAAATATATATAATATTAATATCAGACACAAATAATAAATATTATATTTTAATCATAGTACTATATGATTTTAATGAAATGTATTATTTATATAATATAATTTATAATATCAAATCTTAACGCAGTTTTTTTATTTTATATTAGTCTAGTATAGCCAAATCATATAAAAGATTTTGATATTTGGTTTCCATCGATGTCCTCGATGTACAATATTGAAAGATTACTAAAACGATCGTGTTTCATAGAAAATATAGGCTTTCAAAGTAAAATATATGAATTTATATAAAATATGAAACTCTCGGAAGTCTACAAAGTAAATATAATATTATATATGTTTAAGATAAAGATATATACGAATATAATACAAATAACAAAGTATAATAATAGGTTGATGATTAAATTACGTTTGTTTTACTTACGAGCAGGTTAGGTTAGGTTAGGTTAAGTTATCCTATTTTATAGTTATAGTTATACCATACACGTTATAGTTTCCTATAAGAACATTATCATTTATACCGTGGTAACGAACGCCTGATTTATATAACTAATAAAAATATTAAATGTGGGTCTGATTTTTGTTTTTTACAGTGACACCAGGACTTAAGGAACCTCTGCCAGGCTGGGTGGATAATCTTAACGGACCCACAGGGATATTGGCTGCGGGCGGCAAAGGAGTACTTAGATCTGTGTTGTGCAACGCGAACTTCAACGCGGAGGCCGTGCCGGTGGACTTTGCAATAAACGCTGTAATTATGATCGCGTGGAAAACGGCGATAACTACAGAAAAGTATGTTCAACAAGTATAATAAGTTATAGCATTAAAATAAGAAATCAAAAAGATACGTATCTACGGAATCGTAATAACATAAAAGAGTATATCTAATGATATATCGATAGATCGTAAATCGAGTATATAGTTGTCGGAAATCATGGGGTTATAATGATCGGAAAATAAATAAATAAATAATGGGCAGTATTATAAAATAATCGTTAGAGTATAAAACACTTGTAGAATATATACTCTATAACACGAACAACAATTTCAAGAAAATCAAACTCCAATATTGAAAATGATGAAAATATCGTGCCTTTGTTTTATAAATTAAACGGAATGCGTAATTAATGCGTTTGTAATTACAACATTTTAAATACCATTGAAGTTTTTATGTAAAGATTTTTTTATACTGCGAAAAATAAAAAAATCGGAGATTTATAAATTGAATTGAATATGTATGTATTGAATATGGGGAGAACGTTATTTTTGTCGTAAAATAATAATTTATTTCACTTCACTTAAATGTCTCAGCGACAAAAATAAATATTAATAAATTATATGTAACTTTTTTTTTATGGAACACCCTGTATGTTATATACAGCATTTCCTCAAAATGAGCAATCGATTACATTGCTTATTATAGCAGAGTTGTTTTATTTACACAATATTATAGGAGCAACTCAATCCCAGTTTACAATTTAACACAACACAACCTAAACCCAATTACTTGGTATACGGTTATGACTAAAGGCAGAGAGGAGGCCATGAACAATCCATTCGAGCTCATGCTGTGGTATCCGACCGGATCGATCACGGCCAACCGATTTATTCATGCTTACAAAGTGATATGTTACCATTGGATACCGGCCTATCTCATTGATGCAATCATGTTTTTCCTCGGACAAAAGCGCTTGTGAGTAATATGCGAATTCCAAACATATTGCATTGTTGTAATACATTATTGTATATAATTAACAAAAAAAAAATGCATTAAAAATATTTAAAAAAAAAATATCTTGGGTAATTAATTTCGTTTTGTAACATTACAAGACTTGTATTAAATTATTAACATTATTTTATGTTGAACATTTATTTAAAACGAACTTGATATATTACTCAAACCAATATTGTTTTAGTTAGAACCTGCCGAGTGTAATGTTATTATAATTTAATAATAGAACGATATTAAAAACAATATTATATAACGAAGTGCCTAAATAATTTATTAACAAATAAACGAAATCAAATTATCGATCAATAGTATTTAAATTTTTTAAGTTTTAACCTGTTCACTTAACAATTTTGCCGGTTTTCTTTTTTTCTTTATAGTATGGTGAGAGTTCAGCAAAAGATATCAGATGGACTTCGCGTTCTCCAATATTTTACCATGCGCAATTGGGACTTTAGCAACGACCGGCTTATGTCTCTCCGAGACAGTCTTTCCGAGACTGACCGCAAAAAATTTTGCATTGACTTCGAAAAAATGGATTTGAACATTTATTTTAGAAATTGTATCCTAGGTGCCCGTCAGTACTGCTTGAAAGAAGACCCAGCATCCATACCTAGGGCCAGGAAAACTTTGAAAGTGTAAGTGTTTGTAGTTTTGTACCAGTGGTTCCTAAGTTTCCAACCACAAGTAGCGACCCAAATTGTGGTCACAAAAGTTTTAGTATTAAATGATTCAAGTAAACTTTCATATTATATATATTGTTATTATATTTAGTTGGTAAAGGTAGACTTTATAGTTGTTATAACGTAGAGTTACTTTATTGTATTCATAAATAACGATTATGTATGTACGTCAAAAAATGAGAAAAATTAATATTAAATTTTATGGTAATTCACAAAAGGGATTCGGAATATTACTAATATTGTGGTTTCCAGCCTTAGACGTTAATTTTTCATGCGATATAATCAATTTTAGAACATGTCGTCTTAAATTATATTTTACAAAATTGGTAATGTTTACATTTTATACGTGTTCAAAACTTGGACTTATATATTAATCTACACATTTTATTTTTCTATATCCAATATTTATAAAATAATAATTAAATAAGTACTTAAATACTTAAGAATAGTCAAAAATATTTAAATAATTTGTTTTTATTCAAACTTGTCTCAAAACTAAAATCATTGCAATTAATTATTGTTATATATAATGATATAATACATATCTAATGTTATAGAATATTAATTATAATTAATTAGATCACCTTAATTAGATATTGTTGTATTTAAAAAAAAAAAGTTTAAAATTCAAATACGGAGAAAACTCGATTAATTAAAAAAAAATAAAAATAAAAACAAGAGGAAATATTATGAAATCTCAAACAGGAAAATCTACAAGATTTATCTTCTTGAAGTGAATAACATTGAACAATTAAAATGTATAATAGGATAGGTATGATACCATTTATATCAATATTAAATTATATTTGATATAATATAAATTTTTGGTGGGTTTGACATTTGACTAGTTCAAGTATCAGTTCACTTCCTCGTGGTATATTTCGAGGATCAATTATTTATTTATTTTTTCTATTAATAATTGGTTCAATAACTCCCCAGTAATTATTAAATCATATCCAGTCTAATGTCTTTATCATCACATATCTTCTAGGTTTTTTAAAATTATGTCTCACAACACAAATTTCTCGAAAAACTAACTCTAATCTATAGTTATATATTTATATAGTTAAGTACCCCAACATAGATTTCTTCTCGGACTCATTAGTTAAAATTATTGTCATATATTATTTTAAATTCTAACATTTTATATTATTCTTTATATTATTATTGTTATTTTTATTTACTAAGTTTGTTTTGTATTTTCGTCTAATTATTTAATTATATATTTTGTCATTTTATTTGACATATTTAAGTAACTAAAATAATTTATGTTCAATTGGGCCTCAGCCCGTTTTATTTCGAATAAACATAATTATGATTATTAATTATTATTGATGGATTTCGATTTCAGATTGTACGTGTTGGATCTGATCGTGATTTACTTGAAATACGGTCTGGTGGCCTGGTTGCTGTACAAGGTGTACCAAACATTTTCAACGGCTTTTTAACCCGCTTTCGACGACGAGACAACACAGTATGATCAGAACAATATAAATATTGTGTTACGAAAACAATGGAGGTTCATTTAAAACGTATACATCGCTTATTCGCTAATCGTGTATATAATAAATAATAATAATACGTAGTATTGTAATCACCACCGTTTTCGTAATACGAAATTCTGATCACACTGTATATCGCAACATGATGTACATAATATTATTACTATTCGCCATTTTTATCGTATCGCATTGCAAATATTATTATAAATATTAACGTTGTTTAATCTAAATCTATCATTAATCTATCATTATCATTATAAGTATATTACATTATTTTTATACCATTAAGTTTAAGCATCTAAAATATGTATATTGTATTTTTGGGATTTTTTATGTGAGCAATTGTAACCATGCAATATCTGATCCTCAATCACCGATCGTACTCGCGTTAAAAGTTTAAAACTAAAGCGGGCAATCGATATTTTAAAGTATTTTAAGATATTAAAAATTTACTTTTCAATCGTAGGTACATCTTATACTTAAATTAAACAAATGTCAAGTAAATTTTTTTTTTATTGGTCTTGGGGAGTATTGAGGTGTTCCGACTCCCGGGAAACTTCTTTCATCTCTCTTTCACTTATTTCAAAGCACGCCAATATTTTGATTTACAATCGACGTAATATAATCGATTCATATCGTATTTACCGTCTATTTTATGACAAACGATTTTCTACGGTGCCATCAACATACATAAGTATACATATCATATTTGATTATGGATAATAATTTTTTTATAGAGTTTTATTTTTCAATAAAATAAAAAAATCGTCGACGAATGTTTCACATTATAACATACCTACGTGATAATATAATATATTATACTCAACTTTTCCGTTTTCGTGAAATCAAACGACGTTTGGGAACACTGCACGGATTCGTCTCTCTTTCTCTTTTCCTCTATCCCCTTGCCGTTGTCGCGGAAACGACAAAAGCCTGCAGTTTCGACTGCTTTTGTATCCAAGCGCGCGCGCTCGGTCCTCTTGAAAAAGTATTTAAACGCATTGTTCGCGCAGAAGAAAGCGCACAGACATCACAAGTGCCTTTTATATAATATAGCGAGAGTAAAATACAACCGAGCCGTATCTTTTGTTCGCATACGACCACTCGGCCCGCGGGGGCAGCCACTTATGTGTTATAACGTACATCTCGAAAATACTCGACGGGAAATTAATGAAAAATCCGAAAGAGAAAAATTATAAAATAATGTACGTTTCGCGGCCGTGTTGATAATAATGAATACGAACGGGATCGGTAAATATTCAAAACGAAATCACAATATTATATTCCACGTCGCCGTCGAACGAGCATGTTCAAATCCGAATAACGCGCGTGCCGCCGACAAGCACCCGCGTTTTAATTCCACGCGTTTGTCATTCGTTTCGTAGTATTATAATATGATTTTGATTTTTATATCGCGGTAAATCGACTCACGTCCTTTCGGCGGTCGACTGAGACCGATGACAGTCCATTACGACTAAATATATGCTATTATAACAGGTACATTTAAATTGCTATCTTTTATCAAGACTAAAGTATCATTTCTCATCGCTCGTTTTGTTTTTTTTTTTTTGTTTTATTGCAACGACGACGATGCCGCGAGAAAAATTCGGGCGCGTAATCCGTTTCAAAGTCGTACGATTTTATAGAGCATAAAAATAAGATAACCAAAAGACAATTACGATTATATCGATATTCTAACGTTTAACTACATATTATTTGAACGCAATTATTATAATAGAGTTTAAAATGTTTTCCAATATAACATTAATTATAATAATTATTATTTTAAGAAAAATTACTTATTGTAGATACTGTATAGTCAATAGTCATTACAAACGTTTAACGAAACCTTGCATTTATTTTAATATTATTACTGTTATTTTTTTATTATTATGTAAAGTTAATAAACCTATATTTTGTTCAAAAATATTGATGTACAATTATTATTGTTATTACCTATATAAAAATATCTTATCCTATAGCTGCATAGGTAAATTGCCTTCAAATAGTATTTGAAATATAGGGGAGACTTTAGTAGGTGGTAATATCTGTTGAAAATATAATGTCAAATATTACGTTATTATTTTTATCGCACTTAATCGTCCATTCGACACGATTTATGACCATTGAAATGAAAAAGACAATATTATATGAGGGGTACTAAGTTTCTCTAGTTTCTCTTCATATTTGCGGCTATGTATATATATATATATATATATATATATATATATATAAATAGAGTATAGAGAGATCAGAATATTTTATTTCGAAAATAGTGAAAATAGTGATGACATTGAAAGTGTATATAATTTCCTTACCTAACCTATATGCATTATATAGGTCAATCAAAACATTCTACGATACAAAATTATTGAAATAATTTTCATAACGTGTGTAACTCAATTCGTTTTTGGGACCCAATATTATAATCACTTTGTATATACCGCAATATAATTGAAGTATATAAAATATTTATGAGAAACAAAACTATAGGTACCTAACCTATTTATTGGTATTTTTATACATAAAATATGTAAAGTTTGCAAAAAAGTATAGGTATTAACGAGACGACGCGCGACGTAAAATATAATTTTTGTTCTTATAATTATTAAATAATTTTACATTTTGTCAAGTCAGTTTTTAAACAGTGTTAAACATTATAAATGATTACATGACATTAGAGCATGAATAAAAAGAATGAAATTTATGTAAATTAAGAATATTACAATATACTTATTTTTATAAAAAAAAAAATAATAATAATAATTTAATAATAAAATATCTGCGGATTTTGTGAACAAAAAAGGAAAACAGCAAATGAAAAAAATTTAATAAACGTAAACGTATTATTTTATATATTAAGCAAAACAATTAATTCAAAAAATTAAATTGTTATGAGTTCAATCTATAATGTGACAAAAAAATGTCAAAAATATAAAATATGAAAAAAATATTTTCAATTACCCGCGATAATAAATGAAACGAATTTCAGCTACTTGACTATCTTTTGGACTAGCCGAAGGGAAATGTAAAATGATATAGCAAATTCGTACCCTCTACTTACTCTTTCTGGTCTTATCGATTTTTGAGCTCTTAATATAATAATAATTATAATTACAAAACCACTGTACAGAAGGGACGCACGTTTGAAACAACACGTCTCCATTAGTTTTGGGTGTTAATTTCTAACAAATACATCTTGCAAACATCAACATAGTCGTGGTAGATAATATAGGTAGGATCAATGGTGAAACATCACAGATATGCGATGTTTCGTACATTAATTAGTTCATAAACCGAAGTCGACGAAATTCTCTGCCATAGCTGTTGTAAACTTGTAAACAGTATAATTGTCCGTATTGTTAAGGGCAGATTTGTCAAAACGAATTAGTTTGGGTATTTTAGTTCAGAATATTATTATATTAAAAATAGTATTAATTATCATAATGACTTTAGGTCGATTTGACTGTGGATAAGTATAATTATTATTAATAACCAAAAATGACATATTAAAATATGTATCTATTAAATCTAAACAAAATCGATAATTTTTAGTCAAATTTTTAATTTACTTGATGAATTTTAAATTTATAATGAAAACGAAAGAGAAAAATAAGACACAATACAATTATAATGAGTACAATCTATTTAATTACCTATTACATTATAATAAAAACACGTTTAATAATAATTCATAACTATTATGGAAAAACATTATAATAATATTTCTTAAATTTAATGAAAATTTAGTAAACTTTATAAGTCTAATTAGATTTTATTTAATAATAGTAATCGATTGAACGTGCAAAATTAATAATATCAAACATTTACAATATTAAAGTTAGTTCTCTTTGAAACTCCAAAGAGTTTATGCGCATGAAAACTTGTTAATCAAAATGTTATAGTTAAAATTAAATAATGAACAGTTTAACGTTTCTATTTTAAAAAAGTTGCAATATAATATAACAAAATTAATTAGTCTTAATCATTATTTTTAATATTGAAGATGAAATCGATAAAATGTTTAAAAACAAAATTACCATCGTATTTTTTAAAAAAAAAAGTATTATTTTAGGCTTTTTAGGTTTATCTCTACATCAAATATAATCATCACAAATAATAAACTCAAAGCATTTAATCACTATCTATATATATATTATTTTAACATTCTTCTTCTTCTTCTTCTTCTTCGCCTTACCTTCCAACCATATGGGGTCGGCCACCCTGATCCAGTGATTCTACACCTCCATTCACTTACATTTCGTCCATGTACACTGGTTATCTTCATATCTCAATTCCATATATATCCACCTTTTTATTTTTCTAACTTTCCTCTCCAATCTACATTAATTTCCATAACAACTCTCACTGCCTCTAAATTACCTCTCGTCATAACACTCCTAAACCATCTCAACCTGTTCTTTCTTATTTTTCCCAAATTAACAAAACTCCTACACATTTAATATTTTATAAATTAATTATTATAAACAACATAAATATATAAAACTAGTCGTTTATAAATTATAAATTAAATATTTTAACGTATGTCCAATATATGTGATATCATATACTTATTTGGTTACGATTATGAAACATTTAAGTACCTACGCCAGTCGTTAATTTTATATTACCACAATCAATGGTCTCGTCAATTATTTTGATTGATTTAAAATGTAGTTATGGTTAACCAAAATTTAAATTAAAAAAAATACGATTTTTACTAAAGTATATAATTGCATGCAATACACATAGTTTTGGATTTGTTTTATTACTCACTGATGATATTTGTGTATAAGTATAAGTTTATTTATATAACAAACGTTTTGCGTTATAATATGACACGTCTTATATGAATATTTGTCTGGAGCATATTTTTGTATTTGTTTAAAAATTAATATTGTGTTGTATTCTTTTTCTTGTTGACTCTATAAAAAAAAAACACACTCTGGACGTAAATCGAATATTCTCAATCAACAATAGTAAACACATGATGTTTGCAAAACATAAATGAAATTTAAAAATTCTTATCCAATTTTTCGAATTTTATAAATGTAAACATTGTACTATACAGGTATCACGTGTAAAAAATATTAAAAAAATAAATATATTAATTAACTCATTTAAAGCAATATATTAAATATAAAATGTTAGCTGAATACTTAGAAATTGATCGTGAGACGATTGATCGAAATAATTACAGTTGTCATAATACTAGACACTCGTACTGATGGTACCTACTAATGTTTTATAATTTTGTTTTAATGATCGAAATGAAAACAGTAAAGACTTTAGGTAGCTTGACGTTAAATAATTCGCTACTGAATCCAACACAAAATGTTACATACTATTATAGGGACTTTTTTTAAAATTAAACTTTTTAAAAATATAATTATCTTTTAAATTGTAATTTATAATACAGACTATATTTGTTCCGCAGTCGATGGTTTTTGTGTTTGATCCCATACCATAATGTTACTATGATTAATAACGTCAATGAATTATAATAATATATTTAAATAAATAATAGCTTAATGAGGAATTTTAAAAATCATAGCAAAACAATTAATATTACAATATTAAAAATAGAATTACTAAGTATGTATAGATTTGTATAAAATTACGGACTGTAATGACAAATAACCGATTGTTTTTTACCGTTTTGTGACAATTTTATGAAAACTACACAAATCATAAACCACTTAACTACTCCTATATTATAATACGTCATGTGTAAAAGACGTAAGATTTATGTCGTTCTAAGTTAACCCGAATAGGGGAAAAAATATGTACGCGACGGAAAGCATAAAAAAGTAATTTACACAAAACTGTAAAATAAAAATATTGTTTGAAAGTATTATTACATTTTCGTGCGTATTTTATTCATTTAACGGGTGAAATGGTAAAACGCCGCATATTACACCGACTTTATATTATAGTAGTATTTACGAGAATATGTTAATAAATATTTCAACTTTTTTAGTAAAGATCTAACTTTGTTCAATTATTAAACAACTTCTCAGAAAATATTCAGTAATAACATTTTTATAATTCAACATTATATGTACTTTATAATATTTTCTGATTGGTATTTGTATAATATTCCTTATTAGCTCGATATCAATATATTTTATATTATTTTCACTTAATATTTCAGTTTTATTAATTTGATCAAGATCAAATTCATTCTTACAATTATTAAAAATAATAACAATATAAATAATAATATAATAGTTACACCTATGTATTGTGTTTTTATAATAACTATTTAAACTTTTAGATTCAGAAATATTCAGTTTAATATTTGAAAATATTTATTTTCAAATCATGGTTGTAGAGAGTTTCATGGGATAATACTCTATCATATTATGTACCTACTTATTTAAACTGATTAAATTAAAATCAAATTATACCTATTATCATTGTCAGATTCTATAGTTAAATCAACATCTGAATCTGAGAATTCCATTTGTATAGATGTAAATACTTCAGGTTAATAGCTTTTATCGTGTTGGTTCTAATATGAGATGTTATTGTATACCTACTAGTTGAAAGATCAATTTTAAAAATAGCAATTTTTAAATAGTTACATGCCTAAATATATCCTAAAAACCATAAATCATATTTTATTATAATTAAGCAATGAGTACATATAAACATATATTTATATAAGACAGACTTTGTATTTTATATAAATTCGATAGATAGGTACTATACAAATTATAGAACTTAATATGATAATATGGGAGTATGTTAAAATATTAACAATATCTAAAAGTATATAAAAACAAATAAATTTCCCCCTAATAAAATGTTTAGAAAATTATACCTTTAACTAATTAGAGGTTTCGTTTCTAAAATATTAAAATAGGTTGTGGTTTGGTATCTTCCTAATCTGTCCAGTCCATGATTTATGTTAAACTAATTATTCCATCTGTTTGCGACACGCACATTATGTTTTAATTTATACGCGTAACCTACTCACAATACATATTATATATATTTCAACTTCGCACGTCGTCCTCAAAAATTACGAAGTGTCATCGAAGTTTAGCGCTAAACATATTTATTGGAAATGACAGCAATATTGTTGTTTTAGGCGGTGAACAAAAAACATTTGAAATAACGTGTAATGTCAAAAATAAAAATACATTCTTAAAAATTGGTAGTGTAATACTTTGTAGTTTGTACGTGAACTGTTAAATAAAACGTAAAAATAAATAATTAATTGCACACCTAAACGAAATAAACAAGAAATTAAATAGGTACATTGAAAATAAAAATTTATTATTTCATATTATTTTGCATTTGTTATAAGTTGATACCTAACAGTAGATTATATTGTTGGATCACTGGTTCTTATAAAATTGTTCCATTGTCCCTTGGTAACACGCAGGGCTCGAATAGAAAAAAAAAAACAAAAACATTTTGTTTAATGTTAAGACATTTTTATCGTTAGATATTGTATTTTGCTTAACAATATAAACATGCTTAACGTTATTAATAATTTTTTGTGTTTAATATTATTGATAATATAAACGTTTAATGTATATATTTTTTTCGTTATTCGTTATTTTTAATTTAATACAACTATATAAAATTAAGAAGATAATATATAGGTAATATGCAGATATGTAATTAACTTAGAACATATTATTTATTTCATTTATTATTTTATAAATAACAATGTCAAACTTTTTTTGGGTAATAAATTAATAAGTATTAACCTATTCAATATTTTTATACCTGCTAAATTTACATAAACAAATCTAAGAATCAAAATTTCAAAAATAATTTTATTAGAATATTATAATGTTTTATTATCGTTAATTGTTTTACAATTTTATTTGCTTTTAGTTACGTTATGTTTAATGATATGTTACATGTTTCGTTTATAATATTGTTTTGTTTAAGGATAATTCAATATAAGCGTTTACTGATTCCGTTAACGTTTAATGTTTTACATTTCATTTCGTTTTTTGACAAGTTTAACGTTTTAAAAACTTTTCGAGCCCTAGTAACACGCATTAAAAAGTATTAAAAATTATGATAATTATTACGTAATATAAATTAAACATTTCTGTACATTTTAAATAGAATTCCGCAAGTTAAATAAATTCATTGTTATAAATCTATACAATATTATAATATAATAAGTAATTGCATTGAGCGAAATATACGTGGAAATAAAATAATTAATATTTGGTAGGGAGAAGTTAAATTGTATTTATGATTTCGATCGACATAAAACACGTTTATTAATATAAATTTTAATATATATTTTTCGAATAAATTTAAATGAATCGTTTTGGTGAGAAATAATAAAATAACATTTTGTTTAGAATAAATTAATAAAAATAATATTTTGCAATAACGTTTTATAAATTTCGTATAGTTTAGATACACCGTCTAGAAGTTGCTGTAATAGTGCAAAATAAACATAATCAGAAATTATTACATTGTTACAACTACTAAAATCTTACTAATAACATTAGATATTTCGACTTTTGGAGGAAACGCATTTTAAATTTTTTATCATAAATTCAATACGTGTTATTATTCCACAGGTTGCCGGCGCTGTAATAATAATATTATTATTATTTACTTACTACTTACGTGTATAAACGGTTAAAAAGAAAAAAAAAATTTTAATTCTTTTTTGGAAAAAGTGAAAAGTGAATCGAAATTACTATTCATATTATGCAAAATACTCGTGAAAATGTTAAAACTTATTATGTTCGTTAACAACGCTAATCTCCGCGCAGTAAACACGATCTTATCACGTAAATTAGTTTTATACTCTCGATGACAAACGATATTAGATAGATATTCGTACGTCGAAATAACTTTGCGCGTTAAAGTAAATTTGATAGCATTTTGTTAACGATCGATTGTAAAACATATTTCACGTTATATTACGTACATTTATGTCCCACGCCTTTTATGAATAAAATAAAAAAGATAGTTACTATTTTGTATATAACGATATAATTGCTGAAATCGCTGTAAAATATAATTTAAATCGGTCGCAACGTATGTTAATATATCATTTGTCTGTGTATGTGCTAGTGTTTGAAATTTAAATAATATTTTGTCATAATAATATTATTGTTATTTCCGTATAGAAATTTAATTAAATTGTTGGCTAAAACAGTGAAACTACGTACTTAATACATAATGTTTGTAAGTTGTTTTAAGTTTTTAACTTTCAACAAAACTGATGAAAATATTTTATTTCATTATTATAATTACATTTTTTGCCTTTTGTTTGGGCATTCTATCCGTTTATGTTGGACAACATAATTTACCTACTTCGTATTCCGACTTTCTGAGTAATTATCAGTTCATACAAATATGTTTGTAATACCAATAGTCCATAAATGGACGCTGACAATACTAATTAAAAAAAAATCATTTTTCAATCTTCGTTAAATTTAGTGTACGCAAAACAAATTAGAAATTCATAATTATATCTAAAGGCCTAAAGACAGAATTAATTTTTAAACATTTAAAAACAAAACGGAGTTCTTGTGTTTTGCATACTTTGAATTATATATTGGTAGTATTTTCGATAATTAAATCAACATAATCTTGAAAAGTAAGTATATTATAATAACTAGGGCTGGGATTTTGATGCAAAAGCATCTTTTTTTCTGATGTTTTGAAACGTTGATCCGTAAGTATAAAAAGTGTTTTGGGTGATACTGATTATTTTAAAGTATTTTTTATTTTGCATTTTTTTGCATTTTTTGACAAAATTAACATTAAATGCATATTTTATGACATTTTTTTATGTTTTTAGTGCATTTTCTTGGTTTTTAGAGCATTTTTCACAATTTCTTCATAAAATGAACGAAAAATGTTACGATTCACAAGAAATTTTCGGTAAAAAGTTGGGAAACTTTCGTTGGGGAACGTGGTTAAATGCTTCAATTTATTACTGCGAATATTTTGAATCTATCAAACAAGTTGTCAATGCACTTGATAGTGAATTATTATTTTAGAATGAATGATTAAGAAAACAGAAACTACTCAAGAAACAACGTACAATAACCAAACAAAAATATATTACTGTAGTATAATTAAAAATTGTTTTCTACTTTTTAAGCTAATATAAATATAATTTAAATGCATTTTTTTAGTGCATTTTTTAAGTTTTTTAAGGCATTTTTGCATTTTTTAAGGGCATTTTTTAAAGTTTTTAGGGCATTAAAATCCCAGCCCTAATAATAACCTAGTTATAATTTTTTTAGTAAATAATTTTATTAAAGTATAGTGGATAGTGGTACATTTTCTGTTATTTAAAAAGTCAAAAAATCCATCTTTTAGTTTACTATACATAGTACTGCTATAACCTTTTTTTATGAGTTTCAATACGAGGTGATATTGTTGTAATAAAATAATCGTAACACGTTTTTAAAAACTAAAAATTAAATTCTAAAACAATTATTTACCAGACTTAAATAAAATATTTTATCAATAATTTCTTCTTAATATTTAAACTTATAAAATACTACGTTTTGACTTTTGAAGGAAAATCTATCCAAAAATTTATTTTTATTATAAAAATGTATTAAATATATAAGTAATTTTTAATACTTAAAAAAAATATTTTCGGATATTATATTGCCCATCACATTCAAAGTATTCGTCAATTTTTTCAATTTTTTCAAAAATTTCTTAATTATAATGGTTAACAGTTATTTGATTAAATTAATATTTTTATGTGCTTTAACTATAAAAAAATATTTAATGTATTTTAGTTGGATTATATGTATAAAATGTTATACAAAATAATAATGTGAAATAATAACTAATTTTGTAGTAAAAACTAAAATTTAATCGATTAAATTATTTTGTTATGTTTAATTTACTATAAATTGAACTAAATGTAATTAGTAGGTAGGTGAAAAACTAAAATATTTTTATGATGTTCAGTTTTCACATATTATTATGTAAATAGAATTTAAAGTCAAAACAACTATAAAAATGATTGTTTTAATTAAATTTTATTTTTATATTTCGGTCCGTATTTTTATATTTACCCCTATATTTATAATAATATACCGTATCTTTGGGATAAACGCATATTATTTAATATATAATATATTATTATTATAAATATTTATAATATGATTATTGTATGTATGCGAGTTGTTTCGAAGTCGGTACGCTGTTTTTCGACGCATATAAAACACAACTTGCCCGCGAGTCACGAGGGGGCAATTTTGTTGGGCGGCCGTTCGTATTAAGCCTGGTCAGGGGTGTTGGCGCAGTCGCCGGATATCGTCAGTATCGGTTAGACGCGCAACCCTCGACATGTCTCGCCGGTCCGATGTGACTATCGGAACTGTCCTCACACTCTTTATAATACTCGGTAAGAACAATATTTGATCATGTTTTTCTAAATTTTTTTTTATGGAAATAGTTTAAAATACTAAAAAAACTAAAAATATTTAAAATAGTTTATAATACGTATTATATTATTTTCTTTTTACCGATAACGTACCCAGGTAGTGTAACGCAATAATATTGTTGGGTAGTTTTTCACACGTAGTTATATCAATTTGTAGGATTTCATTAAAGTATTTCATTTTGGTGAAAAATGTACAAAATATTTTGTAATTCAAAAAGATAACGAAACTGCTTTTTGTCGTAAATCAATTGTTATCAACTCTATAATAAATTATAAGAATATTGTGTCGAGCGAATTTGTGCGATAAATTGAATAAAAAAATAATATTATCAAGAGTTTAGATGGGTCGATTAAATAATAAAAACAAAACAATATACACATCATAGATACTCCTAGATGTATTTTACCCTGTTGAAATATTTCAATGAGCCATAAAAACATACATTTTTAAATATATTAAAATTACATTTTCACGCTCCCAAAGTCATAACCGTGTACTCGAGATAATAAAATAATATTAAATTTCTCATAATTTTACTAAAATATAATTTAGATAATTTTTTTTATAACGAGTTATATATTACGTAAAATAATATAATAAACTTTAATAATATACCTGATATAATATAATGTTGTCATTAATCATATTATCATGTTGAGCCGGAAAATGTTTAATTAAATTTCTTACGAAACTTTATACACTACACCAATATATGCTATAATATGCAATACAAATCGAATTTCAATTAACAATTCACAATTCTAATCTTATGGACGTATTTTTGGCAACTGACATTAATTATAATATATTCATAATAATAATATTAGCACCACAAATTATATTAAAACCATTTATCAATTTTTTACGATTGATATGCAAATCAAATGGACGTTCTATAAATTAAAATTTAAAACTCGTATATTTCTGAAAATGTCTGATAAACATTATACATACATCAATAATAGTGTTATTATTTTTGAAATTTGATATATATATTATTATTGAACTTAATGTATACTTACTGTGTTCAATTAATATAATATACTTTTTGTGGTAATATGATAATAATATAAATTAATCGTTAAACTATTTTTTTTTTCATTTTGAAATACTTTTTAAATCACTGTATTGAAGTCATCAACACTAGTAGATCTCACCTGACTGTAATACTATAAGAACGAGTGTTTTTCAATGCAATTTTGGATTCAAGTTAAAAACTTTTGAACAATCTATAAAATCGAAATTTAAATATATAAATAATACATATTTATTCGTGTTTTAATAACGCAAAATTGTATCTTATCGGCTTAATTAATAAATATAATATAAATATATAATATTCTACTTTTATTTTTATAATTTAAAACTTTTAATTAACTTCTTTAATAATAAAACAGTAGTTTTTAATTAATAAAAATCAAGGTTCACGGTTTATTTTAAAATTCAGTATATATTAATATTATAATAAAAATAATGACAGCTAAAACTATAAAATTAAGATAATTTTTTCTTGTTCTACTGATAATTTACGATATTGATGGTATATTGTATGTAGTATAGTTTATGTTATACGCATCTATTTTCTTTTACACTTATTTCATCAGTCTTTTGTAGCACAAATAAAATAATAGGAGTATCTAATATAAGAAAATTCATTTATATTCCAAAGTTATTCACTATTTCATAATAAAGAATTGCAATGTTGACGTAACGTTCTTGTAACTTTACTTATAATTTCTAATAAAGGTATTTCTATATGTAAGGTGTAGATTTATTTGTTGATCAAATTATATTATATTATTATTCATTTCGTGAAGAAATATTATAAAAAATATACAATTCAAATCGTCCGAAAAAAAACGAATAAGTTTAATATTAAAACATTTATATATTTTTAATTTATAATGATTATAAACAATATGGTTTAAGTAAAAAAGAAATGTGTAAGATATGTTTATAATATTATTATGTATATATTTTAATTATATTTATTATATATATAAGATAGCTTTTTTTTTCTTAAATGTATTTAATATATTTAATGGTTAGAAGTCGGATGTTATAATTCATATAAAATTTATTTATTTTTTTGTTTATTTATATATATATTATAAGAATATATCGTCTAGACAATATACTAATTATACTTATAGTAAATAACGTTTTATAAATAATATTCTGAAATACATTTCAAAAGTACTATTTTCTAAGTACATATATTTTTGTCGCTGATATATAAGAACTTCTGTAGCAGTTTAATTACTAAAACTGAAACGATACCTAGTTGTGTCATAATTTATTATATTGTTATAGCGAACGAGATATTATCGAAAAATAAATTGAGTTTACGTTTAAAAATATAATACCTTCGTAATAAAATTCGACTTAAATAATTGAGTGTCTATCGATTAGAAATAATAATACTTACAACGAATACTATTTCAATGATTTTATGACGAATTGCCCAATAGTATTAATAGTTATTAATAGTCAAAATTAATTTGAAAAATCTATCGTGAATATCGCTGTTTATTAATAAACATGTATTACATCGTTAACATTTGTTAGGTACAATAATTTTTCCAGTTTATCACTGGAGAGGTATGTGTAATTATGTTATATGATACTTTTGGATTACTCATATATAGCATTTCTACAGATATTTTCAAAGAAAACATTCTAAGCATATAATCATGAAATCAATAATAATATTCGTAATTCTTTGGTTTCACTTAACAAACTACGTAGATATCGTCTAATATCGTATTGTTTTTGATATTATTGTATATGAATTATCACTGATATGAAATTATGATATTTCCAATCATATATGATTCTAAACATTGTTGATATTAAACAATTTACACGAAAAACAATAAATAAGTTTTTTCAAATATTTTCAATTTCATTTGAAAAGTTATAATAGTTTAAAAATGTAGCAGTATCTAATAAAAATGCTCGTTTGTCTGTTAGTCTCTAAGTAACAAGTATCTAAATAGATTTAATAATATTGTATGTAGGAATATAATACGGATTAATTATTATTATGGTTCAGGCGGTTATCGATTTTATCGTAAATTTTTAATTCGTCTTTAGCTATACACACTATCAAACTTTTAATGCCTATTTATTTATTAGAAACCTTCGTCTTCAGATGGAATTTATAATAATAATAGTTTATTTAATGAATAAAACGAGCATAGGCTCAATAGTATAGATAAAATCTTAGCATATAAACAATGTATGGATTAAAAAAAAAAAAAACGTAAAAATCAATTTGTATAAGAACACAATAAAAAAGCAATTTCAATAATTTAAATACTCAGTTGGTACCTATTGCGTAATATTAATTAAGTAAAAGTTTAGCATATCACTTAATGGCGAAAAGAAAAAATCAACATCAGCTATGAGTTTATTATACAAGGAGAATTCATTAAATAGTTTTTGTTGTGTAAGGATTATATGTGTAAAAAGGGAGTGGTGCGGTTATTGTAAAAAGGAATATAAAAAATGATAGAATTCAATAAATAAGGAATATAAGTGTCACCAATAATTAACTTTAAAAAAAAATCTCAGCTAATTCACATCTTGTTTAGAAGAGATCTGATTGGTGTAAGTAATTTTTATAATTTTTATTTAATAATTACCTACATTAAACCTAAAGAAGAATAGACTAGGATGGTTTGAACATGTTATAAGGAGAGATGAAAAGTAGAAAATCGAAATCTGTAATGGAAGGGTAAGACTAATTGAAGGGTGTGTAATGCGAGGTAGAAGAAGAAGAAGATAAAATTAAACCTGTAGTTTATAAATTTGAGAAAACAATTATGAACGTGTTTAAAATCTCGATATTAGATTTTAGTGTACGGAGTTCCAATGGGAAACTTATATTCTAATTCCTAGATTTTTAAACTCTGATTATGTATATTTCGATTAATGAATATAATCAATATTTATTTACAAAGCCCAACTCTAACGGATTTATGTACAACACACTCAATATGTTCCTGGAAATTTGAATTATAAGTCTAGGTTATAGCTAGGATCTTTAACAGAAGATACCGTGTTATATTATGTTATAATACATACTAATATACCTGCCTACTGATAACTGACTACCAGTGTTCCCCAATGGACAATTTGTCTTTTAAGACTTTGTCCAGACTAATTTAAAAAAAAAAAATCGAGTTTATCAAAATTAACACATGCGTGTACTACAAATTGAACAAAAAATGAATTATTAAAATTATCAACTATGTTAATAAATAAATTAAAATAATATGTATTTATAAACGTAAACATTTTAGTTTTTAATTATTCAAATTTAAATTATATTTTAAAAAATGTATACATAATATATGTTGCATGCCAATTAGATCAACTTGATCCGTATCAGAATGAATGTTAAACTCAATATTTCAAATAATATTATGTTAATTAAAATACGTATACTGTTAGAATAAAAGTGATTTACAATTAATATAAAAATTATGTTATTTTGACTCGATTTTCAGTTTCGTTGTCTGCCAGTGGTCTTTCATATTGACATTTCGTCTTCCTGGTGGTTGTTTGTTTTCGTGTTGTTGTTATTGTTATAGTTTTGAATAATTATATTAATATTGATTTATCTGTTTCCTTGTTTTTTAGTTTATACTATTTGTTGTATTTAAAATTTTTAATTTTAATATGTCTATATAAATATTACATCACTTTTGTTTACATAATTATTGTTTTGAATGCATATTCTCAACATATCCATATTAATACGTTATTTTTACTATTAATATAATTTAATGAATATTTCGGGGTCCGTAACACACAATAAAATATTATTGTCTAGTGTTAATTTATATATAAATTGAGATTTAATTATTTTGTTAATCTTTAAACTTTCTAAACGGGTTATAATATAGTAGTTAATTATTTTAAAATACAATTCTTCAGTTATAAGTAATAATAATTTATTATTACATAGTTACTAAGTATCATAGTGGTTGTTACAATTTTTAAAACTAAACATATTTCTTAACTATTGTAAAGATATTTTAATGTATATTTACGATATTATATACTCTTATGAAATACTACTCATATTGCATAAAATTCAATAAATATTTATTGTAAACTTTATAAATGTTATGTTAATAATAATTAAACGAAAGTATTAATACACATATTTAGATAAATTTATCATTTTTGTAAGCAACTGTTTAAATCTACTATTTCATTTATACTCAATTTAAATGTAATTGACCAAGTAACCGTTGATACTTAAATAAATAAAAGATAACCTACGGAAGTATATAGATGTACTCGTATGTCAGGCTATAAATAATATAGTCACAATTATAGGCTAAATTAGTTTAAATAAAGTATGGAATAATCAAATACACGATGCATTTCTATGAAACATTAAAATTCCACTAAATTTTCGTTATACATCATTTTAACAATTAAAAATCAATTTAAAATTTAAAAACGTGTATATTTTACAAAAATAGTGGTATTTATATAAAATTTGATTTGAAATCTGAATTGTATTTATATTAACACATAATTTTCAAAATCATTAATTATCACATTTTTGATTCTAGCGAGAAATGTATTAGTTTTAAAATGAAAAGTGATTTTTTCCCATTTTTTAAGTCCATTAGGGCACAAATAATAGTTTCATTACCAAGAATATAATATGAATTCGTTAGAAAATTGCATCTAGTTGGTACGTTTTGAAGCTTATTTTTTTAATTTCTCAAAAATGTTTTTTAAAGGTAAGAAAAATTACCGAAAAATGGTTTTAAAACGGGTAAATTTATGAAAACTGTAATTTTGACAACAATTTGTTTTTAAATATTCTATGATACCTAATATGATTTTGAAAATTGTTTCAAGTATAAACAGATAATAGTATAATAGTATAAATAAATGTTTTACATATGAGAAAAAATATTGGAACTGTTACATTGATTTTGTGTCTAAATACAGGACTTTGAATACTATTCTGAATATTGAATAATTAATATACATTTGAATACATTTTATAATTTAAAATTTTGTGATTTAACATTGATATGTGATATTCGCGTTTTTGAAAGTACGAAGAAACTTTTTTGGGTAGTAGATGTGCTCCGGTTGCCACAAATTGGATATGCTTTTGGGTAGAATTCTACCACTTACCTCTTCAAAGACCGAAGGACGAGGGAATGACGAACGTCCGGAACAAGTGACTGCCCGGCTTTTTTAAATATCCTGTTTAATATTTTAGAGATGTAATAATGCTATGCCAATTATAATTATAAAAACTTACCTAATTATTTCTTAATCAACCTCACAATAATTTGAAATGCAATATATGATCATTTTTACGTAGTTATTACTTTGTATTGTTGAACTGATACCGAGAGAAAGTTTTCAAAATGGTATTTAAAAATATGTTTGCGATTATATCTTCAAAAAAAAAAAAAAAAAAAAAATGTGTTATAAATACTACTTAAAACTTTTTATTTCGATTTTAGAATAGTGATTCTAGGATAATGCTCGTAAAATATAGAAACTAACTTTATTATAAACAACATTATTTTTTTTTTCTTGAAATATTTAATCTTTTCGATCTATACCTATTTGAATTGCAATGTCAGCAAATTATTTTATTTCTACGATTATAATTCATGAACATTTTATTGAATTTTGATAAAAATCCATTGAAATTTGTTTAAATAAAATACTACAAACAGGTTTTACTTATTTGAAATTCAATAAAATAAAAAATATGAATAATTGCCGATACGTTATAATTGTGTCAATATTCAATTTTAACGAGTTTAATACGTCTAGCTATTAAATACGTATAATATTTGATTTCGAACTATTTTTTAATTTACATATTATTGATTTATCTCCGTATATGGTATTATTATACGTCAATTATTTTATGAAAACATTTCAAAACACTCAAACTCGATATTGTAGATTTTTAATTATTTATATCTGACATAAATTCACAAGTGGTTTGTTAACCGAGTATTATTTACACAATATATTTTGTTACTATAACTATATTATAAGGTACGGTACGTATATGACTCGACGATAGTTTTATAAATAAATTTCCATCAAATATGTTAATTATATCGTGTTCAAGGGGTTATACTGTTTATAAAAAAAAAAAAAAAATGTATAAAAATTGTTATGCGTATTGTAATATATGAAGCAAAAGTTTCTTTTTTCTCGTTTTTAATGAACTAGTATATTTTGCCTGTTCGCCGTCGGGTTTACGATTCGTTTTTAAATTGCATCGCGTCAACTATTACTACTTACAACGCCCTTTACGCGATTCGTATAATATGATTATATTTTATCGGGGAGAAAGTTTAATTCGAACGTCGTCGTCGGCAGATTAAAAACCACTCCTCCGTTCAACCACGACTGACGCATTGACCGTTTACAAGGAACCAGCTCGTTCGACGAGAACATTTTCATTCGGTTCTCGGTATTATTCTTACACGGTAAATTTTCCGTTACCCTGCCGCGTTTTAAATTTGTTCATCTTAATTTCACGATCTCCAATGTAATTTGATTTTTGTATTTGATTTTTTTCATCACTCTTTCCCGGAGTCTGGTTAAGTAATATGTGCCTACCACTATTCTTCGAGTTGGTCGTAAAACTTATAAAATAAAGACCTTACAGTCTTTTGAGAGAAAAATAAAATACGTTTTGTGGTTACCACGCGGTTAGCGGATTGTTATTAATATTTCGTTACCGAGCCCGTGGAAATAAATCGGGCACAAAATAAAAATATATCGTTCGAAAACATAATAATATTTTCAATCGCTACCATGATATTAGCACGAGTCTGTTGCGCGTGAGTTTTTTTTAAACGTTTCATGGCAACTTTTTACCAAGAGACCAATACAGAGTGGGAGAGGATACTTTTACAAATTACTTTTAGAGTGTCGCTAATTCGAGTAACGTGTTACAGCATAATTTAAATACATTAGTCGTATTTGTACAAACAAAACACTTTTAAAACTGCTTAGGAACATGCAGTAATATATTAATACGGGTTTTTATGCATAAAAAAATGTTTAAAAATTCTAACTATGTTGTAAATTAATGGGTTTTAATTGTTAAATGTATTAATATAACGAGTGCGTATATAATTATTAAACGGTTAACAGTTGTCAATTGATATTCCATACAAAAAACAACAAAAAAACTAATCAAGGACTTAATTTTAAAAAACATGTTGCATATAAGTATCAAAAAATTTTCGATTTTAATCATTTTTTTTTTTTTTATAAATAATAACCCATTATAAATCATATCAATAATTGAAGTATAGTTTATAGCGTCGAGTTTTGAAAATTACAATTATATTCTCATCGATAAATTTATTTCCAAACAAAAACAATTTATATTTGTTCCGTTATAAAATTAGTTCCGAAACAATAATACTTAATAATATATACTTACCTATACTTGTGTGTCGTCATCGCATCATTTCCGTTAGAAAATGATTGCAATTTGTTTTAATGAATTCGTAAAATGGTATATTAAAATGTCATTAATAAAGTTATGGTTACTTAGCTAGAGTTACTTATTTTATTTCCACTGAACAAACAAAATTATATTTCAATATATTATTTTGAAGTACCTCATAATCACAATGGACAGATTTGATCAAATAAACTAACATGAATTTATTGGGTATATGTTGACCAACGTGATTCCTGATCGTTATGTATCGTCAGTAATAAATCATATATTATTTATTGGATTTTAGAGATAAACTACATTATTATTACATACGAGATATGGTAATTTCTATATAATGGTTATGTTTTGATGAGGCATACATATTATTTTCATTTCGATATAAAAGTTAGATTTAAACGATATTGCTTGGTATACAAATAAAAATATATTTAAGGAATAATTATTTTAATAAAATAGTATAAAATGCATAATATTAATTTTTCATTGAAACTAAAAATATTAAATAATTGAATAAGAGTTTACTAAACTAAGGTTTTTTACTATTACATATATACAGTTTCACAATTCGTTTCCGTGGCGGAAGTATAACAATTTAAATTTATAGTGGCTTTTAGGTTAGTGGATAGGTGAATGATGGAAAATCTCCGAAGGTGAACCTACTAAGATATTGCTGTCAGAAGGTCAGATGTAAACAGGGACAGAACAAAAGGGAAATGTATTGTGACGGTTAAACGGGGATAGGATAACGGGTACGAAGTGATTGCGGGAGAAGAAGGAGAGTGCAAAACCGGCGTAGGGTCTCGGCTGGACGTGTCAATGTGTTTGGATAGAGAAGCGAAAAATAGAAAATAGGGTAGTGTATAGGCACAATGAGCAGTGTACGTATATCATAGGATAGGGTAAAACAAGAGTAACCCGAAGGCCTGTTGAGAGTATGTTGTATTATGTATATAAAACGGAGAAACAAAGGACGAATTAATATTAAGAAGGGATATAAAAAAAAAAAAAAATACGAGGGAACAAGAAACGCGATTTCAAGATAAAACCGTACGAAGTCGAATTAAAAAACAAAACGTAACGAATCTATGTATAAATATTAGGTTCGAAAACACTAGGTATATATAGAGTAGAGACTTATGCCACCTATTTGTCTACATTATTATCATGTACTATTACGATACGGTTGAGGGTCTATAATTTGCGCTGAATTGCGACGTTTGAAATTAAAATAAAACCGTATTGTGGAGGATATATTATGTATATACAGAGCGACTCAGTTAAATCTGACATAGGATGTAGGAAATATTTTATAAAAAAAAAATCGTTTGATATTAATATATTGGACTTACATACGGTATTTTTAAGTATAAAAATAAACAACAAATTGTGCAATTTTTTTTTTTTTTTTTAATCATAATAGCGATTTTTAATATTTTAAAATTTTTAATTGAGTATAATAGAAAAACTAACTTTATAAAAAATGAATAATTTTTTTTAATCATAATATTATTGTAGTTGTAATGATTATTCATATTTTATATAGATCTAAACTAATGAAATCGGTTAAATCGCATAAATAATAAACATCTTATATTTTTATAAACTTCAAAACATTCGTAGAAAATTAAATATCAATCTTTAATAGAAGTTTTTACTTCCCAATTTCTTCGATGTATCAAATATGAATAACACTTTTTCAAACAAAATTAGAACAAAATGAACATTTTAACGCTGGGATAAATATGATCATTTTAAACAAAAGTCTAGAAAATATTTCCTTTGAAAAACTATACAGAATTTGTTAAATATTTCAGAGTTACTCTGTATAATTTGTGATCCTTGGACGAATTAGGTGAAGCTTTCAGGGATAATAATAATATAATATAATAATACACTTATTTAATTAATTTTATACAATCATACACTATTTTATGCGAGACGAAATTTCGTTAGGGTTAAATACGACGCAGAGCAATTCAAGTATTGGTGAGAATATTTCTCATAAGGTATTATTTAACAAACAAAAATAACTTTTGCGGTCAAAGAGGCCATTTAAAAATAATAACCGACCTCAATTTCTTGAATTGATTGTTAATAAAATGATATAATATTTTAGATAACACAATTTTAGTTAAAAACAGGAAAAATTATTATAATTATTCTATTATAAACAATAATTATAATTTATTAATTAATTAAAAAAGTATAATAATATTTTTAAAGCATTTGAAATGTTTAGAGCTCATTTACTCTGAAACAAAATAAAATATAGATATATTTATAATAATTCAAAAATGTACAAATATGGTAAACAAATTAATTTAATGCATACATTTTAATGCATTCGTTTTCATAATGTTTTCTTTAAAATTAATGCAATTTACTTTAATAACTGCAGTTAATTACTATTACCATTGATTAAATACAAATTTTAACAATAAAATAAAAGGAGTTAAATAAAAAAAAATAAAAAAATTATAACTAGGTAATGTTCACTTTTTTAGTTGCAACCTACGTACAGACGATATTATAAATTTTAAAATCCAATCCAATAACGAAATAAAATCAAATAAAACCAAATCAAATAAAACCATTCCAGTAATATTAATAGAAATATAGTTATATTTTTATAATAATGCGACACTTTTTTAATGGAAATGGGTACGTCGGTTTTCATTTATTAAAAAAAAACATTTTACGACATGAAAAATATGATTTTGTTTTTATTTTTCTACAAATTATTCGCGGTTCATTGGTTCGATATATTGGGTATGAGATTGAGAGTATCTGTTATTTATTATGAAACCCATAATGTTCGCGTTTTCTATACAATTATAATATTATACATTTTTTATTGAAATATTTTTACTACACGTTTTAATATCACCGTCAAAATTATAATACTATTACCTATATAATTTGAAATATCTAAACATAGACCTATATTATTTTATTTTATGTTATTAATTTATTATTATCTAGTATCATTTGTTGTGTTGCATTCCGACGCCAAGTTATAGGATAAAATTTGATTTATCGATATATTTATTATAGTGTGACGGAAAAGATAAAAATTTAAAATATAACACTCCTTTGGAAATGATCACTATGCAATAATGTATTGCCGATAACGTATCTCCGCCATTTTTGTTTTCTACACTATGCAGCAGCAGCACGCTTCAAACGTAATTCAATGTGTGCGGAATATATTTTTAATAGACTTAAATAAAATGATTATATTTCGTATCATAATTGTTATTATTATTATTATTATGATATAACATTAAATATTAAATAACATATTAACATATACGTAAGTATATAAATATATATATTTAAATAAATAGCTATGAAATACATTAGGTTATCATATCGATCATCCATTACATAAGCTAAAATTTCACGTACATTTGAATATGGTATATATAGTATATTTATAAAAGGCTAAGTTGGCTCCATTTCCTCACCTCCATCGAAATGTCTAGAAAATTTTAAAATGTACAATAACATGTGATAACATGTGAGTGTGATTTATAGATTTCTCAATAGATCTCAGCATTAAGATATTGCACCTCCACAGATGTTTAATTTCATGTGATGCAACATTTAATCGTAATCTCTACTAACTGCTCAAAATATTTGCTGTACTTTACGACTATCGTATTGGCTACATCTGTTGATCACAGTTTTTCAAAATTCTTAAAGTTAAAAGCATAATTACAAAAGTTCAGTAAATCGTCTTGACTATACTTATTGTAAATTAAGCAATATTACATATTTATAGAAATATTTTTTGCGACATGTGATATAGATTTAAACATATTTGCTCATTATAAACGATCTAGGTTAGATTAAATATCTAGGCGTCATCAGACATACATTATGTGATAAATATTTTTTATTATATATTAAATAATATAAATTTCTTTAGTTTATTATAAAATTATGTTTATACATTTTGTTCAACTCTTCTCCACTCAAAAGACTTCTAAATACGTGCCTACGTTATTGATCGACGTGGTTAGACAAATTTAAAAAAAAATTTTACACTGACGTGTTATCTTAACAGTCTATTTCAGATTCACAGACATACCTAATCTGATTTCTATATAAAGCCAATTATTTTGCATTTTATAACTTTTAAGCATGTTACGTGGTTTTATAATTGATGGTTTGACACTATATAAGACGGTAACGTTTCAATCAATAATGTTACGTAAGAAGAATAATAATACTAATACGACTTACCTATATAAAATGGCGTCTGGAGTTATATAGCTAACAAACCTCATCTATATCAAATTTACTAGATTAAACACTGTACAAGAAAAACGCCACTTTTCTACAGTATTATAATAGCTCTTCATTTCGACTTATCAGTATGGATCAGTTTAAGAGATTATTCAATAGAAAGACAGAAATCTTCCTACATATATGCTCAGATACTTACAGAATTAGAATAGTTTCTTTATGTATACCTATATTAAATATACAGCTTTTGATAAAACTAGATTTAAAACAAAATACATATTCACACAGGATGTCAACTGAGGATTTAACTAGTAGGACTACCTACTAGAAAAATGATATTTTTTTGATAAATTTTATCTTAATTTGTTCAAGTTATCCATACAAATGCACAATAAAAAATACATATATATATATATAAACATTTTTAATTTAAATTATATCATTTCTAAAATTACAATCATCATCAAGAATTGAACACATTATTTATTTTTATTTTTAATAAAGTATACTCGTTGTTCAATTAACTATCTGTTTTTTTTTTTTCATAATTTAACTTATAACTTAAGAACAAATAGTTATTAACAATATACAAAGTGTGTTATAATATAAAGATCACACAAACTATATTTTCGTAGCACAGCCTCGAACCAGGTGATATTACGGTCGTTGATCGGTATGCTGAAATAATATTTTATGTTTGCGCCCTGTGCGTGTTTAAATGAAAATACAATTTTATATACATGTAGTTATATCTTTTTTACAAATTCAAACACTTACAATTTGTTTGAGTAACTTAGAACTAGCTAAAAATATAGCGATGAAATAACACAATAACGTTAACCAGCGTGAGATCTCTTTTAAATGGACAAAGTAATATTATTTAGATTGATAAAACTCGTTTTAGTCAATTTTCATTTAACATTCAAGTACCATTTTTGAATATAATTTTTTTTCATTCTAATCCTATAGCCAAACACCGATTTATTAATTATTATTATTCGAATAAAATTAATCACTATTTTCGGCTATAAAAGATTTTACTTTTAAACTTGTTTCGAGTAGTTTTTTCGTTATGGAACCACAATTTTGATCTTACATCATATGTGTTATTATTATCATTATTTGCCAATCATCTTAAGAGTAAAATGTTGGTACTTTGTTAACATCAAATACAAAAAATAAACCACGAACTCAAAATTACAACGCAAATACCAGACCTCAAATTTAATTTTTGCGTACTCAATACTAAAGTGTGTAAGCATGTTGATCTGCAGATCTTTCGTAGTATCAAAATATCTATCGATTTATTGTCGTCGTATAAAAACACGCTATTCGTTTTGTACCTGTCTCTTAAGTAAAATCATTCGCAATTTCCAAATGTCATTGTTTAAACATTTACCACGTGACATTCGGTTCATACGATATATACATACGCATTTGCTCGAAACACTAGATGGACACAAAAGTTTTCTGTAAAACTTATAGTTCTTCCGTTTGCTTCGATTCCGTGGTATTGTTTATAACGTGAAGTTTACTTAGGCGATTAAATACGGTTCGTTGGATGTTTAATAGCGCATTTATCAGTGTCACCTTAGACGCGGGGGACGTATCGAGCTATATGTCTTTGCATTTATTACTCTTTGAAACCGAACCAAACATTACCGTGTTTGCAATAATACACGACGTATAGTGATACGAACTCAGACCATACAATAATAGCAAAATGCAGAGAGATTCGATTTTTGATTCCAACAGCACTTTCTAAATTTATGAGAACAAAACAGACGTACGTCTACACGGGGCTAAATTAATTATAAATGAGAACTTTTTCTGGGCGTAATATAATGTCATATTATTGAACTTGTAAAAACTATTGATAATAATATAGAGTCGTGTTTCTTAATAGTGAAATATATTTCAAAAATATTAAAACTAAAACTTTGCTATCTCCAAAATTAAATTTTTATTTTTATTTTTAGATTTATTTATACATAAATAGAGTACAGTAATCAAATTTTAAAAATATGTAATGTATCAAAAGTTATTGACGGAGACAAACACGGCTCAACAACCTGTATATATACATCAAATTAATTTAATTCTATAAAACTATACAAGCGCTTTAAACATACAATTTTCATAAAAAGTAGTTTTCCTATGTTTAAGTAAATTAAATTCATATATCTGATAATGTTAAATTCGAAACATAATATATTTAAACTATTATGATAAATCAATCTAAGAAAAACGTTAACTACTTGACATAGGTGTACATCAGAAGTGGGAAAGAGTTGGCTTAAGGTAGCAGTCATCCCCTAAATTTCTTCAAGCAAAGAAAAAAAATGCAACTGTATTTCCGACTATGCTATTTGAACATGGTTTTTGATTTTTAAAGAAAAATATCTTTAAATAAATAGTTTAAAATAAAATTTGCCAAAGTTTATTGTAAAATACAAACAATTTAATGTTTAATTTAAATTTTTATTGTCGTGAAAAAAAAACAACATGAATCATTTAAGTATTATTAAACTATTTATGTTAAAAATTAAAATCAATCGAGTATATTATATAGATCCCTGTTTTGTATGTAAAAAAACATATATTAAGGAATATTATATAATACATAATAATATTGAAAACCCTTGATTCTTCTTTGTATAAATGTAGTATTGTATAATATCTTAATTAAATCATATTTGTGGCGCATGGTAAAAAAAATAAACAAATCGAAGGATAGTGTCTGCAATACAACTAATTGTATCATGATTACAGTCTCGATAAATTTGATTAATTTTAAACCCGTTATAAATTTAATTTAATTTTATAAATCATAAAAACGCAAAATATCTTGACTATATTAACAAAAACTGTGTACATTGTTAGACTCACAACAGCAAATGTGCGAATATTGCACTGCAAATATACAATACCTACAATAATATTATCGACTTTTTGAATTGCCTGAGATTATCAGACTAAAATTTACAAACAGTTTTTGTCTCTAGATCAAATCAATCGCCGCGCGATCGAAAATTATATTCTAATGGCATTTTGCTTACATTGAATATGAAATTTTGACATGAGATCAACGTTTATTATTACAATTTACAAAGTGTTTAATTGAAATGTTGTCGAGACCGAGAACAAGGAAAATATTATTATTATTATTATTAATACATAACGTATGTGTAACTTGTACTTTACAATATTTTAATCAAAGATGCAAAGTTTACCAACACGCTCAGCAGTAGTCTAGTTGATAGTTATTAAAATTAACAACCGCGGCGAATTTCTCCAGAGACGCGCGAAGTGACTACACGAAACGCTCGAGCAATTAGAATGTTATATGAAAAGCCCATGTCACATATATTATTTGTTTTAGTATATGCGTTTCTTCCATGACGAATAAATTATTATTTCTGTGTACTTATTTTCAATATATTATTATCCTTCAATATTAATTATTATATTATTATAAAAATTCTACAGAACTTTCTACATGCAAATTTGAAATTATCATAAATATTTAACCATCTTACAATTATATGAGTTACATCTTATTTTGAATATAAACAATATTGTATTATATTTACAAAAATGTTAAAAAAAACATTATTAAATTGGTAAAAATCGGGTTTTAGTCATTCCGCGTACTCCGCGGAAAAAAAAACAATATACATAACCACTTTTGATTGATTAGTTAATTATATTACCTAAGCAAACTTTAATTTATTTTTAAATCAATTTTAAACTTAATTTTGTATATTTAATTAATCGTTCGATTTATAAAAATTACAAAGAGTACAATCTCAAAAATTATGCGAAATATACAGACACATAAAAACGAAATGTAAAAAAAGAATTACTTAACGAGTTGCTAATCACAAAAATAATCCTTCTATTTGTATTATATTTCTGTAAATGTTGTATACATAATATCTAATGTTATTTATCAACAAAATAACTCACTCAGTTATAGTAAACTTACTTTCTACAACTTTGTTTCTATATAATATTTACAAATTTACAACTGAGTCCTTCTGCCATTGTAAATTCTCGACGTGTTCAAAATTTTTTTTTTATAACTTCAGAAAAACAAAACCTATGATAGTTTTTTTTTTTCGTAATAAAAATGAGTGAACAATTTGTTTTTAAGTGGAAGCGAGTTGTCGCTATTACTCCGGGCTCTTCGTCTGCGGTATTCCTATTGTTGTGATGTTTTTCTTTTTCGAATATAATACATAATAGTATTTTGTTTTCGCGCATTATTGTAATATTGCAGAATTCTCCGATCTACGTTCACTTCGGAAGACTTTACATATTAAACCCATTTAAAAGATTAAAAGCGACGCGGCGGCGGCGGCGACGATGACAATACCACTCGACATATATGTATTAACGAAATATTGTGAGGCCCGGATACAATATGTATATACGTATTATATTATAAATAACCCGTACGTCGGGGGGTTGAACGTTTTACGTTTTCTAGAACGCACTCGTAGTATTTTATTTTACATTTTTCAAGTTTTTGCATTTTTGCTTCAACATTTGCCTTCTAACGCCCAATTTAACGCGGTATAGAAACGAGTAGCGGTAACCGCATCTGTAAATTGACAATAGAATATATATATATATACATAATATGTAGTATACCTTCCATACTAGACTCAGTAGATAGATATTTTATTATACCTTGGTTGATATCTAACCGCATTGTAACGTATAACTATACTGCTAATATAGAAACTCGCAATTAATAATTAACTTTATTTGACAGTGTTCTTGTTTGAGATTAGATATGAAATGCTAATTACTTAAAATTTTAAATATTACTAATATTTATTATTTATTCTGTATTCGATATTTAATGTATGATGTTAACTTTACGGTTTATTAAATATTTTTAAAAAATAATGTTCACCTAGCTATTTATAATAATTTTAATGTCCCCCACGAAAAAATTTGACGCTAAAATAATTGTCTTATATTATGTAACAATTTGTAATCGAAAAAAATATTTTGTGACCATCGTCTTTTTTATTATTGGGGTGCTATGGTAATACTACCTTAACAACCCTATCTTTATATAATACAAATTTTGGTTTTACAAAATTGTCTCATATTATTATGTAATAATTTATAATTACACATTTTAATTTAATTTAATCTTATTCATATTTTGTTTGTATGTTTTGTTATCGGTTTCTTACGTTTATTTGTATGTCAATATTGTTAATTGTTTTCTTAATAAACTGCCTGTTTTGTTTAAATGTTAAATAAATAAATAAATATTTATGTATATTATCAACTCAACTGCTCAATAAAATGTATAAATCGGCAATAATATTGTTTGGTTAACCACTGATCATCGATAAAATGAAATGTAATATAATCTATATTATATTATATTCTAATACATATTACAGAAAAGATGTATTAATTAATTAATTAAAAAAAAAAAAACTTGTAAATAATTATTAATTATTATTAATTATTAACTCTGAAATATGTCAAAATTATAAATACGTATTGTTACAAAGGACAAAGTTGGTGTCGTAAATACATTATTTTCTGTATAAATTAGCATTTATTTATTTTTTTGACCTAACAAATAAAGCAACGCAAAAGCATATTTTATAACAATATCTGTCTTAATTAATTACCTAACTAAATATTATGTAAATTTTCGGGTCATCGAACCGTATTTCTGTGACCAAGTTAATTGATTATCACCTTTTTTCTCTGATAACAAATTACTCTCTAATTATATATTAGGTATTAAATTATAATATATACAATAGATGACCCACCGCGTGTTTATCCAACTAAATAATTTTGTATCTATATAGAATTTATTTTAAATCATAAATATCAAAGTTTAGAAATAATCAGTAAAATTGTATATATAAGAAAGTTATATTGATTTTATTATAAATGATTAAGAGATCTAAAATTCGTAATTATCATAGTATTAAATTATACTTAGTACGAATATAATTATAGAGTTAAGTAACATTTCAAATGTTTAGACAAGATATAAGTCAGGATTAAGTTAACATTTTTAAAATTTATGACGTCATAATTACATATAAAAAACTAATGAAAATAAAAAATTGTATTTTATAAATCTTATATTAGTCAAGTTTGAAAATGTTTGTACAAACGTATACACAACGATGATTAATTTTTTAATTAATCAATTTTGAATTAAATTTAAACAAAATAATAGTGATTCTTTACAGGTACAAAAATAATGTTTATAATTACGAAATATTTACTTACGTAAATAGACAAATAGTTATTGTGACGACTGACGAGCGTTTAAACAATGTTATTAACTTTATTGGATTATTAAGCGTATTAACTTCACAGAAGTTAGCGGAAATAATCAAATACAAATTTTTCTATATCACTGCTGAAATTTAGTTCTCAATTAGTGTTTGCCAATAATTGTAATATGAAAATTAGAACTATTACGAATTTATACTATCACAGTACCGTGAATCCACACGTGTTTGATAAATTAAAAGTAATTTTATTTGTTTTTTGATTCAAGTATAAACACAATTTTATTCTTTGACTACTCTGCATGCACGTCTACGACGACAAAACAGTTGCGATAAATCACCCTGTATACAATATAATATAAATATATCGTTTCGTACCGGCGACGTATTTCGGGTAATTGAATTTAGACACGACTATATATGCGAGCACGATGTGTCACGGGGATTTGGCGAGACGAAAATGATCACAAACGCGCAACGGAGTACATCAGTATTGTTATTTTTATGGGAAAGCAATGAATAAAAAAAAAAAAAAAAGGGAAAATAAGACTTAGTATTCCGTGTTAAAAACAACAACAACAACAACAACAAATGTCAATCGATTTCCGGACGCGTCTGACTCGTTCAGAAAGCAAGACATAATAATATAATAAATCCGATGTGTTCCGGAAAAGCCTGTTGGTTTTCTGTGAATAAATTAAATCTCGACTTAATATGCCTTTAACGTCTCATGTTTAAAATACAAAGGCTGAATTCGGAATGCACTTTCGATTACATTAAACATTTATCGACGACTTAGGTATAATTCGGTCGCGTTTAATCACGAAAAACGTTTCGAGTACCGAATGTTGTATAGATGTGGCTTACCTACCTACATACCTTACTATCTACCTTTTGTAATAACTGACTGCGATTCGTGTTTTCGTTTCGTTAGTACCGCCTAATACGATTGAATAAAATTTCTTAAGTTGGTCGGTACAAACTCCAATCGTCTCTCCGCCGCAAAAACATAAAAACAACACGTCGTAGTAAAGCTATTACTCAGGATTAAAATATAATAATACAAACTAATAAAATGAAAAACCTCGAATAAAAACTATTTCACCGAATTGTTTGCACTGTATGTCATCCATATTCGTAAAAATAAAATTAAACTTTCAATTCGTTTTCAAATTAAAAATGTGCGGCGATGAAGATTAAAAGTTCCTCTCGTTGTACAAATATAATAATATGTACTACGCTACATCAATTACCCGAAAACGTGCGATATTATATTTACTCTTATGCTTTATATACCTACCGTGGCTATAGCATAATATACCGTTACCGTGGTACCAACACACGTTATATGATATTATACCTATGTTATTAGAATTAAGCCTCTCTAATCAGTATAAGTATAAACGCGTTTAAAACACACACGCGTCTGGAATATTTCTTATTCTATAAATATGATAATTTATTAAACTGAATATTCATAGTGTTTTAATTCGACTACGTTTTTATTTAAATTAATATCGTTAGTAAAATCATATAAATCATCAAATATTTATTCGAAATGTATAATAATTTATAATATTATAATCTATGATCTCGATCCTATCAATTAGAATTAACACTGGATAGTTATTGATTTATGTGTTCACTGTCACATTCTCTCAATTTTCAATTAGAACACTTGTGTTTAAAAATTATAAGCATAACATAAAAATATATTCTTTACCAAAACACATTTTATTTGTAGCATGCTTTTTTGAGAGTTTAATTACATCTAATAAATCAGCAAAAAAAAAAAAAAAAAAATTGTCATTTATCTTACTATGTAATTGTACATAATTGTTACTTTATTATTATTTTTATTAATTTGATTTATCCAAGATTTATTTTTCCATTTTTGAAAAAGCATAAACATGTATTCTTTTTATTTTGTTGATTTGTGTGTTTATTAAATGTTTAAACCTTTAAAATTATCAAATTCGGCGATATTCCGATATAATACTCATATCATTTTTTATACGTTTCTTCTTTTTTTGTGAATTTATTTACTTGAGTTATGCATTCCGAGTAAATTTTCAATTAAGTATTTATGCCTACCTAAAACAAAAAATAAAATATAAAAAAGTAAATTATAAAATTATTATAAGGCAACGTCACATGCAAAGTCGTCATCAATCATGTCATTTATTAGGTAAAAAAATGTTCCAAACGTTCCATTTAATCGAGTTTCTTCTATTCAATCTAAGGGTTGCATTCATCAAATCTTAATTATGTTTAAAGGAATTCATAAGTTGTTTTCTTTAAATACAATAAATTGTGAAAATTTTAAATATATAATAAATAACTATACATATGATAAGTAGTTAAGACAACCGATATAACTAAGCTCTGCTCTAAATAATTTCTCTAACCTTAACGTTACAAAAATAGAATATAGAAATTTTATGATTGAATACAATTTAAAAATAATCTTCCTAAAGATGAAATACATAAAAATTAATCATAAAATCACTTGGTACTGTACATTTTAATAATAAATATGATGTCTTAAAATTTATTTTTAATTAGGATGTTACGTGGAGAAAAATCCCTGTTTATAGTATGTGCAACTTTAATAATGAATGTATGCCAGGGTATTCTATATACTTTTACTAATTACTTATATGATTATTATAAAAATATATTAGTAAATAGTGTTGGTAAACTCTGTATAGTATAATGTGTAAATAAAATGTGTAAGTAGCACTAGGTAAAATATAAAATATTTCGTATAACTGTTAACGGTATGCTTTAATTGTTAATGACTTTGTGCATTAATTCGAAATGTTGACGTTCCCGCAAAAGTACATTAGAAATTCTTCAAATGCCACAAAATAAAAACGCATACCGACACATCTTCCATTGCATTGTCCTAACGACGAAGGAAAAAATGTAATATTTTGTACATTATATAATACTCGTTGTATATGACTATAACTAATAAATACTTAAATAGTTCATATTGTACCAAGTGTAGAACTATGTTATTCAGACTAAAAATAAATAATAATAATAACAATGCATTATAAAACGTTGCCTATATTATTATATCGATCTATCGCGATACTTTAGTTAGAAACATGTAATATCAAATAAATAAATATAATCTGCAAAAAAATAGAAATCATATTTCTATGAAATTTATTACATAAATAAATTTTTGGAAAAAAATCGAACACTTGAGTGATTATTGGTTAAATATGATTAGCTAAATAATTAGAATTAAAATTACAAGAATAATGGATTGTAAAATACTAATATTTATTGTTCAAAGTCGGATTATGACAATAAAAATTCGTATCTTAAAAGTTATATCAATAATAATTTTATAAGCACTTTTAATTTAAAATATTACTAAACACTGATAAATATCATAATACAGAGCTTTAAAAAAATAATTTTAAAAATCTAACGAATTATCAATAGTGATAATAATTCGTAGTTTTATACCGAGAAGTGTTTTCAGAATTTTTTCTTATATATAAATTGACTCTATTATATTATTAGATTGTCTATTTCTTATGAGAATACTTTGATTTAATTCTGTATGAAACAAAATATATCTATCGTACAAATAGTCAGTTCTTTCAATTTGTAACATTTATTAATATCTACTAATCTATTTATTTATGATAATTGATCTACATTATAATTATTTAATGGAAAACGATAAAATTGATAAATTATTAAATGAAAGTTTATTTAAATTTACGAGTATGAGATTCTGATGCTATGAGTATATTATTTTATAGTAGGTATAAAGTTATTATTTCATAAAAAAATACATATTATGAATTTATACTATATAATATGCTATGTGTTGAAATAAACATTAATATTTCAATGTTTATATGCAATGTATCATTCAGATTATTGTTACAGTAATAACTTTATCGCAAATTGGCAAACATTATAGTCCATACTATAATAACTGAAGTTGGTAAAATATTATTTTAGTTTGCAATAGTTCTTGAAATTATCTTCTCAAATCAGATTTTCTACTCAAACAAAACATTTTCTAACGCACAACGTTATCTAGTAAAATTCAATAGTTGTTAAATCTACTAATCTACTAACTAATAATGAAAAATGTAAATCTTCTTTTCTAAAAACAGTGTATGATGTATAATAATAAATATATTAGTTGGTATATTGCTTTTAAAACCTAATAATATATATACAGTTTTTAAAATTTTTAAGTCACTGTAAAAATTGGGCAAAAGAACAATATTATATAAATAAAATAGAAAAATGTAAAGATAATAGACGAAAAATCCAGCAAGTAATTAATGAATTAACAAATCGAAAAAATCTTCTCCCATACTTCAAATTTATGAAATAATCGAGGATAAGTATCCAACATTCTCGCCTAAAGACTTCTTAAATATAGTTAACTTATATTATGCAACAACTGGAAAAAGATAAGACGAAAAATATGTATTAAATAGCGTAAATAACATACAATCTAATTTGGGAATAAACATTAACAATATATCAAACACAAGAATCAAGTTAAATACTATCGGTAACAATAAAGTCGTAAATATATTAAATACCTTGAATAATGGCTCTGCACTAAGACCTGACGGATATACTGCATTCTTTATTAAACAAATAGAAGACAATGTCATCTTACGTATTGTTCAAATAATAAATTGTAGTATAACGGTACGGTACTCAAAAAATTGAAAATGGCAAAAATTGTACCGATATATAAAAACGGTGATAAAACTGATTTGACTAATTATAGACATATCTCACTAGTATAAGTTATAGCCAAAATCCTTGAAAATATAATAAAAAAACAACTTTTAAATTACCTAGAGAGATATAATATATTAATTAATGGACAATATGGATATAGATGGAATTTAGGAACAGAGGACGCGTTAATCGATTTTACCAATTGTTCGCACAGGTAATAAAAGAAAAGATAAAAAAAAATTGTAATTTATTTTTTTTTATATGGAAAAAGCATTTGATTCAATTAGTAGAAAATTATTACTATACAAGTTAGAATAATTAGGTTTTAATGTCATTACATTATATTGATTACTAGTTATCGTAGTAATAGACAACAATTAACCACTATCGGTTCGCATTATAGTACTTATTGTTATGCCAAAGGTAATGGAATCACACAAGGTACATCTTTAGGCCCTATATTATTTTTAATTTATATTAACTCGATACCGTCTTCATCATTAAAAGGTAAGTTATTCATATTTGCCGATGACATAGCTCTCTAGTTAATGTTGAAGAAAATTAGGTAAAGTTATAAGAAATTGTCGAAAATTACTTACAGCTTATAAATAATTAGATTAAAAAAAATCTGTTATCACTAAACATAAATAAATCAGTATGTATGTCGATATAGTTACAAGTCAATCACAGATTCCTGTTGGAGTAAACTTCACAATACATCAATGTAACGCAAATAAGACAATCTGTAATTGTAAATCACTCAAAACGGTATTACAATTTAAATATTTAGGTGTTATAGGTAATAGATTATACGCTGAAATAATCAGAGTATGTACAAAGTATTAAAAATAAAATTAGAAGGAACTTTGTTTTACAAAATTCGCTTTCTTAAAAAATCAGTTATTACGAAAAGTTTATAAAGCATTATATAATTCACTTCTATTACATGGTATAACATTCTGGGGAGGCACATACAAAACAAACATAACAACGGTGCATATTGCCTAACAATTTTTAAATAAAAGTAGCTCATTCTTTACGCCAATGTACATCAGCTGACTTATTTAAACATACAAACATAGATTACATAAAACCATCATCTTATACATCACTATCTAATACAAAAAGAGCACCCGATAACATAGTTATAACTACATTTAACAATTTAGAAAATTATGTAAAAAGTCCAATAAAAAATGAATGTGGAATTCGGTCAAATATAACCAAGGATACAAATATAATTAATAAAAACCATATATAGCAAACTATTAGTAAAATAGTGAATGACCTTGATGAGAATGTGTGTATAAACCAAATATTTAAAAAAAATATTCATAGGAACTCCGTATACCAGATGCGAGCTAGCTCAGTTGGTATACGTATCAGCTATATTAATAAAAACTAACTAAACTAATTTAATAAGTATGTAATATGTAATAATGATATTGATTTATGCTAAAATAAATAAATAAATAAATAAACAATTATTTTTGAATAACTTGTATACTAGTAAAAATGAAATAAAAACACGATTCGATGTATATTAATTTTTTTTTAAGTTAGATAGATAGTAGTTAGATAGGTACCTATAAATAAATTAATAGTTATGATATTTTTTTTTTCAATAAATATTTTAAATTCAGTTTTTATCAAATATAATCAAAAGATTGAATCGCATTTTTTCACTTCAAATAAAATAACGAAATTAAATGATGGTCCAATTGTATAAAAATGTTATTTAAAGTATTATTAAATTAGTGCTGTTCCATCTTATGGGACAACTGAAGGGTAGCCCAAAGGTTCTCAAAAATAAATTTTACCCTTAACGTATTTTCATTGTTAAAGTTAAACACAATAAAAATATCCATTTTTTATTTTATAACTTCATAATTATCGATCTCCAGTTCTCTCTTTAGATATTTGAACCCTATAATTATTATTATTATTTGCACAGTGGCTCAAATTTAAACCAGTTATATTGCAATATATATACAAAAAACCCAATAAGAAAAAAAAAGGAAAGGAAAAACTTATTACCTTTATAATCAAATTAATCTTTTATTTAATATTTTTATTTTTTACTTTTATTTTTACTACATTAGCATTATAATATTGTTTATATTATATTTAATTATTAATTAAAAATTATGAATCTCTATTTTAATATAAATATCCTAATCATTTTAACTGCGATAAAGGTTATTTTTATAATATATATATATATATATATAGCTTTGAAAGTTAAGCTATACATTTTTTAATATCATTTTTGTTGATATTGCTTTTTTAAGCATTTTGGAGAAATTAATATACATGTCGAAAAAAATGAAGAAGTAATACATAAAAATTAACTTAAATACTTATATATTTTAGTATATACAATAAACATAGTCTGAAAAGTCTCTTTTGAGTATTTATTTCAATGATTATAAAGAGAAAAATATACCCCTATACTAGAAATGTAATCCTTTCATATTAAAATAAGTACGTACTAAACATAATGGAATACAATTTGCAGACCTATTTTCAGTTGATGTTTTGAGATTATGGTTTTTAATCAAATATAAATTAATAAGTAATTTACTAATGGTTTAACCCAAATGTATAGTATTATTATTATCTACACCATTTTTAATTATTATGATTATCACATATTTTTAATATAATCGTTATTCGACCACCAAATCGTCCTCAATCTACATTAATAATACATTTAAATAATATTTCTGGCCGTTAATTCATTTTCATTTAGTATATTTATTATTAAAACAATGTTTAATTTATTATGTACTCATAAATGAGGGGAAAAATTCTAAAAGATCTTATCAAACGTTTTACTTCAGTCCGTTGGGATCACATAATCATATTAATGTAAGAAAATATTATACCTAACTCTTAAATAAGTAAAGTTTCCATCGTATTGTCAACTTACTAGAAAACCATATCGACATCCCGATGGGAGACATTTCAATATACTCGACGTGGTCATAAACGTTGCGTATTCCGTGATAACATCTCCCTCGACGTCGAAATATTTTTAAGTTTAACCGCGGAACTGTCAAAACCGAGTCCTAAAAAAGTTTTAACGTAGGTACCTAGATAATTTAAAACTACGTTTAATATTATTATGACGACGATAAATTGTTCAGTTTTATAAAAATAATAACAATTATTTAACATTATTTTACGATATTGTCGTAAATTTACATTTTGAACGTTTAACACGTGTAAACCGCCTAAACGTAATATTTTACATCTATTAATTTCTTTGCCGTTTCAATAACGATCCACACAAAATATTATAATATATTTAAAAGCAATATTTTGAGACAATAAATTCAAGTGCCCGTTTTAACGGTATTTTTTTTTTATATGTGGAGTGTGAAATATATTACTCGCGTATCCACGTACACACATATCCGGCGGAACTGACCGATATTGATAATCGACAGTTTAGTGCCAAATGTTCAAAAACATTTCTGTCGTGCGTGTTGCCAAAAACACTTCATTCCATCGAAAGATGTACGTCGGCAATAGTGTGATAATAAAAATAAATACTATATGTTAGGTGTGTATTAATAGTAGTTACTGAGCATATACTACATTGGAATAAATAATAAATCACTGCAAGATAACATTTTCAATTGACTTGATATCGAGAAAATACTCGCTACTTCCGATTTCCCAAATGATATACATTTTAGTAATGTCTATAATAATTACATTTATCGCGTGAATTTACAATAAATATTTAGCAGGTATAAAATAGACGGAAATTTTAATTAAATGTTATCATTCTATCATCGTAACATGATTAGGTGATAACATTAACTATTATTTCGTAAATATTATAGAGATCTATTATAATCAGTACTTGTATATTGGAGTAAAATAATTTTTGAAATAGAAGAGGCAACAAAATGAATCTTAAAAATATACGTTTCTAATAGCACTTATAAAATAAATATACCTATTCGTAATTAATCGTACATTTTATTATTATTTAGGTGGTTATAATATTGAAAACGATATTGATAAAACAAAAAAGTTTAAATTGATTTCAGTCACTCTGTTTGTAACCAACACGATACAAATAAAATAGCTTTTCGAATGAGAAAGAAAAATCCTGTCAAATCGACAACCTACGAACCGTAAGATTATACTCCATTTTTTTCAATTTTATAATACATTATTACAGAACAATACACGTATACACGTTAAATTTCACAAAATAAACCCCTCTCCGTTTTATTTTCGTTGTTGTTTTAATACAATAATACTATGATAAATTCGTTTTCATTTATTTATATGCACCGAGTGCGTTACAAGAGTGAAGCGTGACGTCGGACAATAATGCGAAAAAAATAATAATGTTTTCGTTGTAAAAAAAAAAAAAAATCCCTCTCAGTGACACTTTATGTCACACGCCCGTCCGTTGTAGTACGTATTATTTTATTTTAGTCATTAGATAATATTTTATTGTGTTATAATTTATGCGTGTGATAACAGAGGCGGCGTTGGCGATTCGAACGCGATAGTACATCAAAGCGTCTCGCCGCGCGTCTATTGCATCGAATGTTTTTCGCCCGAACGCTGCCGCGTCTGTTTCCGTCCGACCGTCGCGACTTTGTGTCGGCTCGGGGCCGAGAGGACTTTGACGTTATCTGCACAAAAACGGATAGGGTATTGCCACGAGCTCGTAATGTGTACGGACCGCAAAACGCATACCTATACATAATGCTGTAGTTGTCGGACGCGCGCTGTTCCGGGCTTTGATAATATAACGATAATAACGATGATAACATTTCCCACGACAACACAATATATTATAGCGGCGAATATTATTATTCTTGCCGTTGTCATTCCGGTTGTGGTGCCGACAACGATTGCGTTGTCCGCCCGTTTTCGTATAATGACGGTCCGCGATGCGACATCTGATTATGTACCGAATTCCGTAGTAAAACCCGATATGCACCGGAACCAAAAGCTACCGTGTCTAAACAATTTCGTCCGTTTGACGATATTAAAATAGAAACTGGGGCTCAACAATAGGCTCGTCGTGAAATCGCTAACAATACGAATATAGGGTAGGTTATAGACGTTCGGCGTTGTGAATTGTCGATCCGGTTTACTCAGAACCATGGTCGAAATAATCTAACCACGATGTCGGCCAAAACGGAGAGGTATTTCGACGATATGGGTAGGATGGGGAAAATGGGTAAATAACACGATATAAAGGTTGACCATGATGTTAATGAAGTGCCTGCGGACGGTGTACCGCTATTGTGCGCTACGGCGGAGATGGGAAGAGACTCGCGCTGTCGGGGTAAAACAGGCGCACGCTCTCGCACGGGATCGATAGTCATCAGAAATGAGCTCTCCCCTCGGAATTCCCTCACATCCCCGAAATAACAACGCCTACACCCCCTTCACACTCGCCTCCATTCGAGACTTCACCCTTTTCCGCCTAGGGACACCGTCCGGTCTGCACCGGTGGTGGCGGTGATGGTGTCCGCAAGACCCGCGAGCATTAACCCTGTCATATAAATTAATTGCACACACCTATATAGCTCGGGAACGCGACGGGACCGGACGACTACTATTGAACATTAAATGGAGAATACTAATTTTTTTTTTTTTTTCGAATTGCTCATTTTGTAAGCGAACATCATCATATAATGTTGTTTAGTTTTTTAATAAATTATCCGAACAATAATATATACTGTCGTAGGTGGAGATTAGATCCCGGGATCGAGATAACCTTTTAGCCCATCAAATAATTTCAAAGATAATTAATTTGTAGTCATATACTTTCGGGACGCGAACAGTATATAAGTATAATAAATTGACATATCAATTTGTGTAATGTGCACTTTTATTGTTATTATTATTATTGTTATTCTATAAACAATATATCTCTAGTACGTAATTCAATTTATTTAACAGATACATCAAAAGTAAAACTTTTATTATGAATTTTTCTGCTTTTTAATGTTTTTCCATTTTTAGATCATTTTATTAATTTTTAGCGCATATATATTACGAGTTTAAAGTGTCAAATTAAGTACCTCTTTCAAAATATTACCTTAAAAAATCTTTAACTTTATAATATTTTGTTATGTATAAAATTAATTATGATGCAGCCCCAAAAGATGTGGTTAGAAAAACAATAGCCAATACATCATATAAAACTTTTTTAAATATATTTCATCCAATAGATTTTTTTTAAATTAATATAACAATAGTATTTGTAATAAAATTAAAAATTATACAAATATTTATATTGCATAATATTTAATGGAATTTTTATTATTTTTAAAGCATTTTTTGATAGTTTTTTGAGGCATTTTAATCCAAGACCTATTAATAATTATCGACATGATTTCGCAACGAAAGTCATTCGATTTTTATACTTATTCCATTATTATTTTGTTTTATTTGCGTTATAAAACCGCCATAACAAAATACGAACGCCGCCCGTAACATCCGATCGGATCGAGTATAAATTATACGTGATATACGAATTTATCATTTTTATTTTATTATATTATTCCACGACTATATAATATGGCATAAGCGTATAATATAATATATCCGATATAATATTTATATTTTGCAGAGATCGAGATCCCCACAAACGCCGCAGGGACGAATACTATAATAATATTATTATCGTATTCCATATTTCTTCAGCTATATATATACATATAGGAATAGGTCATTGCAGTATACGACCGTAAATCCTCAGTGTGTTTAGGCAAATAGTTTTTTATTATTTTGTATATTATACGGTATGATATTATTTTGATCATTGGGACGACGTCTATAAATAAACAATGAAATTTGAATTCGATCATTTTAATATTTTTACAAAACTCACGCAATATTTTCCAACTAAGTTTAACTTCTATCAGAATCCATATATATATATATATTTTGTATACATTATGAAACAAAACTATATCCCATATTTCAATACTTCGAGTTGACCGAATATTTGTTTTAGTTCAAATTAAATATTATTGTACATATTATATTACTAATGTCAAAACGTAGGTTTTATTCTCCTTCGGGAGTAGCGTGTTTAAGTATTACTATTATAATATAATGTCACTAATTTTTAGACCTGGCTTAAATGGATCGCGAATTCGTTTGCGTTACTTGCTCTCTATGCCCACGATTTAATCTTCTTTATTATAGACGCATGCGAGTACGTATAATATAATGAACGTACAACAAATATTAAATACCCGAATTAATTTTCCTCGTGAATACATAAACCGATAAAATATAATAATTTATTATAACACTACTTATATAAAATTTTAGGAGTCTCCGTAAAAAGGAAATGGTCTCGGAAATAATTATGATATCACTATAGATACAAATTAATTATAAAAAAACAATTTAATTATTAGGTAATATCAACATATTATTTCATTTCAAAATTCCTCGGATATATTATATAAGTCGCTTTTAGTTCTTTGGTCCTGCGTAGAGTGTCGAAAACACGGCATAAAATAGGTATTTCGAAATTGTTCGCATAAAAATACGATTTATTTGAAATAACTACCGACCAGTCGTATAGTGAAATACTCGGAAACCTCGGAAAACTCTTTATTACGAGTATATCGGTATATATAAAATCCTATTAAACTATAAAAATCGCCGATCTTCGATCTCTCCCATACAATATACGGTTGCGTTTGATTCATAACTTCAATAGGAATTTATATTGTTTGCGGTTTTTTTTTTAATTATCCAAAATATTTTTCAACCACATGAAGATCAATGTGCATACCGCATTATTATTAGTTCAGTATATACCCGTATCTTATGAATAGGAATTATTAAAAATTATAAGATTTGCTCTCATGAAAAAAAAATTTTACATTATGATACTTTATAATATAATGTGTCTTTTTTTAAGACACTTAGTTGACATGTTTTTAAAAAAAATAACGAAAATATTATACACGAGTCTATATATACAACAAATACATATTATATTTATATTAATCGTATTGAAATATATGAAATTGTAATATTAGTTTTATTGAAAAACAATCAATGGGCCTAAGAATATTATTTTGTTACAACTTCATATTAATTTGAGACCGTAGATTTGTCTTTAAACATTTGACATTTTTAGATTAACTGAAATAATATTATTATAGAAACCACAATTGTATATAATATATTTTTTATCAATACTACACTATATGCTATATACATTATACATATGTTTACTTTTAAACACTTATTAATTTCTATGCATTGGCCATACAAAATACAAAATTCGTTTTCCGCTAAAAAAATTAAAATGATTGAAACCTAAAAATGTTAACAATAAAATGTTTATTATTAAAATAAATTAAATTTAAATCATTATTATGCAGCCTTGTCTATCTATTTTTTCAGATGTTGAATTGAGTGCTTTTTAATGGAAAAGTTTGATGTCTTGATATTTTTAATATTTTTTAAATATTTTCTTTATTTTAATTGAAAGGAAACATAAGTAAAATTAATATAACTGAAACATAAGTTAACATCAATAAAATTGATTTGAACTTTTTATCACTATTCCAACAAACTTTGAACGAACTGTTTGAGCACAAATTTTGCTCTCCTTTCAATACATTATATTTGAAAAAATGATATTAAACCTATTTAAAAAAAAAAAATTATTAACGGCGTATTGTATAGGCAATATTAATACATCTATGTATAACCCGGAATTTAGTTAAATATAATAAAGTTTTTGATTTTTAACTAATTCTTCCAATTTTCTTTTATTATAATTTCAATAGTGTTATAAAGGAACTCATTCTAAAAGCAATGGATTCCTGGAATGATTTATGTATGTAGGAACGAAACTTAAAACTGCTTCCTTTTAAAATAAAAGAACGAATTCGTTTTTTTTTCTCAACACCAAATTTTCAAAATCTAAAACATTGAACTATTTGTTCAAGTGTCAAAACCAAAAATCCTTCATGAGAATATGATCAAATTATGTAATATACGTATACAAACTAAAATTCAATTGTTTATAAATCTTATTATAAATAATGTTACTGGTTGATTGTTCTGAAATTCTTTAAAACATACATTTTATTATGTACTTTATGTGTTCTTGCATCAAACATTTAATTTATATAAAATTACATCTACTAACAATATTTTAAGTTTACTGTATAATATATTAATATCCGGTGGTAGTTTTGTGTAATACTATTTTTTCATTCTTTTTCAGTTTCAACATTTCTAATGTATATTTTAATAATATAAATCTCTAAATAATATTAAATATAACAATACCTATATATTTGTGTCTTTTTCTACCTTGTCTTATATTTCCAACCAGATGGGGTTAACCACTTTAGTTCTATAACTCCGTTGAACTTAATCTCATACCTCTAGTTCATTCAAATCCGCTGTCTTTATATCACTCTATTCCGTCTCTCCTATATCCTAATCCTTAAAAATGAATTATAAAAGACCTTTTCTTGGGTCTTCATCTCCCCAGGCACCTTTTACATTAATTTCACAACTCTCATGATCTCTGAATCCTCACTCCTCATAACATAACCAAAACCCTTTAAGTCTTTTCACTCTCATTTTCTCCACAACTGATACGAGAGAATAGGCTATCGTTATATTATATATATTACTAATAATGGTTTAGACATATGATTCAGAGGTATTGTATGTCTAATAGATATTAATACCTATAAATTTAAGTAATTGTTACACTTATTGTTTTCTATTTATTATAGGAATTATCGATTGTTTGAACTGCAAAATGTTTGAATTATTGAAAGTTAGAAAAATACAATTATATTATAATAGATAAATATATTATATAATATAAATAGCTTTGTAATATGTTGTTTTAATTTATATAAATAAATTATACGAAATTTAACATTAAATAAAACATTATGACACATCATTTTATAGGTATAATCAATTTTTTCAACTTTATTGAATTTTGATTAACTTGATACTAACTAAAGTAAGTTTTTTATTAGTACGGATTTTGTTAATTGATGGTAAAATGATTAATTATAAGTCAATTCATTTTTGACGCTGCCGAAAAAATTAAAAAATAACATAACGACAATATATGACTGTAGTTCAAACACAAGTGCAATTTAACCTACACATGTACAATATATAGTAATATATTACTATAGATAGTAAAAATAATTAAATAATCATATTTTTTTACCGAATTATCGAAAATTGAGGAGATAAAACTACAAATTTTCACGTGTTGATGTTTGTTCCATCTTAAATTATAGGTACTTCGAATTATTAAGAATATAAAATTTTTTTTATTCAAATTTTCACGATATTTTCAAAAAATGACTTTCAAATTGGGCTTAGCATTATTGGTGATATTCGGGTGCGTAAAATACCAAAATTAAAAATGGATATTAAAAGAAATTTGAGCACTCATAACTATTACTATTAGAGTTAATATTGGTTAATGCATATACCAATGTGAATAAAATTCATGCATAAAATAAATACAAAACAACGTTCTGACTGATTTTTAATTTGAAAAATTTATTCAGATTTCGAGTTAACCCGAATTATTTTTTTGGATTATTGTTTAATTCAGGTTTTTCGAATAAAAACCATTTAGGTAAATACAGATTTCAGATATTTGAATTTTAAGGAGTTTTAATGGTGAACGAATTTTCGAGTTTATTCGCGTGCAAAATGTTTTTAAAGGTTTATTGAATTATTAGTATTATTATTACTATTATGATCGTGGCTCTTGTGATGGTAATATTAAAGATTATAACTATGGGAAAAAAGTTTTAATATTTTCACAATAGTACATCAAATTAGAAGAACAGTAACACGGAAAGATTGAATATTGTTGGTATTGTTTTAGTTTCAAAATAATTGGTTTGTAGGATAATTTACTAAAATTGTAAGTTTGTTAAAATTTGCTAACTGTAATTTAAATTTAAAGATTATACTAAAAAGGAAACAAAAATATGGTAAACGCTTTAAAAATTATACGAAAAACCAGAGTTGCTAAATAAGAAGGGGAGAAGTTTATTATACTTGATAATCGCTTTGGGGATAGTCACTTTTTCCGTAATGCATATGGAAATGAATAATTGAACCCATTTAAACGTAATTTTGTGTAAAAAGTTTTCTTATTAGGTTTTACAAAAATACAATTTACAAAAGTTCTGATCAATTAATATTCATTTTAGATTGAAATTATGTTACTAAAAACGATAATATTATATAACATCGAATACTTATTTAAAATAATATAATTTTTCATAATTTATATTATTCATAATTTTTACAATTTAAACTAATTTTAAAATATCCTAATTTTTAATCAATTTATATATTAGTTAGATTTATAATTTAAATGTATTCCATTAAAGTAAATTAATAGTCATTTTTTGTCGGCGTCGTATAATGTACTTCAATCCAGTGCTCCAAAATACTACACCCTTTAAAGTCCGATTCGAGCTGGTGTCCGGGATTACTACACAACTGTTTGTCTTTTATATTCCACTGGACATAAATCTGAAAGCGCTTATCTCGATATAATATCGTTAACGGTTGTATAATCGATAATATTATTTAGAAAAAAAATTTAATTAAATAAAACTGCCAGTTTTAAAACGTGTTATTAGATATACATATTATTATGCTTTACACGGAATAATATATTTAATTGCAACTACTAAATATAGTAATTTTTATATAAATCAATTAAATTTTAGTTATTTCTACAACTATTTCTACATAGTTATTTTGTAAATATTATAATTGATATAATATAAATTTGTTTAATACTAAAAACATTTTTTTTATACATACAAGTAGTTATAGGAATTACGAATTTAAAGTATTTCTTAAAAAAATATTTGTTAATTTAACTAAAGTATTAAGCAAAATAATTTAAATAAATATTTTTCTCCCATCATATCGCATTACCATCGTATCGGTATGTATGGTTTCGTATTTCTTTGGTACTTACGAATACTTTTATTGATTTTTAGGACTTGGCAAACAAAGCAAATGATACCGAATGATAATTACCTATTTTATTCTGATAACACAGACACTGACAATTCTGGTTCCTATGCTATCCTATGTCATAGCGGACATAAAAAATTAGATCTCGTAAACGAGACGAATAAAAAATTTCGCATTTGACAGAATTAGTACGATCGATTTATATATTAATGTATAAATAAAATAATACATATATGCACATTATAGAGTTAAGGTACGCTCGATTTTATCACAATAAATAAATGACTACAAAATGCCTCCCTCGGGAAGTGGGACGTATTTAGCGCTGACGGTAGAATTTAAACCGATATGTAGGCATAGTATATTGTCGTTTAACTGAGAGAATTTACGATAGAAAAAAACCAATAATTCTTTACAAAAAAATCGATAAGAAACCGACATCGGTTCCAATTATAAGTTAAATTTTAGATTATATAATTTTTAGGTGATTAATGATTATTTATATCATACTAAATAACATCGCCGTCATGGATCATTATTTAATATTGATATTAATTATACCATTTTTTTCATTCATTAATACCTAATTCCTATAATTTCATTAAAAATTGAAGGATAATATTGGTTTTATAATGATGCGTTTCTTTTTGTGTATGAAGTGAATTTTTCTGGTAGATATATCAGTTCGATTAGTTAACACTTTATGTAGTTCATTTTTCGAATTTTACAATTATTTTTTATTATGATAAAGAAAACTACAAAAAATTTTTGAAAAACTGCAATATTAAATTTAATTTATTGCAATGTAATTTTTATCGACTTAATTACAAATATTTTATAATAATTAATGCTATTTCAAACATAGGAATTTTTTAGTTTAATATAGATATATATTACTCATATCATATGAGAAAAATAAATATAGAACTTTGAAATTTTTTTTTTAAATGTTATTATTTACCTAATAACTACAATAGGTGAAATTTTAGATTTTTCGGTTTTAAAATTTAATAGAAGCTTATAATGTGATTATGATAATATTATTCTGAACTCGAAATAGCCCAGATATCTACATATGCCAATTTAACTATAATTTCTAATTATGACATTTCAACTGTGTGAATTTTCATCTCGTTTCATCTTAAATATCATTGTTTTTTGTTCTTCTTCACTCTGTCATACGATTTGACTAATATATTTTGTACCATGCACAACGAATGGTTGTGAATGTCTACTAATTTGTATTAATCATTTTTTCTCAAATTGGTTATGACATACACGCAGTATGCAATAATAATAGTATGCTATATACGACCGTTTTGGCGATATTATAGTCGATTAAATACAGAAAAACAATCAAACGTACCGTAAAATTTTAATTTGTTCTGAGAGAATGGTATATTTTTTCGATGTATAGAGTTATTTTATATTAATATGACTGTGCGGTAATAGTTTAGAAGATTAATTTTTATAATTCATTTTTAAGTACAACGCCATAATCCGCCAAGCGTATAAAATAAAGTACTTGCTCGAAATATCAAACTATACTGTATAGAGATTTATACAAGGTTTTTTTGAAAACATATTTATAAAATTTTCTTTTTTTTACGATTTCAAATAAAATAAAATAAAATTTGTATTTTTTAAGAAAGTATATAATCGAAGTGGAAAAAAAGTATAAAAAACTAGTTATATCAGATCTATCGGAAATATCCTGTAAGAAATATATGAGTACAATCGTATCACCGTCCTAAAAAGGGAATTTAATAATTATTATTTTTGTTTGATGATTCGCGAAAAATAGGAAATACAATTTTATCATTTTCTTTTGTTATAAATTTCTGACCGAAAAATAATAACGCGGTATTATAATATCATTCTTTTTCAACAACAGTCGTATAAAAAAAATATTATAAAAGAATACTATAGGCAGCGACTGAAGCTGCCTGTTTGTCTGGAAATTAATCCAGTCCGCGATAAAAGGGACATATTATTTAAAAACTCGCTCTTGTATTTATACGACTCGTGCGTAATGTCGTACCATTTTGTTGAAGAAATCCGATATCGCACTATTATATTTTATCATTTATGATAATAAATAATATAGTGTCTCATGTTATTCACATATATATTATTTTTATGTTTTACAAACGACCATGAACAGGGAAAACATCAAAGACAAGTACGTTTGTACGTAAAAACTAAATTGTATACATTTTTTTTGTATCGTAATGTCTCAGTTTTATATTTCGCAAATTAAATCATCCCGGATGAAATAAAAAGTAATTATATAGGTGCGTTGAATTTTATCGGACGTAAAAATACGACCTCCATAATGAACGCAAACCCCGTAATTTTTACCCGTTAAGCAAATGCGGAAAATATTATTTTACTATATCATTATAATTGAATAGAATATAAACTTCAAATGAATATTTGTTTTTTTTTTTTTTTTTTTAATTAAGTTATAAGAATCAAACGGAAACGTTAATTTCTAATTACGTGATTGTTTGAAAATCAAACCATCGAGTTCTTTTCCCCGTGTTTTCTTTCAGTTCAAATTTCAAACGCCAACCCCGACGACATAATAATAGTCACTGATATAAATCAATTTTTATATTATTAATAACGTTTTATAGAAAAATCAATAACTATACAGGGAATTCGTCGACATTAAGTACAAATCGATTTATTTGTACGATTTATTTTTTCTTGAGGTTTTTTAATTTAGTCGACGCGAATACGAAAATTGCATCCAATATAAAAGTCATTGTGTTCGAATTTAACGTTAAAAAAAATGGAAAAAGAACGCTCGACTAAAAAAGTTTATTTCTTCTATCACGAGTTATTTCGGTCAAATACGAAACACAAATAATATCTAACAAGTGGTTTCTATGGCATTAAAAAAGTTTATAAAAGCAAAAAGAAAATCAAATTATATAAATATGACATGGTTAAAAAAAATATATTATATACGACGGTTTAAGCTGTTTAAAGAAAATGTTTTATAAAATATTGAGTATTTTTATATTATTTAGTACCTACTACTTATTTGTTCCAATATTATTATTTTATAAACCTTTTAAAAAGAAATTAGAAAATCGTTTCAACCTGAAATCTTAAGAGTCGATAGCAAATTCGCGATGTACAACAAAAAATGAAAAGATAAATGTCATGGGAAAAAAAATTATTCTAGTCATTGGCGCCTAACGTCTTCATCCGGTATCTATACTTTGAGGTCAACGATTTTTGTACGCATAAGAGGTATTGTATTGTATTGTACATACAGGGCGATCATGAATCTTTAACGGTACACAAATGATTCGTATTTTCATTGTTTTAATATAATAAAATTTCAGACCACCCTGTATGTGTGCAATAATATATCGTATATAAATGTCAATCGAACAAGCCGAAGATCCTTTTGTTTTGGTAGTTTTTATCCATAAATAAAACATTTTACTGAATTCCACATCCGAACATCCGGCATAAATATCTATGTATATAAATAATAAATAAAAAATAACTCACGAAGTATATTATATTCATATTTTAGCTCGTTTAAATGTTTGTGCAACGAAATCGTTCATACTTTTATGTTATTGTATTCGGTAATGCTGCACAATGTACGTTTCACGCGAGTTCAATTAATAATGAATTGTCGACGTAATTTAAACGAAATTAATTCGAAATCCGATCTTTTATAAAATGTACATAAATACTGTTTCGGATACGATTATACATTTATTATTTATAGCTGTTATATATATATTACTATAAATAATTATTATTATATTTTATATAAGAGGTATATTATAAAATTGCATAACCTTGGCTTAAGATATTAACTTTACTTAAGCGTCATTATTGGCATTTGTTTTATTGGAAATATTTAAACCGATTGTGTTCAAAACATAATAATAAGAATTACCAATGCGAATCGGACGTAACCGCAAACGGCTGGATTTGCCTGTCCTTGATAATCATATCAACTCAATTTGAAGGTTCAATATTTTTACGATTTATATAATATATTTTATGATTTATATTTATATATTATTATTAATTTGTCGGAAATAAAAGTTCGTTTTAAACGAATTAATTTTACGCGTAAAAAATGAAATATCGATAACATGCGGTGTATTATTTTATTGTGCCAATATTTGATTTAATAAAATTTATTTTTTATATTAATAATGTAAAAAACATGATAGTAGAATACTTAAAATTTGATAAAATACTCACCTAAATCATAACAGATACCACGTTTTAAACAATTAGCCGAAACATAAATATGTTTATTATTTGTCGGTATTTAATACTTTTATACCTCGATATATCTATAATTATGCATAAAGACTATAATATAAATACTATAGTATTTGTATATTTTATAGATGTATTCAACAACTACCGAGTACGTTCAATTGCGGAACACAATAACAAAGTTTTATCTAAAAACTTTTCCTATTTGTTTTGAGAAGAGCAAAATTATTTAAATATAAAAAATACTGGATGAAAAAAACAAAAATATACATTTATGAACCGTTTAACTGAAGAACTTTGGTGTGCTCGTTGAAAATTATTATATTTGTTTAAACTATAGACAATAGTTTTGTAACTAAATAGCTAAATCGGTTTTATTATAAATGTGACATATTTTCCCTATACTGATTTGATTCGTTTTTGCATTATTTTCAAAATATGTCTTATTCTAATTATTTGTATATGATGAAGTGTGTTGTTTAATAGTTTTTTGTTTACAAATCAATATTAGTGTCAGAAAATTGATCCTTTTATATTTAAAAGACTAAAGAGTTAACATAATATTTATCTTTGGGTTAAATAAACAAAACAAAAACAATTTTAATATTTTAACGTGAAACTTAACGAGTTGATTATTTCCGTTTTGTAAACTTTTATCTGAATGCACTGTGAAGGTTAATTTTACATGAATACTTTTCAAGCCATTTTCACCCCAGTCAAATTGTCTATCTTTAGTATATACCGGGTTTAAAGTAAACGTATTATTATTTGTAATATAAATATATAAATAATTATTTATTGCGTTCTTAATTTCTATGCGATATTTTCGAATGGCTTATGAATTCCGACGTTGCTCGAAGCGAAAATTTGTAATTAAAATACTTAGACTTGATAAAAGGAAAGAAGGAAGTATTAAATTTGGTGAACAATTATACCAATAACATCGAAAACCATATAAAATTATACTGGTTATACCTTACCACGGTTCAACATTATTAAACGTTATATTATTACATGTCAAGTTATCAGTAACCTGTTAATCTGTTGTATTTATAATCTGATAACTTGATGATTGGCAATGTGTAAACATTGTGTTGCACTTTATAAAGTGTTAATATATTCGCATATTATTGAAATTATTACTACCCATTATTTATATGTATAATAATTTATAAATATATTGTCATATGCGTTTTGTAAGTAGATAATTAATGATAATATTATAAATATATATCCCTAATTATTTTACGTATAAAATTATTTTAAATAATAAAACTCTAATAATTAAATAGTAATAATTTATCTAATGAAAAATTGCATTTTTCTATATACAAAACACATTATATTTTAATGTTTACAAAAAGTAGAGTTTTTAAATGTATATTATAAATTTTGGAATGAATTATTAGTATAGTATATTATTATATATTGAGTTTCGCTCAGAATCATATTTTCTAATGCAATATTATTGCATTCAAAATTTAAGTATAATAAGTCACTAATTTACGATTAATTTACGATCAAAGGAACGAAGGAGGAACGTCCACAATTTACCTTCCCAGTTTTTTTTAAATTACATAATATAACATGTAAAACTTCAATACTGATAAAATAATACATCAATATATTAGTATTATAATCATTTTTAACTATACATATATATATATCAAAATATAATAATTTTCATTATTTTATATATTTCATATATTTTTATGTGTAAACATACACACTCGAAATGAAACGCATATTACATCGAAGTGCAAAGGTTTTGTTTATCTTTTCCGTAATATCGTGAAATTATTTCTCATCATTCGTTGTTCTTGTTACCCATTAAAAAAAACTCGACTTTCATATACAGCCAAGATGTGTACTTCGTTTTAATAACTAAAACATGAAAACTTTGAGTCCGAAGTAGCGAAAAGCCTAAAAATATTTTATACAAATTACGCACGAATAATAAATAAAAATAATGTACCTGTACTCTAAGTTAGGCATTTAAATAGGTAGATGATTTTGTAAATTCGAGCAACTGGACAGAGATTCCCGTACATTATCTGTAACATGACAAACTAAAATACAATTGAAATAGAATAAAATAATCATTACTCATATAAGAAGTACACGTATCAGATTCTTGAAAACTAGTTGTATAAAATCCACAACTTTGATTAATAAAATTGTTTTTTTAAAAAACACAGAATTTATAATAATAGCATACACGTTGAACATAATACGCGCGTATGTATAACGTATTTCATTCTTAACGTATATAAATTAATTTTTAAAATAACACAGACATTAAAAATATTATAAATTTAAAAATTTAACAACTTTATTACTCTCAGAATCGTAGCCTCGTGAAATGAGATGATTTATTATTGTTTTCGTACTTATAATATAATAATATTACACCATAATATAATATTATACCCATGTCTAGTTTTTATAACCTGTCGGTGGTGTTTTCAATTAAATTATATTATAAAATATACATTTTATAGAATCTTTTATACCTAACAAAAAATAATATAAATATTTGAAATCCTAATGAAATTATACAACAATACAATTTATGTTCGGTCGCGTTAAAATATAATTCATATTTTATCCCACTTTTTTTTTATATTTTTATATTGTACAATGCAGATTTATTTATTACTGTATATTAATATGTACCTACGTAATATTAAAACTGTTTACACTATTAGTTAAAATATGGCTTTCGCTAAAATTAAAAAAGTTATATTTCAAACGCAGTTGTGTCATTATCCTACTAAATACATTAATCATTTTAAAGATATTTTATACAGAAAATGTTCCATCTGATAGTTGTGGCAAAGAAGTAGACTAGAAACTTTGTTTTTAAACTACTGAAATTGACTTTTGAGGTACCTACTACATAATTATATTAATTTATGTCTTCGAAATATTTTTTACTATCGTCTTTGTTGCCATTATACATAATAGTATACACGTGGAAAAAGTTGTAATAATAACATTATGTTAAATTTACTCTTCTGTATATTTATATTTGTACCCATAGTTATTATATTTCTAAAAACTTCTCATATTTTAAAGCATTTTTTATAAAACTATTTTTTAATATATATATTCAAATATATCACTATTCACAACATGCATATTTATATACCTATAATTTATGAACTTTTTAACCATTTTATGCATGCAATAATAATTTAATTTACAATAAGATGAAATTATAAAATTTAATTCATTTTTTTGTATATTATAGACTTAAAATAGATTGATTATAAAAATAATTTAGATATATTAATTTATTATATTATGCTAAATATGTTATTTTTACGCCTTAAGTGTTGGCATTATCATTTTTTTTTTCCAATTGTACTTCTTTTGTTTCGTTGATTAGGTCATTTATATTCTTAGAATCATAAATAGAATTTTTTTTATATTTAGACGACTTATATAGTGCGTTTTCGTGTTCTTTTATGCCTTTATACTCTTCGACCAAAGATGCACTGCCTGGAAAAATACCATAAAAAGGTCGAGTGCAAAATAAACATGAAATTCTCGTCTGTTATAAGAATATCTACTATTTCTTTCTTTGTACTAGGTCCAGATAGTTGCTAATGTTTGCTAAAGTAAGATTTAAAAGAATTTCCTTATAAACGTACTTCTAATCAAAACATTCTATACTACACTTCCTCGATATTCATAGTAATCTCAACATATTTACTTCAAATGAAAATGGTTTAGTTATGCATTTTTTTAAAAAAATTACTATTTAACAGTTATGAATAACGTTGGGTTCATTTTTTAAATATAATATTGGATAAATGTTTTAGTATAAATATCGTTAGTGACGTCACGATATTAGTGATTTTAATACTATACATACATAGTATATAATATAAGTACTTGTGTATATTATTTTGTTATGGTACCTATATATTTTACCGAAATTAATTTTAATGTCTAATCTCATTACCAAATTATTCAAATTTTAATTTAAAAATATATAATAATAACAATAACAATAATAAACAGTTAATTTATAAACTTTGAGCTTAAATTTTAATATTAATGTAGTTAAAATATAACAAAAAAAAGAGTGATAATAATAATAAAGTTCGCGCAAATTAAAAACGTACACACACCGACGAGAGTATAAAGTTTTATCGCGTCAATTTAACTAATGAACTTAGGCTATCTTCGTGTAGCCTAAATTAGTTTAAAAAAGTTTTGTATAGAAAAATATTGTACAAAGGTGTACTCTGGAGATAACGTTTATTGGTTGAAATTCAAATGTAGTGTATAAACACTGTTTGCGATTATTCATATGCAAAGTATACAGTTATCTAATATATTAGTAGTAGTATACATTAATAATTATATTTAATATTTATTGTCTATTTATATTTAATACTTCATTAATATCATTTTTTAAATAGGTTTTATTGATAGTAATTAGCAGTACTACCTAAACTCTAAATTATATATTGTTATCAAAACAAATGTTAATTGAGATTAGTTTTATTCCCGCATGAGAGTTAAAAAGCCACAGAGATCGTTATCAGTACGATCGTAATCAGGAAGTTTAAATTAAAAAAACAAACTATAAAGAGGTCAACATTGCAAGGTGTTGCACTCATGCACGTGTACTAGGTTATATTGTAGTGAGAATAATAATTTATGTAAAATAATAGTTAAATTTAAATTTTTAAAAAAATATCACCGGAGATAAATGATAAAAAAAAATAAATAAAAAACACTGAATCGGCAGACGGAAGATATGGTTTAAACTGTTTGAGGTCGAACCAAATTACATTTCCATACAGGGTGCTCAGAAATTCAATTAAAAAACAGAAGAGATTTCACGCGATAATATTATATGTAGCTCCAACAGTATAATTATAATTGCGGTCACCCTGTACGCGCGCGATATACGTGACGCGGCGGACAAGTGTTCCGACGTCATTAAGCTTTGACGCTCACTAAGGGTACTTGGGGACACGACGACGTCGAGCTCGTGTGAATGAATTGTCCCTCGGGAAATCACGACCCTTCAACAGTCGACGACGACGAGACGACGGTGCCTCACTGGTGCCAACTTCCTATAGCGGTAAACAAGTATTGGGCCGTTTAAAAAAATAATAATAAAAGCGCCTCCTAAAGTGTAAATTCGAAAGGATAACGGATTGAAAGTTATTACATGAAATAGTATAACATACGTTGGTTGTAAACACGTCTCTTATTATGTCGCCCATCAACGGTATTGCTCTGTTTATAGTAGGTAATTATCGATATTGTTTTATTCGATTCGAAAATATTAATCGTGTGACGTTTCATAAAATTTATTTTTCTACGAACCGTTACCTATATCGATTTGTCGTCAAGACTTCCGATAAATATATTATAATTTATAAATGGCGTGCAACCCGCAGGCGATTCAAATTCGACATTCGACTACTCGTTATATTTCTTCCGTTAAATGAAAGTTGTATTTCATTGGAAATAAAAAACCTAAACATAGCTATTTCTTCCCGTGTGTATCATCAAACGAGCGACCGTAACTTATAACGTTCTTGTAAATAAAAACGTTTCTTTTCTTTCTCTCCTTCTTTTATACAGGACTCTTATTCGAACTGAAATTACAGTTTTTAATAGTTGAAACGAAAAGTATACTCACGTTTGTTTATATCACTCATAAATGTTTACTAAGCTTCATAATTCAATTATTTTAGCTCGACATTCAAGATTTATGGAACATTTTTACTAACCAATAACTGATATACACAGTAATGTATCAACTTTGCCTATACAACACGCCGTTATAAATAAACTATTGTACTTCGCCAGTCTGTAGTTTGTTGGTGGTTTCTCGTTTCAAGACCACTTGTAAATTATATTAATAACAACACATGCTCATTGTAAAACCATCTGAATTTTCTTAATTATCTAAGTAATATAATTATGTTTAAATCTAGTTTCCAATATTAACACAGATTTAATAATAATAATACGATCCTTATATAGAATATTAGAATATAATAATATTATAATACATTTTTTTGGTAATTTACTTTAAGTAATATTCGCTTATATCGTTAACGACTATGACATTGTTTAATTCGTAGATCAAGTTGATATTTAACAACATAATAAAAAGCTAATTTACAAAATATAAAAGTAGAACGTCTTGTCAATATCCTCAATAACAATAATTTATTTAATTGTATAATTTAAAACATTTTATCTAATTAAATATTTATTTCATTTTATGAAATAAAAATAAAAATTGAACAGGTATCACAAAACAGAATTATTATTTTTGAAATATTATTTACTTTATTTTATTTTGAGGTAATTTCAAATGTTTGTGAATTATGGCGAAGATCACGAAGTTACAACACATTTTTTAAAGCTTTTTATTTTACATTTTTAACTATAAACTCTAATTAGAAAAATATTATATACTAACTATAAATTTCCGAAACGGCAATATAATATTGCACTCGTATAATTTTTCATAAACGTGCTACAAGATCATTTTGATTCTTCACGAGTTGTCAGTTTTTTAGATTGGTTCGTGATAAAACAACGGACTTAAATTATTTTTTTAAAAAAATAGTCTATAAAAATAGATTAGGAGTAGAGATTGTACAACTTTTGATACTCAATAAAAATAAAAATAAATAAAACCTACTTATAATACAGTCGATAACCGCCAGAGGCACGTATTTCGTATTTTGTCAGAGACCGTCATTGAATTAATGTAATCTTTTTAAGTCGATCAATGATGGTTTATCTTGTAAATGTCATTAAAAAATAATAATGCATTTAAAACATTTTTTATATTAATAAATTATGTATATTCTTTTAGCTGATTATTAAGTAGTATAAATATATTAACTTAGTGGATTATTTTTAAGCTTTAAAAATTAAAAACTCGATTTTTTGTGCCTCATCATTATTTGTCATCGTATAACACGTAATAAGGTTTTTTTTATAAATTTTTATTGACAAGACGTGACTAATAATTTTGACAAAATATAATTGGATTGTTTTTTTATTGAATAGAGAAAAACGATATTTGATTATTAAAAAATAAAAATGATCTATATTACAAATTACGAACGAAATGGTTAAAAAAAATTGTAGTTATACGTGTAACAATAAAAATAATAATAGGAATTCATTATTTTACTAGAATTTATTAAATTATTTATACGCGCAGTTTATAAGGAATACGAACATTTTTATCTTCTTTAAGCATATCTGAGTAGGGAATTTCGGTCTTTAAGTACAGACCCTCTCAATTGAATTATACCTATAATTTAAATACTTTCAATTTAATTAATTATAATTTGTATGATACAACATATATATATATATATATATATATTTAATTATACATAATATTTAATTTATTTGTATTATATTTAATTTAATATTTGTAATAATTTTTAACCCCCTCTTCTATCATAAAATTCCCCGGTACGCCCCTAACATAATAATAAATATTATATTATCAAACCCTTTTAAAATTTAAGTTTCGAAAATTTTTTTTAGGTAGATAATTAATAACTATTTAACTTAAGAATAACCTACAAGAATACAACGCGTAATATTCTATTTTATGATTCGTATACTTATCGTAAGTGAACATAATATAATAATAAACCAACAATAGAAAATTTGTAAATCAAAAAAACCGATTCTTAAATACATTACATAGAGTAATAATTTAGAAATGTTTTATATTATACACATATTATATTGTTTTTTATCTTCGTACCAAAAAAACGACAAAACAATAAACAATGGCGGATAAGATAAATAAAGAGATCACGTTTTTATAATTTTTTTTTTTTCAAGTATGACATGTGTGTACACACATACAAATTATATTTTTATTTTACCTTTAATCGTCGAAAATATCTAGAAAATAATAAATGAATAGACAACGTAGTTATGAAATATTGTACTATTACATATTTCAGCTATTTCTAACTGATAATGCTAACCAGGAGAGAACGAAATAAGAAATAAATATACAAATGATTATTGAAATGCGTATTTACTTTTTTCAAAGAAATTGTAAATCACTCGATTACAAGTACAGTGTTTTTAATACTATAATGGTAGGCATATTGTTCAAAAGGTAAGTTTTAAATGGTCAACAGATAATATCTGACGATTATTTTTTTATGCGTTCGTTTTTTCACTATCTTGGAAACTATTGTTGTAGTATAAAAAATATAACAATAACTTTTAATGTTTTTTTTTATTTATGCAAAATAAATAAAACACATTAGACTATGATATAAATATAATTTATATATTATTTATGTACATTTTAGCATATTATTTTATTGAACAGAGCAAAAGCGTCGAAAAATACAATTTTTTACTGCTTAAAAACGAGTAAAAACGCTGCAATCAGCTTTTAAAAGTTTTTATCATTTAGAACATTATTTGTCCATGTAATATACCTAACAATAAACGACTAAAACGTCATATTCTAATAACGTACTATAGGTACGTTATATACATTGGATACAACGTATAGGTTGGGGACTATAACGTAATGAGATCGTTTATTTGTGTTTCTCTTTTGACTTTTAACAGTTATTTATTAAAAACTGTAATAACTAATTAATTAGTAACTCAACGAAAAAACATAACACTTTGTATTTATAAGAATTAAAATTAAATGAATAATTATTTTACGAAAACTACAACTACCACTCACCACCAGAGACGCGTGTACGAAGTAATAGTCACTGTTGATATTTAAAATAAAAACTGACAAGAAATTGGTAAACTTATTTCTATCTTAATCGTCGGCGAATGTTTTCTTTGTTAAGTTTCCTGGACAAGGCGAACGAAAACAACTTTGCATAAACTAGTCGAAATGCGGGCAGTAAATTATTATGTAGGTATTTACGCGGTAGCGTTTTCGGAGATTATAACCGTGTACTATAAGCGTACCATAAGTATGGTTCAGAGTAGTTGCTTATTGACCGCATGATATTATATATATATTAATGTATTAAAGCGTATTGATGATAGACCTATTATAGTCTGCGTTGGGGTATATCGGGGATATATATATACGAGGGCACACGGATTTTTATGAATCGTTAATACCCAAGTCGTGTTTCGCAAACCATAAACATGATATACACTATACAGTAGAATAATGCGTTAAAACCCATTTTTAGAGTCACTGCTTTTGTTATAATAATTTCACTATTTGTGAGGTGAATTGATAGAATACTGTTTAAACTTTAAATCGATTACAATCATTGATTAGTAATATTATAATAAATAAAGGTATGAGTTTTTTCTTTACAATTACTATAATAAATATAAAATTGTTGAGGAAATATTTATATACTTCTTTAAACGACAAAAGGCAAACTAAAGAAAAATCTCGTAAGTATATATATCAACACGCTTTCACGTGCTCATCCGAAACCTTAATAACATTGTTCGTCAATATCGACATTATTTTCCATCACCATTTTCAATTTTGTACAAAATGTTTAGTTTTTTTAAAAATCCAATTATTTATTTCATTTGAATCCTATTACATCCGACACGTTTTTATATTATTTTACGTGTGTAAACACTGACTTCCACTTATTTATTTTTTTACATACTCTCGTCGAAAATTCGTAAAATCGTATTGTGCGTTAAATCACAATTTACAATTTTACTACGTAAAACAATACATTTTTCTCATTTAATCGTAATTTAATTCCGATTATTACTATTTTTAAGTACGTATGCACGTCGTAATTTGGAATATTTAATTTGATCATTTAAAACAAAGAAATACCGAAAACATTGTAATATAATAACAATTATTATTGACATTTGATAAAAAAGATAACGACCAAACATATCGATATATTTTTTTTAACATTGGGTACATATATAAAAACAAAATACGCTGCAAACAAATTATAACATTAATGATAATTCAATGCGAGTTTGCGACGTAATACGAATATCGACATTATTGTCAACGACCACACGGAATAGAGTATGAAATGATCATTTTAACGACGATTTTAATTAATATGTCATTTTATCTGTATAACAATAGCAAAAGGAAAACGGTTTTTTTTTTTTACATTCGCATAATATTATTGGACTATAATGCACATTATATCAAACATATTACAGTGTCACAAATGCGTATCTAAATATTATTTTATTAACTATGTATTAGTTTCAACACGAGTTTTCATTTTACTTTTAATTATAATTTTTATTTTTTTTTTTTACACGGATAATGAATTAATCCGAAAACACAGCGGCGCACTTTCGAGTCTTGTTTTTTACACACTAACGTAATTAAAACGCGTAGTCGGATTCGTTACACGACTTCGCGCGGAGGTCATAATAAAACCAGCGGAAAGTTCAACGCACAATATAGCGCGTCTGTACCTACTCGAATTATAATAAATTTACAAATAAGCGGCAATATATTATTATTTTAACGATAGAAACAACGACACAGGGAGAACTTATAAACTCCGTTAGTATTAAAATAGTTGTTTCGTTTTATTTTTCTTTACCAGGATTATTTTTCAAGCCTTATTATGACACACAAACGCGAAAATAGATAACGCAAAGTGTCTCTAGTGGTTGACCTTTTGCGTGAGCGTGCGCTATTCAGTGGTTTTTATTTTCATTTTATTTTTAAATGTTTACAACTTTTTATTTTCACTTGCTATAAAGGAGAACGATTTTTAACGATTGATTTCGCTTCAAGCTCAAACGAAGTAATTTTTTTCCCCATAAATATTGACGTTAAAAATAATTGTTTTATTTCTAGAAATTAATTCTCGGTGAAAAATTAAACTATTTTCAGTGTAAAGAATCAATTTTATTTATACTCGAATGAGTCTATATTAAGGGTTTTACGATTTAAATATTGTTTTCCTCGTAGCAGCTAGTAAAAATAATTAAGTGTTCTGTCTAATTTCATAAAGTACATGTCGTATTATTTTTGCACGTACATTAAAATAGTTAGAAATGTTAAAATTGTAAAAAAAAAAAGGTAAATTTTACTGCCTTTTATAATATTATAGTTTACAACCTGAGATCTTGACTTTTTATCCAAACCTGACAAAAAAGAAGAGTGCCGAGAAATTTAGTTTAAAAAAAAAATTAAAGTTATTTTCGTGCACGATTTAGTACGTTACTTGTGTTTGTATCAAAACTATAATATAAAGAAACCCTCATTATTATTATTTTGCATATTTATTCGTTATTTGTGTAATATTAATGGAAATCTGGTTTCTACTTCCTATACAGAAGTATATTTTGAATAATAATGGATGACAGCACTATGCACCTTGCCGTCGTATACTATAAATTTTAATGCATATATTATTACGTGATTAATCATTTTTTTACAGTTAAAAACTTTTAGATTGTTGGTAGTAAAAAATCATAACGATTCTAATGGATTTTGTGAATCAATAATGAGACAACAACAACAATAAGCCAATATATTATAAAAACTATTTTATTCGAAGAATAAAATAAAAAAGCAAATAAAGTTTTTTTATTTATTTTTTTGTTTTTTACGTTGGACGCTTTGTTATAAAGAATGAAATTGAACTTTGATGACATCTCTCTATCGGTGTTATTGGTTTTACCTATAATTATTCGACCGTAAACAAGTGTATAATATTTACATGTTAAACAGTATCCCTTTGTAAAACAAAACACAAATAAAACGTTCCAGAATTGTAATTTTCGGAATTGTGAAAATATACAATTAATTATACCCAATTGTCAAATAACAATATGAAATTCGCAAAATTACATAAATGTATAACTCTCAGTGTAAACTTAGATTTAAATTATATTAATAAAAAATACATTTAAATGGTTTTATTGATATATTGTAAGTGACGAAAACCTAAAAACAAGTAATTAAAAACAGAAAAAGTCGGTAAATATGGATATAACTACGGTATAATATATTAAAAATACAATTTTGATAATTGAATCTTGACATCATGAAACGAATTTCAACCTAAAAATTAGAATGCAAAAATCATAAACATCCTAACCATAATTACTACGTTGATCGCCACACTTAGTATTTATTCGTTTATTATTTAATTAACGTAATTTAACAACGTGATGTCACACGCGAAAAAGTAATACTTCATTTTCGGAAATGTTTACTAAAACAAAAACACATTGACATCATCATAATACACGTACCCAATAGTAATATAGTTTGCACTAAAACACCGAATATTTGAATTAATATTGTATACCTATTCCACGCAAAATAAAAATAAATATAATAAGTGTTCAGAATTTCGCTTTAGTAAAATAGTGGAAGGAATTGAGGAACATGTAAATCCCATCATTTTTGTTACGCGAAATTTTGATCACTCTGTATATATTATATTATGCAATTTCATCATTTCCAACCTTCGAGATAGAATTAATCTACCGTTAATGTTAAATCAATACTCTAGAGTATCTATATACAAATTGCTTTTTTTTTAGTGTACTTTTACATGTGTATTTTTTATTGTTGTTATACCATTGTCAAAATAACATATAACGTGCATATTTTAAACAGTGACTTATAATACATCATTCACTTATAAACATATTTCGAGAGGACCATTAAAAAAATACTAATAATAATAACGTTAAAACGCTTGTGATTTATAATTAAATAATATAACTTGTCTACTTGAAAATTTAATTGAATTGCGTTTAAAGGACGAATCACGTGGTATGAACAAATCAACATAGAATATTTGATAGATATTTACAATATGTGTAATAACCTGTAAATTGCATTCTATTAATTTTAATAATATTTCGTCTATTATAATGTTAGAGTTCCATAGGACAGTTTAATTTTTTAAACAACCTTGCACATTTCCCGGGAATGGAAGGTAAACATTATTATTATGACTTACCAATTAATATTATATTGTACCGAAAATGTTACTTATTAGGTTTAATCGAAATTTCAAACATTTAATATACGGTATTATTGTTATGTTTTATTCAAATGCGCCCTTGGGTGTCTTTTGTGAAAAGTTTTGTCTAAATAACATTAAAATCAACCTATCAGATTTTCGGCCAATACACAATAGTACGTGTATATAGTGTATAATATAATAGTAACACCGTATTAAATGAACACATCACGTTCGTATTCTATTTATTTATGTCGAATATTTTCTCAATTTTTCCTCGTGCAAAACTAACTTTTTTCAAAACAAATATTGACTTTTCGTAGATGAACGAATCTAGAGCCCCCGGAAAGAAATATCATGGTCGACTATCAACCAGTACCTACTCACTATTTTGCTTTAGCTGTTTTTTTTTTTATTATTATTATCATTTAATTAATTTTTTTCCTCTTTCTTTAACGTAAGTATCCGGTAACCGGTAGCGTTAAGTTACGATTTCAATACCTATTGAAAACTTATCGTCGTATACTCGTATACTCGGACGTGCAATAATAGGAAATGTCACGGTAAAAAATATTTACTACTACTAAATTATTTTAGTTAAATTACCAACACTTTTATAAGAAATATTTTTAAATGATTCTCTGTAACGGTATATAACGTATGAACTAGAATAAACTTAGAGGGTATAAACATCTATTAGAAAATTTAAAGAGAATAAATTTTGGCAGAAAGTCTTATCGGTTTTTTAAAATATAAAAAAACATAACATTTATATTATACAATTTAAAAAATATATTATTCTTATACGATTTTAAATGTTTATTTTTTTTATATTAGGCTAACAATTACATTTTTGTTTTAAACTAAGAATATCATATTTGTAATGTGTTTTCATATTGTGGTTACATAATCTCCACCTATAATTTAAAAATATATATATAAAGTATGTATTATTTTGTCTACGTAATTTTCAGAGTCAGTTTACTCGGATTATTTTTCTTCGAGTATTATTTTTTCAAGAATTTTTTTCTTTCTAAAATTATTTTCTCTAGTATTTTTTATTTCTATTTTGACCACACAATACACAATTCAGATACACCATGAAAACATATAATCCTAAAGTGAACCTTTAATTTTTAATTTTTTAATTTAAAAAACGTATAATGATAAATAAAAAATAACTGAAATGTAATAGAAGTATAGCTATGCAATTTTTTGGTTTAAAAAAATTATAGTAATTTATCTATTATTTGTTATATAATAATTAATTTTTATAATTAATAGCCTATTATACGAAATGTGTAGGTATTTTATAGTTTCAACATCAATGAAAAAATATTTTATTACATTAATAATTCGATTTTTTCAAAAGTAACTTTTTACTATTGTTATTTTATAATGTATACGCCAATAAAATATTATACGTCTATCAAAATATAATATTAATATATTTTCCAAACGTTTTGTCGTCGCAATATTTGCTAATATTGCCGACTCCTATCTCAATATTCGAATGACCAAGCAGTATCGGCTCGAAAGTAAACGTCAAACAACTTTCAAATGCAAACAATGAATCGTACTACGTAGCTGAAACGTCATAAATATCGTTATTTATTATAAATAACTATACTGTGGTACAAATGCAATTTATCAAAATTGACGATGGATGATTATTTTTTTGATAATCAATGTATTATGATTATCGGATTTTAACAATAACACGGAAAACACAATAATTCTATAGTACCTAGTGATTGGAGTAAATTCGATTTTGTTATTATATTTGCGCGATTAAATTAGATTGAGAACGCTAATTAGAATATAACAACATAGATTTAAATCAAGTAATAGCTATAGAATGATAGTTTACTTTTATAATAATTATTTTTTATCATAACAAATAGAATTATATAATCGGTTTATTAATTGGATCAAGTCGATCATAATTATTCGAAATACCCAATCATCTGCTAAACTAAAACTTCATGATGTAGTTAACCGATATCCATCTTTGATTCCTTGTGAATGTGACTATGTGATTGGTTAGGTTAGGCGTAGTAGTGTAACTTGTCGATAGATGTAATCGAAATACTATTGAAATGTCAAATTGCATACAATTGATAAATAACATAAGTTAAACATATTTTATAAAACTTGTATGTATTGCTATTAATTTCTGCCAAAGTTAATTCGAATAAAGACAACCTCGGTATATTGTTGATGTTTGATTATGTGATAAAAGTAAACATTATACCAAACGCCGATGGACAGGCTATATAAGATATATTTTTCGATTATTCTTTGTGAATTTTTATTTTTATTTTTTATTTTATTTAATTAACGCCAATCGGTAATTACATAGTTGTTAATATATAAATAAACAAGTTTTGAAAAAAAATAACATAGATGTACAATATATGGTAGTATAGATTTTAATATAAAATTGAATGACTAACAATTTATTAAAATCATAAACGTGAAAAGAAACTAGAAATTATTACAACATTCTAATTGTTATTTATATTCAGCAATATCAAATAGAAATGTGTGGCAATAAAACTAAGATAAAAGAAGTAGTATTTAATATAATACATGAAATAATAGTTTAAGGTGGTGTTGAGGAGGCGAAGCGTTCTATGTAAAGTAAGTTGTGGTTGTAGTTCTTACGGTGAGAGGAGACGTAGTACAAGGAGTGATTTCTAGTTGGATAGACAGGAATATGAAAAGAAATAAAAGAAAGAAGATCAGGGACATCAATAGAGCCATTTAGTAAAGATAAGATAAAGTAGATGTCTGCGTGAAGACGGCTAGAGGAAAGAGTAGGAGTATTTAAAGGTGAACATATATAAGTGTAGTCGTGAAGAGGGTGAGAAATCTTAACCCTTAACTGGTCATGTCGGGTCATATAGACCCGATGTCTCTTATCAAACGTGCTATTTTTAGATTCAGTTAATTGGGAATCAATCGATCTGCACGTGATCTCTTTTTATTTCTTTATCAATGTTTTTAGATGTTTAATTAATCGCACATTGATTATTATACCAGTTAATTCTTAACTTTGACCCGAGACGATCAGAAATAATAACTTTTTATAACACAACTAAAGATGGGGTAGACTCATAAAATCAGCTTTGCAGCAATTACAATGTTAGTTAAATTAACTAAAAAATGGCCATTAGCTATATTTAATAATTTTATAAACGTTTCTACACTAAATTTATACAATGTTTTCAAAAATAACACGAAAGAAACAATAAAAAGAAGAATATTTATAAAAAAACTGGCCAAAAATCGTGCTCATGATTAAATAATTCGGAGAGGAAATAACATTCACATATTACGCAGTCTTAGACAAAGAATATAGATATACTTGGGTAATCAAAGAATCAATAAATAACAAGTTACAAGTAACGTAAGTGACTCTAAAAAACGTAAGAGATGTCATATTTGTCCAAGCACAAAGACAATAAGTACCGTGATATTTGTAAGGTATGCAAGTTCCAATACATACACACTTTTTACCTAATATAATATTAATTTTAAACGAAATGAAAGCAACATTTTTTTTATGTAAACTAATTATTTTATAACCATTATTCTTAAACATTAAAATTGTTTCGATTATTATTTTTTTCAACAAAAAACAAGTGAAAATACTTTTTATTAATACATTTGGTCTGTAATTTGGTAAATTTCATCAACAGGTTAGATATTTTAAGAAATTTAAAATACAGGACAATATGACCCGACGTGACTGTCCGTGTAACTATTCTCAGGTGACCAGTTAATGGTTAAGGATATGAGTAGCGTAGGAAAGAAAACGGTTTTGGACCCTTTTTTTTTTTTATAACACCGTAATACGAGTATATACAAATGTGATAATTTTCGTTTTCGTTTGTTTTTACAGTGTCATCGCCGTCCGCAACGTACGCGTCGTCGGATTTCACCGGGCCGTCGTTCCTGCTGGAACCGCCGGGAAAGTTGGAATTTTCCAACACGACGGGCGCCTGGATCGACTGCACCGCGGCCGGACATCCGGCTCCACACATCCGGTGGCTGACGGCGGACGGGACACCGGTACCGGAAGTGCAGTCGCTACGGCAGGACATGTCCAACGGCACGCTGGCCCTGTTGCCGTTTCCGCCGGCCATGTACCGGCAAGATGTGCACAGCGCGGTTTACCGATGTCTGGCCACTAACGACGTGGGTGCAATCATCAGTCGCGACGTACACGTCAGAGCCAGTGAGTTGACCGACGTTCGAAACTATAATGATTCGCGTAAAATGCATTTACCGTGTAACTATGTGCATCGAAATAACACGACGCTTATACCGTTAGATCGAGATAATCGAATCTTCGTACGAGAAAGAAACGATTGAAAACGTCGACTTTCAGAAAGAAATCAAACTCATAAACAAGATTTTAAAAGCATTTAATATTATTATATTGCGTTATAGTAATCAATAAATAATTGATCTAATATGTGATCTCACTTGATCGTAAATATACAAAACAAATAATACTCTAACATAATATAGGCAGGATTTTTTTTTTTTTTTCTAGTGAGTTTAAAAGACTTTCAAAATAATATTAAATACATAATTATAATAAAAACCTATATTTTTCTAAATATTAAAATATTGTTAAATGAAATTTATTATTATTAATATTATTCTACATATTATGATAACAATTTCGAAATAGCTCGTTTAAATCAATACAAGGCATAAACGAGAAAGTTATCGTCTCCAAATATATATACAGTGTTCCCTGGATCTATTTACTAAATGCAATAACTCTGAGAAAAATTATAATATTAGAATTCTGTTTTTTATTTTTAAATTATCAAATAGGCACCAGACTATAATATTACCTATATTATTATTTTTTTAAAAAAAAAACATCGCATAAAAAAATAAAACTTTTTATTGTTTAAATTATAGGAAATTTGAAGACAGCCAAATTAAAAAGCATATTTTTATGAAAATTTTGATGTGTTGATTTCCAATTTTCATCAAGATAGTGATTTAAGAGATATTTTTTATTTAATTGAAAAGAAATATTCTACGTCTTTTATTGTCATTATTTAAGCTTTTATAACATGGAATAAAAAATTGATTTAATTAATAGACAATAATATAATAAATATACCTGATACTAAATTGATTAAATGCCTATCACTTAACTCTAAATCGAACTATCTATGTTTTACTATCTATATTTATTTATAGATATAAAATTGTCTTATCACGTCATAAGAGCGTTATTGATATTGATACTATGAATTTTAAATGCTATAATATTAAAACATTAAATTATAAGGTATAATAAATTAAGTATTAAATTTTACAATTAAATAAAAAAAATCTTAAAAATTGTCATCTCGATATGTCCACACATCAACATTTTCATAAAAATATACTGATTAAACTGACTATTAGAAAAAACCGTATTCAAAAGTTTTAATTTTTCTGTGTCTATTGCAATTAGAAAATAGATCTGAGATAACCTATATTTAAATATTTTAACATATCTTTATTTTTAACTTAACATATTTTTAGTTAACTTTGGTAAATAACTAACTTGGAAAGTTTTTAACTAAATTTCAATCATACTAATCGAATTCGAATTACTAATACATTTACAAAGAAAATGCTACCTACAAACTGTTATTTGTTTATTTTTCAAAATTAAATATATTGTAACGTCTGCTTGCTAGAACTAAAGCTAAAAAAAAAAACTACTGGAAACCGAGAAAAAAATGCTATACTATATTTTACTATAATGAAACGGCGATGATACTATATACGAACCCCGTTTTTATATTTTTATGCTTAAGTAAAAAATTCACTCACTGTAATATATTTCAGACGGTAAATAAAGTAAACGACAAAAAAATTAAGTACAAAACCTTTTATCATTTTACACTCCAAAACACAGCTTTTATGAATATATATAGTATTCGCGTCCGCGCATCATATTTTTTTCGTTCGAACATTTTGAAATTTAACAAAAAATTCTTTGTTATAAAAAAATATAAAAATATAAAAACTCAGACATAACTGCAACCGTATCGTATTACCAGATTTTATATAAAATATTAAATTAAATATTCGATTTTTGTTTTTTTTGTTTTTTTTTTTTTTTAAGTATTTTCTTTACTTTAATTGATAAACATAATATGATATTTTAGCGCCTAAACTAGTCGAATCACGTATTTGGTGAAATTTTATTTTATCAATAAAATATGTATCCAACAAACAAATTTTATGTGAACCACCTTTATAATAAAAGCGGTCGTATTGTATTTGTATTATTAATTATAACAGCTTTTCATATTGCGTATATCGTTTTTGTTGTGCAAATCAATCAAGTTGGATAATTATTAATTATAATATTTTATTAAATCCAATAATACAAATAGCGACGGATTCAAATTCTCTAACTAAAGTCCATCGGTAGTTTTCATTATATTCAATCCATATCCAACATGCAAATGTATTCAAATGTATGTCTATAAAATATTATCGGTTTGAATATTCATCATAGGTGGTACTACGTTGACAACTACATTATAATTATGTGCCGTCAACAGACTATACATTTATTACGTATTTATTTACGAGAAATAGCTACTCCGATTTAAACGTTGCGACTGTGTCAGAATCACTAATGTAAAATAGCAACATTTCAACATGGTTTTAATTATTTTAATTATATCAACAAATTATTACGATTGAAAACACCAGTCTTTCGTATATTTAAAAGAATATATGTATATTTCTACGATATTAATTACCTATATATACGAGTATATTTTACCTATATACAAATATATTTCTTATGATTTGAAAAATTAATTATTTAAAATTTAATTATTAAAATTAATTTTTTAATGTTAAAATATTAGAAATCATCGATTTATATTTGCGAATTACTAAAAAATTTTTCTAACTTTATATTGATCCTAAGAGGAAATATTCTGAAACCGCATAAAACAATTAATTAATAATATTATATTGTCAGTAGGTAAATAATAAATACTGATAAAATCAATGATCTTGTATGTAAGCTTTTATTCATGACATACAATAATAACTTATTTCATAAAAAAAAAAATCATTATTTCAACGTATAATCATGTTAATAACTAAGAAAAATGAATTAATGTTTTATAATATTCAATAGTTTTTTAATACTTTAATTTCAACTAAATCTCAATAGAAATCATTTATGGCATCAAAAACGTCTCAATAGATAAAATGTTATTATATTATCTTGGTTAATATAAATAGTAAGTTCATATATAAATTATATCCGATAGCACTAAATTTCACATTTGAATATTTCATTACAATATAACGGATGATATAATATAAAAATAATAATCAATATAAATTAATTTACTTTAAAAATTTGGATTTTAATAATAAAATTAATTTGTGAATTGTTTATATTTTTAACTACCTAAATTATAGATATATATACTTACTTATATAATGTTTTGTAAAAAAATAAAAAACTTAGAACATCCTAAAATATTTCATTAAGTAGGTACTTAACACGTACTGTCGTACTTATTACAATTAAATTGTCATTCTAAAATCGCATTACACATTTAAATTTTAGCCTAACCTATAAACAATAGAAATATAATTGAACAAAAATAATAAAATATCTAGGTAATTATTTTTTTATTTTATAACATTTGGAATATATTTATTACCTGATTAATCTAATTAAACTATTTCATTAAAAAAAAAAAAGATTAATTATGTTTTGAAATAAATGACATAAAATTATCTATAATAAAAACCATAATACGTAATACTATCATTTCGTTTACATTACTCGTCAAGAGGATTTCTTTATTAGATATATTAAAATATACCATTGTGACTACGATATTTCTGGAAAACAAACACGATACTATACTACAATAATATATTCATACATCTATATAAGTATCATCGAAAACGCGTCTGCGATGAAATTATAATAATATTATATTACCTACTTCGACATTTCAAATATTTATCTATTAAATTTGATATGTTACAGTTGTAGCCCAAGACTATAACCTGGAAGTTCGAGTGGTAAATGGAGGATCCGCCAAAGGATGCACTGCAGTTTTGGAATGCGTGGCGCCAACGTTTATGAAGGATTTAGTCAAAGTCGTATCGTGGCTTCAAGAACCAGGGTTTTATATATATCCGTCGTTACAAGGAGGTCCGTTGTACATTAAATTTAATTTATGAATTTAATTTTTTTTTAACGGTCTCTCGTGGGATATAACATTTAAAATTCCGTAAAATACAGTAAATATTAAAATACCAAACTGTTTGTTTCAAACTATATCACGACGAATTGATTTTCTAATCGGACACATAAAATATAGTTTCTTTCTCCATTTCATAAATCATTAATGTAGTCGGACAATTTTATTAATCGAAAATGTCCAATAATACAACTACAATAATAAGTCTATTCCACTAATCTCTATTAATTTTACAATCAATATGTGGTAAAATGGTATATATGAGTAGAAAACCAATTTTCAACTCGCGTCGTATTACAAAATGTTTGATGCAATAAATTGAGTATCTATAATAATGATATTTATATATATATTCTATAAATACTATAATATTCATTATTTAATATAATCTATAAATTTATTTATTAATTTTAATAGCAATAAATTAATTTTTTTATCTGTACACAAGTAATTACAATTTTATTTTTACTTTTAAAAATACATATCTTATTTTAGCGAGGTGAAATAAAACTATAGATGATAACTATAGATTTGGTTGTTTATTAGCAAAACAAGATTTAAATATAATATTTAATAAGTAGATGAATATACAAATATATTTCCTATAAAATTTTTTGATCATTGGACGATCTTAAATCTCAATGTTTATATTGATCTGTTTCCGAACGAATTCAGATGGAAAATATCACGCGATGCACACTGGCGAATTGTTGGTGCACAATCTCGAGTCTAGCGATCAGTTCTCGTCGTACACTTGTCAAATGATGCACACGCTGACCAGGAAACTGACGACCAGCTCACCGGCCAACATAGCCGTACACGGTAATAAATAAGAATATTGTTCGCTATACGGATATCGCACTCGCCGAGGGGCATTGTCTTGGTGGGAAATGACGAGTAGGGGCGGTTAGAAAGTGTGTACGTTTAGTGAGATGTAGACTCGACGAGAAATGAAAAGCCCGGGGGTGAGACGTACGCACTTAAGCTCCGGAGGCATCGGTAATAATTATTATTAGTACGTGACCCGAAAAACGAAATAGCAACATCGTAACCCTTTTCTGGAAAATTTAGAAACCCGTCAGGTGTAACCATAGCGACAGATTGCGTGTTTCCATCCCTTATTACACGAACGGACGGACATACAAAAGCGCCGAACCCGACGACACTGTGACCAGTCCGCAAACCCGTGTGTCATCGCAGCAGATAATGAAAAAGGCGTTTTAATAATGCATTTATATTCCGCTCATCCGTGAACAGCGATTCCTGTCAAGCGTATTCTACTCATTTTCTAGTCATTCGTTCGACCAGAATGTTTTCCTTGGAAAAAACTGCGGGTTTATTATATTCCCATCGTAAACGGTGACAGTTTTGATAAAACTTCGTGATGGGGTGGTTAATGGGTGGTTTATAGTAGAGCTATTACCGTGTTAAAAAAATAATAATTGTATACAATTTAAATGTTTTGTATCCAAAGCGAGGGTTCTGCAGTAAATTGCTCGGTCCTGTTGTGGGCCTTTAAAATCCCTATCGATCGTAATGTACATTGTACGTACAACAGTACAAGAACGAAACACTTAAAAAATTGTTCTATTGTCCGAATGATCCTGTAAATCTGTAATGGATAAATTTTTAAAACAATGGAAATTATTGTTCAACAAATTACCAACAATATAATTACAACTTGTTTTGTACTTGTCACCGAATCGTTCCGAGACAACTTTATATAGTTTCGCTAGTATTTTGAAAGTAATGTATTCCTTCAATTTTTTTCTATTACTAAATTAATTCATTTAATTATCTCATGAATGCATAACCCTGTTTCTTTAAAACGTTTAATTTTTAGGAATAAATATATAATTAATGCGTACTAATAAAACACAAAATTATAGATAAATATTTTTAAATATTACAATTTTCCCTCTCATATAATATTTGTATTTTTCTAAATTATTTAAATGTCAATATTTATGTTTTCGGAATAGTATTTTTTTAGTATCGATGTGAGCGCATAGCAGTTTAGTGCAAACACTGATTTTTACGTTATCAAACAAAAACCGATTCAATGTGTATTTATTTTAGAAGCCGCAGGAAATGAGATGGTCGAAATCGTCGCCCACAAGAGTTTGGTGCGCGTTGACCAGGACGAAGGAGCCGTCCTCACGTGCATCACAATCGGATGTCCGCATCCTCATTTTAGGTATAGTGTTTGTTGTTGTTATTTTGTCACTGTAAATTGAAAAGTGATTGATGCCGGTTCGTACGCAATAGGTGGTACCACGTGCTGGACGAAAACGAGCCGACACTTCTGGAAACGGGATCGGGGACAAGAGTACTTGGTCAGGTGCTTTCAGTGGAAGCAGTAAGACCGGAAGACGCAGGCACTTACAGGTGTCTGGCCGAAAACGATGCAGGGCAGACGAGCGCAGACTCCAGGCTGGAAGTAATCGTTCCACTCCGAGTACAGGTAAAAATATCAATATACAAAAATAAATGTTTATTACGACTATCGATGTCGTATTTTATCTAATCATCATATCTTAGATAGTTGTTGTCGATGAACGCCTTAGAATGAATAGAGATAATATGATAGTTATCTCTGCATTTAAATAATCTGAACATTAGGCTGATAGACAAATTTAATGACTATTTAATAGATCAAAATATATATAGGTCTAAACAAAATTCGTTTCTTTTTAGTAATTCTTTGAGACGAATATGCAATATTAATTTAATAATATATGTATACATTATCATAAAACATCGTTTTGTAATCATTCGATAACGTGTAAAAAATAATAATTTTTCCATTAAATAAACATGATCACGTGAAAAAAATATGAACTCAATTCGTTTTTTTATATATGTTAATTTTTTGATGATAAATTTTATAATTTCGTCAGACACAATCGCGGTTATTATTTTTTTACGTCGATTTCTCTGATATAATATAAATGCGGTCATAATAACCGAACGTTATTCATATAATGATCATTACCGCAATAAACATGACGTTTCGGATGGGCGAACCACGCCCATTATAATATTATATTATATTATTATTATTGCGTGCCATTAATAACACAGAACGAATCCACTGGACCGAACGGACATGATTTCGATGATGATGTTGTTAATTCAATGACTAATTCTCAGTAATATTTAACCCTATACAATATTACGCGATATATTTTGTATTTTGTCGGAATAAGCTCATTGTACTAGATAGTATTGTTAATCTCGCGCATAACTGCGATTATGTTACATGAAAAATCTATAAGACACAGACAACTCTTTAATTTCGAATCCCAAATAATAGTTATACATCGTATTCGCATTCCGCCTTTTAAATCGAGAAACCGTCCAAAACAAAAAAATATTTCATAATGACAACTTGAAAAAATTAATATAGAAAAGTATGATAATATTTTATCAACTAGGTAAGTATTAGTGGTCTTATCATTAACTATACCCATCTAAATTTTATAATACATCCAAACGATAAAAATTTAAAAATAATAATATTATTTTCCATTAGATTTAAGAGTATGATATGAAATTATATAGAACGTAACAGATATTTAATTACATTAAAGCCGACCGCGTGAACGAATGGAGAAATACCGCTAAGAATAATTACCGTCTATTAATATTTTATAATATCATAATATTTCTTATTAAACAGCATTTTTATTTTTTATATTTAATAAACATTTTTTCAAATTTATTTTTAATATCCTAATGGTCTCTAAAGTACAAAAACACAAGACACATATATTTTGTAGAAAATATATTTTATATTTTTACTGTGAAAAAAAAATTTATGAAGTTATGTTTTTCTATTGAAATATTAATTATTATTATTATTATACTAATGCATCATTCAATAATGTATACGCGTAAGATCAAAAATAAATATATGGAATATGAATATTATTATGTATTATCCTAATATTTCCTGGTATTCCTGCAGATATTTATAATATATACCAATAATAAAATAATTAATTTCTACATAATATATTTTAATTAAAATATTCGTACATCGTAGGATAATCAATATCGAAAAATTCTATTTAACTTTCATTTTTACATTTTAGTCTCTATTAAAAAAGAAAATATTAATAATTGGTTTCAAAAATAAATTGTGTTTCCCCTCTTTAACCTAATAAAATATATAGAATATTTGACTAGGTATTAATCTACTCTTATTATTATTAATTACTATATAACTCTACTATAATTGTTTATACTAGGTAATAAATAAAAATTATTAATATCATTTAATATTTCAAAAACATGTTTATGCATAAAAATAAGTTAGCACAACAAAATTATCGTAAACAACAATAATTGTTTGTAACGTCTTTGCATGCACTATTTAGTATTTAAACTTTGGTAAAGTTTTTTTACTGAGTGCTCACTGCTCACTTGATAAATATTTATTAAAAAGAAAAATTATAAGTTAAAAAATTCGTTTAAGGATCTTCAAGAGAAAAATAAGTTTGTATAAGAATCTCGTGAAAGAAAACATAACTATAATATTCACTTTTTAGTATTACCTTAATTTTTAGTCTTATTCGAATCCATAGTCGCATTAATAATTTAAAACTAGTTTCGATAATAAAAATAATTTTTAATGTCAACAGCTTTTTGTTTACGTAAACAAAAATTTAAATGCTAATTAACACAAATATCTTTTATGTTCGTTTTTGTTTTATATATAAATATAATCTTTGGAACCTAATCTAACCTACTTATATCTAAACGTATTATTAAATTTAAAATAGGTACTATCTCGAAATCGATTGTAATATTATAATTATATAGTTTATGCAAAATTTAACGTGTGCAGAGAATTTATTACAATATTAATTTTTAATCAAATAAAAAAATGTAAATAAATTATGTATAACTTATAAACTGAAATTATTTAATACGATTAATTTTACAACAATTAACATTTCCATCGTCAGTCTTATCATTATTTCCATTACAGTGGGCTTTAAGTTTATATGCTTATTGCGCGTTGACAAAGGTTTGTAATCATCCAAATAAATTCACAAAACGTGTTTGTTAATGATAATATTAATATGTTATTAATACAAAAATTATAAAATATAAATTTTCCATTGAACATTTTTTATGATGTAAATAATTATCAAAGAAATATAATAAAAATAAATACAATTTGAAATGAAAAAATGACATCGAGAAGCAACTAAAAAATGCATTTTATAAGTAAAATAAAAAGGTCAAAACATACAAAATTAAAATTTATAAATCAACACGATCAACACGAATGGATGTATTGTTAGGTATTATTTTACTGTTGGTTCACGGGTGAGGAGGAGAGGGAGAATATATGATTCATCATCATTATATCCTAAATGCATCATTATAGGTATAATGATATCAGTGTATAATACAATAAAATAAACAACCGAAAACATATTGTAATGTATATTACCTACGTTAGACATAGAATTTGTGGAGTTATTATTTGTAATTCTTAATATACACCCATAATATAATTTATGATACTATAGGTCTGGCTTTACGGTAAAAAATAATAATAACAGATTATACGCTTTTTAAGAGCTTACGGGACCGGAAATCGTTAAAAAAACAACGATACGATAGTAACATAGTATAAGAGTTACACAGTTGAGTAAACCTTATATTGTACAATCTCAAAAAACTCTTACAATTGAGTTCTAAAATAAAACCCATATTTTCTTTTTCGTGCCTTACAAAATTTAGATTATCATCAATGATTTAGTTTTTTAAACATTGTTATGATTAAAGTGATTTTATTTTCAATTATATTTAATTCAACATATACGTATATGTGTATGTATATAATATTTAATTAAAAATGAATTATAATGTAAAATACTACACTTTAATAATAAAACCTTTATTTAGATAAAAAAAAACTAATAAAAAATATGTTTCCGCGATTATTTCATAGAAAAATTCACGCCGTTTAAAGTAGTTTATATAATATTATATTTACCCAACCAGACTCGTGGTCCACACTTCCGACTTAAATGAAACACCTCTGACAGTGAAATTTGTGTCACCCACATCAATAAGGTGTAAATTAACTGTAAATGGTCATCATTTCGTCTTTAATATATGCGTGATGTATGGCTTGTACTAACAAACAAGACAGGAAGACGGCGAGACTAAACCGACTTCCGCTCGTCCGGCAACTTTCCGCGGTCGTTCGACTTCCGGTACGGGAAAATTATGTCATACCAACGACGTCCTATTATGTTAATTACGTTGGAAATTCGGCCCCGAAGCCTGTAAGTTCTGTTCGACATTATAAAAGGCGCTTTATATAAATATATATCGTCGTTCACCGAAATCGCCATGGAAACGCTTTTGTTCCGATGGAAATTATTATTGTTCGCGAGGGCGCAATAATTCCTAATCGCGTCGGATCCGAACACACGTTAACAGCTGTGTGTTAACAGGATGAGGCGAGAAAGGACCAAAGTAAAACGACTTACAGAGATCCTCGCCCAGCGTACCTTGTCAGCATATGCCCCGAAGAATATTAAATAAATTATTAATGTTCAGGGATTTCAAATTGTTATCTTCGAGTTTAGATTGATCTTAAGTCAGAAAAAAATCATAAATATAAGAAAAGAAATAATTAGTATATAATATTATAATGCGCAAATACCTGCCGTATTTTTAAAACGATTTAGTTTAATATTGAAAATTGGCATTTTCGATATACATTTTATATGCATATTTAATACTGAAAGAATATTTTCTCATATTGCGCGATATCGAGCTGCAGAAATAAAACACATTTGATTTAGGTCTCTTTCATGTGACTTTTATCCCCCTCCCCCTCACCCGCAGTAAGATTAACGGCGACGGTTTGAAAATTAACGCGTCCATTCATCGTTCTGAAATATTTTATGACGAATTTTCCGTTCTAGTAATATTATTTTATCCTTTCTATACTCGTTCGCAAACTTCGAGTTGAATATAACATTCTTTTATTATAATCCTCTTGAACTTACTTAATAAACGAAAACGTATGAATAGAAACAATTATAAATTGTTTCATATTTGTAATTTTACGATTCCATCGTTTCATAACGTTTAAGCAAAAATGCTTTCCTTTTTTCCGGCATATTATAAAATATGTTATTCAGTGTTTAAGAAGTTTGTGAAAATTGCATAGCTATAAATTTTAAATTAAATAAACAATAATAATAATTATGAACCCTCACGTTAAAATTTTTTTTTTCTATATAGAATTTACACCAGGACACATGCATAAATGTATACAATAAGACAACATAATATATTATAATAAACACATTATAAAATATATCATTTCTTAATATGATTATATGATAACATTTTTATTATTCATCATTTCGGTGTAACGACTGCAAAGATTACAGTTAAAACGCGAATAGATTTTTTTTTTATCGATTTGTAGTAGAAAACGATAAAAAACGCGCAAACATATTTCACTGTAAGAAAAAAAAAAAGTAAAAAATTATGGGGACTTTTTAATAGCAGCCGCCGAGAGAAATAACGATAAAAAAATTCCAATTGCGTAAAAGGATAAAAAATACAAAGAAAAATACGGTATTCTCATATTTGATTCCCTGCGTATTTGTCTGATGACCAAAAACCCTACACTATCATATTATTATATAATATTATAATAACAATAGTTTATTTTTGTTGTTACAATGTTATTACGTCGGCAATAAAATATTGTTCGTTATACCGCGTAGAAGGTGATATTATGTACCGCAGTATCGAATACTCGTAGGTAATAGGTACACGTTTCGTATATTCACTGGACCGCGAAAATGTAAGCTCTTTTTACGAGTGCAATAGCGTTTTTTTACGATCTGTTTGGGATACTTCACGACGCGCGTTATGTGCGCTCCGAGACCGGTTATTGGTCCGCCCATAGTCCCATTGCAATATTTTCGACCGGTCGACCGAATTTCATATCCGTTAAAAACTCTACGCAGCAAGTTCGTCCTAACATTTACGTTTTTTATATATATATATTCAAAGGGTTCGACACAACTGGTGTTACCAACTCATGGTGGTTAAAAATAAACCAGGAAAATCACCTAGACAACATCCGTTTTCTATCCGTTTTCATTCTTTTGCTGTGTAAGATAATTATTGTTTTTTTCAACGATTCTCGAAACGTACAGAGAGAATTTGATTTATTCGCGGGACGTCGTCCGCGTGTAAATTATACACTTAATATATTATCTCGATTTCTCATTTTCTCTCAATAACCGTTCTCACCATCGTATTCACTTTTGATTCAGGAATTCCATCCGAATATTTTGCGCGTCTGACTTCGGCGAGACAATGTAAAAGATTAATTGCATATTCATACATTTTAATAAGCCATTTTATTTCATCGTATACCTACTTAAATAACTAAAATATCACCCGCCAATTCCAGATTTTAGAACAAAATTATTTTCACTCGTGTTTTCTACCGCTGTTTTTTTAAGAAAATTCACGTCGTTAAATTGTCCAACAAATAAAATATCCACGTATGGTGAAAAACAAATAGATTAAAATTAAAATACATATACATATATTATTATTTGATAACGATTTATGAATTCATCGTATTAAATGAAAAATGATTTTGAACATGTTAAATTATCCGTTTTATAATTTTCTACGTTCGCTTTACGTAGTATTTTATAAATTCTTGCTAACTCCATAAAAACTGTATAAAAATAAACAAAATATTTTACTTTTTTGAATTGTTAATCAAAATAAAATATAAATACTATTTTAAAACAAAAATTCGGTTTATTATTAATTATATCAATAATATATAGATTATATTAGGTATGTTAATCAACATGCAAATACATGATGGTTAATTTATTGTTGATTGATACAATAACTCTTTTTAATATCCATTGTACCGTTATAAACAATTTTAAATTAAACTATTAAATTAGGAACTACATTTTAGTAAAATTAGTATTATTTATACAATAATGTTACCATTAATATATTTATTTCACTTTATCAAAATTTAAATATTTTAAAAAATATTTACTAAATTATAGTATTTTAAATAAATGTTCCATAACGTTCAACTTAATGAAAAAAAAAAAAAATTATTTTCAAATATTTTAGAATTTACAATTTAATCACTGACTACTGACTACAGTTTATATTTTTGATTTGAGGAACAATTTCTACTAGGAATGAGAAGTTTAGGAGTGAAATTAAACAATCTATGTATTAATAAGAGACCAAACTTTTATTAAATTTAATTAAAGAAATATTGAATTCTATTTTAATAAATAATATAATAAAGGGTGTAGGGTGTAGCATAAGTTAATGTTTTTTTAAATATAAATTGACCTATAACAGTAAAGGGATAAAATAGCCTTATAAGAAATATTCAGTTAACTCTGAGTAAAATACGAAATACTTAATGATATTTTTTAAGTATAATTACTTGTATTTGTTTAAACATTTGATCGGTGCGAAAATCGAATTCAATGATTTAATATTTTAATATAATATTGACTATTGAAAAAAAAAATACTATATTTACCAATAACCTTAAGTATATATGTAATATAATAGTTTTTTTAGTTCACCTAGCTATAAATAGAAGACACAGGCAAAAACATTCGATTTCTATAACTTCTCCATTTGTCATTCCCACGACTCATGACTCATAATAACACGATCGCTGGTCGGTATAAAAATAAGCGTCTCGTGGTATAAAAATCTCAACTGGACTTATATAGTAGTTGTGTGTTGTAGGTGTGTGTTATTCCGAGGCAGTCAAAAATCCGAAATCGCTTTTGTGTACGCGACATCAATCATCTAGGACAAATCAATCATTCCTACTCTGTTTCGCGCGCACCGCACGGCTGCGTGGTTCCCGATTTCGGTTATAGTGGTAAACCACACGCGGTAACACGGTTCCGGGGATATGATTCCAGAAAATCCGACGAAATTTATTATTTTTCTCTACGACCGTACAAAATGTAATATCGCAATATAATGGCGGATCCATGTCAAAAATATCAAATCAAATGGAGTGTATAATACGACTCTTGTATTATCGGTCCATAGTACCAATGAAATAATATTATTAGGTACACATATTATATAAAAAAAAAAATGTTTTACGGATTTTCATTTCTACGTATATATAATACCGCACCTATTTTTTTAATTTTTTTTTTTCAAAAGACCAACCACGCCATTATAAGGTTTTACGGTTAAATTTTCAAATCACATTTACTTCTATAAGTTATTATTTGTTGCGTGTGGTAATTAAATAAAAACAATAAAAGATCCATTTAACCCATATAATATTATTTAGACTATACCGACTTTTGCGAGTATATAACAACGTGATATTATTATAAAACGAACGACGCTTGATTTTGCATTTGAACTAAATACAAATTTAATATTATTATTGCACACGAAAATTTTTAAATATTAAAAATTTGTAATATTTGTGACCTTTTTTTCCTCTATTTAAGTATATTTTTCAATATTAAGTTTTTCGATTATTATTATAGTTTTATTATTATTATTATTATTATTTAAGAAGGTTGCAAAAACCATAATATTGAGCATTTAATATTCATTTATAAACATATTGAGACATTGAGTTGTTGGTCTTGATAATTATACAGACGCGCGTTATCACTGAACGGATCGTCGTTTCGAGTAAACATTTCGATATATCTGAAAATTCAATGTTATAATGTTTTCATATATTCGCGAGAAAACGAGTTTACAAACAAATATACAAAAAAAAATTGATTTTTAAGATAAGAACACTTACTAGAAGTCTAGAACGCTTCGTAAACGTTATGTAGTTTCATTTTCATAGAAATATTCAGATCGCACTCTTCAAACCCATAATTATACATTCGGTGCCATTTCTAAATATTTAATTTCAATCCCATATTATAAAATATAAAGTACTTATACATCCGGTACCATTTCTAGATATTTAATTTCAATTCCATATTATGAAACACAATTCGAATTTCGAGTATCGAATACCGATTAAATATATTTAACGTATATGTTACCTTCCTTATATTATTATTATTATTTTCTTAAAGAATAAAAAAAAATAAACACAATATTCCACGATAAGTATAATGTTAGGAAATGTATCTAGTATATACCTATTATGAGTCAGTAGAATAACTATTCAGGAAATGAACTCTCTTTGCATTTCAGTGTTATAATATAACGACATCGACTACGTTTTAATATTTTATATTAAAATTAACTGGCTCGTGTCACGAGCAGCGTTCAATAAAGGCGGAACATATTTTTATATTTTAAATAATATCCAAACAACTTGCAAAGTACAATCAATATTAATATCACGTAAGTATTGAAAAACAACTTCTACCAATGTTCTACATTCTCGGTTTAAAGAAACTGACTAGTATTTGTAGAGACAAATAATTATTTACTTTCTTTAAAACTATTATTTACTACTACTAATTTATTACTAGGTATCTATATATATATAATTTGAAAATATAATTAAACCGATAATAGTATTTTTATCTGTAATATCGAACTCTGAGGAAGGACAGACACAACAATGTTTTAGTCCATAAACAGTAAAAATGTTCTATAAAAGTAATAACAGTTAATAAGGAATATAATATTTAACAAGGCTAGATATCAACTAGTATCAACCTGACATCAACCCATAAAAGGTAAAAAATTGACTTTTTATTATTTAAGTTATAGTTTTAAGATTATCAATTTAATCAATATATAATTATGAAAACTTTGATGTGTGGATCTACCAATTTAATCAAGATGTTGATTTTAGGAATTTTAATTTATTCTATAATCATATTTTAGACATAATTTATTAATTATTTAATCTATTATCGTAGAATATAAACATGTATTCATGTGTACAAAACTGTTTATACAAGACGCCGTATAACATATTAAATATTAATATCCTGATATTATTTTATATAAACTAATTTATTTATTAATATTAACTATATGATATTTTAATTTACTTGTTAGATCAATTATTAAATTAATTATATTGATTAGTAAACTTTACACCGTTATATTATATTTTGCAAAATAAATATGAGCCATTTTGTGTTAAAATGATAATTTTTTATACCTATTCGATCAAATTGATTAGTTTTAATTTAATTGAAAAATTATAGTAAAAATAACAAGTTCTATAAAATATATTATAATAACAAAATGTTTTCATTTCAAACCGTAAAAATGAAACATTTTGGTAGAAAATTATATTATTAATTTGTTCCTACTTATCGCGGTTTTCGCAAGTTTTGAAACCGCCGATTGTTTATAATGGTACAGTTGGTAGTCGTTATATAAACTATAATAGTGTAAAGTAGTTTTGATACCCACAAAGACGTCTCAGAATTTAATTATTAAACCGTAAATCTCCTTTAAATTATATACCGCACTTGCTGAATTAGAAACTGTTGAATTTTGGTTCTCCGACACTATATTTATGCAAATACCGTTCCTAATTATCAATATATAGTTACAAGGGATTCCCTCAATGGCGGTCTCCCAAAGGAAATAGTAGCGAATGTTGATTAAAATTGACACCGATTTTACACTATATAATATCCATTAATAATAATAATAATAGCCATTATTCCCTAGAACGGTGTTTTTGATGATGATATTAATATAATCACTACCTAACATATATTATATCTACATAAAATGTTAACAAGACAATTCATTTTCAAAATAACGTGGGTCTTGTCAGTGTGAAATATTGTTCAACGAAACATGATGAATAAAATATTATAAAATGTCATGTTGATCGGTATATTCTGTATAGATCAAAAAATGTGAAAACACTGAAAACGTAATATTTTATCGTTTTCCCAATTTTAGTTTTCATAATAAATATTTCTAAAGATTCGATTTACAATAGGTAGCTATAACATGTAGCCATGTAGGTACATTATACATCATGAGAAAATAAGTTATAATAATAAAATTGCCCCTTGGCTGACACGCGTTAATATTGAATTCAGTCCAAGAGACTATTCTCTGATACACTATCAGTGTAATCAGCGTATGATTCTATTACGAATAAGTAACATGATAATATCATTTTTTTTTTTAGTTTAGCGTTTGCATATTTATACACAGTGATCTACCAAATGTGCTTACACAAGATAAAATGTTTGAAAAAATTAATTATTTAATAAAAATTTTCCTAATACTTTTATTACTTAGATTTGTATACCTCTAACTTTTTGTATTAATACATTTTCAAATGATCCTATCTTTATTTTCTAAAAATATTATTCGGCTAATTTTTTTGAAACCCTTTATAGTTCATAATCAATATTCAGTTTAGTATAATATATCTTAGTTATCATAATTTATATAATAAACGACTATAAAAAGGTCGATACATATTTGTTAATAGTATATCATATCTAGTTTTAGATACTTGATAAAATAAAATTATAATCTTTATTTCTAAATTATCTATATTCATCTTGGAAATGATAACAAACAAATATTAAGTAGCCTAATTATATAAAAATTGAACAAATAATTGGTCCGTACTTAACTAAATATTACTCATATTCGTGAAGCTACTATTTATTTACAGATAAAACTATATAACTGATTATTATTCTTAGAATTCAAATTAAAATAACTAAAAAACTTCTCAATGAAATTTTGATATTAACACAACAAAAAATTCAGAAAACTGACTGAATAATATCATATTGAAAACAAGTCAAATAATATAATGTAAATCAAAATATAAGTTAAAATTATAATTTTAAAATATACGTAAGTTTACTAAAAAACAACAATTTTTTTTTTTTAAAAATTGCATAAATAAAATTTTAACATTAAAAAAGTGGGAACGTCAATTTCGGATGTTCCTCCTTCGTCCCTTCGGTCCTCGGAAAAATTAGTGGTTTATTATAATTATTAAGAATTGAATACAATTATATTGTATTAAAAAATACGATTCTGAGCGAATCTCAATATATAAATATATTAATATATTATACTGATAATCTATTCAAAGATTTACCACGACTGTAAATTTTACATATATAAAATAAATTTCAAATTCTTACAATAAAAATTCAAGGAGTTATCATTTCATAATAAAAATTTCAGTCACATTTTTCAAAATATTTTGTAAAAAAATTAAGTAGTATATTATAAGGCTTCTATAAAAATTTCAAATCGATAAACCCAAAATTGTAGGTAATATTAATTTTTTTTGAAAAAATGTACATATTTAGCTCTATATTTAGCCAAATAATTAACTAATCTTTTCCAAAAATTTACCACACTTGTATAATACCAATGTTAATACTCAAAAAAAATTTCAAGTCCCTACGATTAAAAGACAATTAGTTATTACGAAATAAAAAATAAAAATACGGAAATCGTAATACCATTTTTTACCAATTTTTGGTAGTTTATCTTCTTATAGGGAAAAACATTGGAGAAATTCGAAAAATGAGCTTAATAAAGTACCAAGATCAGTGGCGGATTTACGTGAAGGGGGTCCATGGGGTCTGGACCCCCCTAGGCACCGATATAATATGACGTACATTGGTACGTACTACACGTACAATACTGAAATAATATGATAAAACACAATGTTTAACCATATCCTATCTATTCTTGAGTACCTAACCTTCCAGCGAAGCAAAGAATGTATTGGTTTTAAAATGATGACTTTTTTTTGTCTCTGAAAATATTTTTTCGGGTAGAAACAATGATCCGATTATCATAAATAAAGTATGTTTTCAATAGCAAATTGCATCTTGTTGGTACTTTTTAAGCTCCTTTTTCGGAAAAATTTTTCTCTAGGAAAAGAAAAACTACCAAAAAATGACGAAAATCGGCAAAATTACGGTTTCCATTATTTCAAATTTTTTATCTTGTGATAATTAACTAGGTTTTTGCTAATTAGGATCATAGGAATTTGAAATGTTTAAAGTATTCACATAAGTCTTCCATAAAAAAGAAAAATTTTTGGAAACGATTGGTTAATTTTCTGACAAATTATAGAGCTTTGAAATTTTTTCCAAAAATGTTTAATATTACATGCAATTTTGGGTTTAACGGTTTGAAATTTTTTAGAAACCTACTCATACACTACTTAATATATTTACAAAATACTTTTGAAAATCGCAAAACACATTTTTTTTTATAAGCTTCTAAAATTTGTATATTTATTAAAATTGAATATTATATGCTATTTTTTAGAAATAACTGTCCATTTACCACAACTGGGGTATGCTTACTGTAGAAAATTGCATGTAGTTAGTACTTTATGTAGCTGATATTTTAAATTTCTCAAACGTGTAATACGTCAAATTTCACAGAAATCGTGATTTTGATGAAATTGATTTTAGATTTTTCATGATAACTAATGCAATTTTGAACATAAGTACTTAAATTTTTTTTTTTTAGTATCCTCATAGATAGTTTACATATGTGAACTTTTGAAACGGCTTATCAATATAATATATTGTATAATTATATTGAGTTACGCTCAAAATCGTATTTTCTAATGCAATAAAATTTCATTCAAGTCTTAATTATATTAAACCATTAATTTCTCCGAGGACGAAGAAGAAACGTATAAATTCGACCTTTCGCTTTTTAACATATTATTTTTAAGACCCCCCCCCCCCCTCCAAGAATATGTTGAAAATCCGCCACTGACCAAGATGATACGATTTGCCTCCGAAAGCATACCCTACTTATGATAATCGAACAAATAAAAAAAAATGTTTTCATACATAAAAAAAAAAAAAAATACATCTTTGTAGAAACAATACATTCCTCGCTTCGCTTAGAATCTAAAATGAGGTGAGCATATTTGGTGAAAAAATTAATTATCCATTTTTTTTTTTTTTTTAATATTATTTTAATTTTAACTACTATTCACATTGATGATTTTAACGGTAAGATCAAAGATTTCGATACGTTCCTCGTTGAATCAGTAGAGATTATACGAAATTCCGTGAGTACAAATAATAATAACGCCTTTATACGGTCAAATGAGTTTATTTTTTTTCTGTTCACCACTATAATACAAAGCCAACGCGTCTTAGTGAAAAATCGTGTTCGAAGCGAAAATGTCAGATAACATAATATTATTTTCTCCGTTTTCCAATTAACCGCATCTTACTAACACATCGACGGGTTCTCGATTTCAGATAATTGTCTATATACCCGTCTTAGCACTATAATCCGCCACTCGTGTCGTTTTGTGATTACGCGCGTCCGAATCGATAAAATCTGACCATCGCGCTAAATATAACACGAATGATTTTATAACAATGCAAAGTGCGTACTATTTTAAAGCTTTTCAATGAAAGCTAATGATTATTGATTCATAATAAACTCGTGTCCAAATGTGATTTCGGTAGACAAAATGTCTTGGATCTATTTATTAATTGCAATATCTCCGTGAAAAATTTAAATATTTGAATGCCATTTTTTGAAAATCATTATTTAGGCAATAGACTATAGTATAACTTCTATTTTTTAAGTTTTGAACGTCAAATTTATGTGAAATATGAAGATAGCCAATTTATAGAGTACTTGTTTACGAACATTTTCAACATCCTAATATCAAATGTTGATTTTTATATACCTATATAATTTATTGGAAAAATCATATTTATGACGTCCTGTTTTCTTTCATGATATAAAAGATTAATTAATTACAAGTAGTTTAGAGGTAATCGTTTACAACAACAACAACAACAAAAAAACGTACGAAATTCGATTGTACAAATAGTTTCGTTTTATAAATCAAAATGACTATTTAAATATACTATTGGTAAATAATTTACAATGGTACCCTTGATTACCGAATTCATCCGTTATCAACATGTCGATAAACCTTTCTAAATGTGCAACGTTATATTATTGTCCCTCTTTTTTCAGGTTCACAACCTCTGTTAAAGTTACGGAATATTACATAATAATATTATCAGTAGATCTTTCGTGCGAAAGTTCTGGAGTCGATCAAATCATATTGCAATCACATTATATTACAATGATCCCATGTATGGAAGGAATACACTCTTGATGGCTCACTCTTAAAAAATAACCGGAATGTCGCGCATAAATAAAAATCTTCGATGTAACACGATTTTCAAATGTGTTTAATGTTGTTCACAGGTCAGTCCATCATTAGCCACGGTCAGTCTAAACGGGCAAACCGAGCTGAGATGTATGACGTCTTCGCCGAGCGCCGACGGACCGCACTCGATCACGTGGTACAAGGACGGCAGGCAAATGGCGGGAAGGGCGCAAAGGGACGTTCTTCGGCTCGTTTCGGTCAGCCGATCCGATTGCGGTATATACCAATGTCTGGTGCGCCGAAACGACGGGGAAACAGCACAAAGCTCGGCCACTGTAAAGTTGGGTGGTGAGTGATAGTATGACTATTTTTATAAATGATAACATGGTGTAAATTTGTGACTTACGTCTCGTGGCAGAAAATAATTGTTGTCGGATTCGTGTGAATAATGATATACACATTAATAACATACTATGATAATTAGTGATCAGTATCTAGGATGATTAATCTACCTGATCGTTTAAATAAAAAAGGGTTTTATAATTGTTTTTAATTATTTGTAACAATTATCGTTATTTTTATTATTGCCATTTTGTATTTTATATTTTGAAGTCATTATTAATTACTGATAAATGCTTTTATGGCGCATTTGAATTTTTTATTTTACTTTCTTGTAATTGGTCGATATACTAAGATGATAACAAAGGTGGATATACGAAGATGTCCACCTATATTTATAAGTTATCCACCTTGTTGAAGATTGATTAATGATTATCAAAGATTATTATTATTCATGTTATCATATGGATCCAACAACAATTTTTTCTGCGATAAGACATTCGTCTCAAAGTTACACTATATTATCACTTATAAAAATAATTGTGCTATCTTTTTGAAGTAGAATAGGGATTTTTTTAACGTTGTTAGTTTTCCGCACTCGCCAATATTATATAATCCAATTTTTACCCATTTTGAAAATCTACGACAATATGTGTATACAGTGATGCCGGAGCTGGAGGGCAGAATTCTTTCGACTCTCCTGTTAAATATGTCAGGGAGCAAATTATAATTTTGCCTTCCTGAAAATTTGTCATCATAGTTATACACTTAATACTTAAACATTTTAGAGTTATAGTTTATATTTAAATTAAATTTTTATTATTTTTAATATTTATATAATATAATATGTAATAAAATTAATTTTGAAAAGTTGTATAACAAATAAAATTAAAAATGTAAAACATTAAAATTGTTTTTAATTTTATATTCAAAATTAAATTAGGTAAATAATACTATTAGTTTAATTTACAAAATAGTAGATAAACCTATTTTACAAAAACCAATAAGTATTTGTATTTTATTTTAATATACTATATATTATGATTTTCCTTAAATTTTTGCCCCCCCCCCACAAGAAAAATAGTTCCTGCACCTCTGTGTGTATAGGTAGGCTATGGGTGAAGTTTTCTCTTACTTCGTAATGAAACAATGCTATCTAAATATCGATGCGACAATTTCGCGGACAAATTCAACAAATGTTACGTTTATTTCATAATCTCATTTCGAGCACAACTCTGTTGCCACAATAACTATAATATATTTAACTATACTCGTATATTAACTAATAATAAGATATTAATACTATTAATAATATTAGAATATTTATTTTTAATATCAGTTTTTAGTCTTATTACTTATTATAGTACAAACAAATAATATTAGATTATAAAAGAATATTCATTATTTGAAACCCGAAGAAAATTTCAAAGTAGGTAAGGTTAAGTAAAGATGTCCAGTCGTCGATAATCACTTATTATTGTATATCACTTATTACTTATTATGAGATTATTGTATCTAATGAAATAGTTTTTTAATCTAAGTTTTCGAATTTCAAATAATGGAAGTAAAGAAGTTCTAATGTAGGTAGAATGATGTGTAATATTATTGTTATAACACATCCATCTACTTTGTCGATGTGGTTGTAATTTGTTTTTTCTATTTTTCCTATTACTATTCTAGTTTATCATTATCGTTTTCAATCACTTGTCCGAATTACAAATGCACACAACAAATGCCTCTCTCTTACGTTCAAAATCGTTATTTTTGTTGCGAATTCTTCCGAACCTTTCATCCGATTGGATATTTTATTTTGTCGTTTTAATGTAATTTCTGTTTAACAAAATACATACACAGACTTTCGGAAAAAAAACAATCTAATTGCATTTACCAGCAAACCAATTATCCTCATGCGTCATAACAACAAAACACTGTTACGTGGTTAATAATATTAAAACCGTATTTACTGGACCGCGTGAATCCATTATTATATATATGCTCACCATAGTAAGTTTTATATATACGTTTTATAATAATTCTATAAGGCTTCGGAACGAGACAAAATTATAATTAGTATTATTATATAGCAACCGGGGCCAAACCTATTTTAACTCAATAATCACATATACAAATAGTTAAAAGCTAGGTAGTAAATATTTATTTTTATATAATATGTATCTTCATTTAAAATTGTAGGAATATAAATTAAGAATATTCGGTACAAATTATAAATAAAAGTCATAATACATACCACATCAAAAAAAAAAAAAAAAACAAACTTATTTTAATTGTGTATAATTATAAAATGAAATATATTATATTATTACGTACCTATATTAATTATGTAATAATATTTGTTTCATAATTTTTTTTTCAAGCCGTCAATTATTTTTTATTATTATTTTATTTTTTTTTTTTTTTTGATATATTATTTATATCAATTTGAATATTTCTGTACTCGTACATTAACTCTAGTCCATTAATTTGATTTCTTATTTTTTTTATCGAGATTGGGGACTGTACCCATCGCCCCCCCCCCCTTAAGGGACACCCTTGATCGCAATATTTTTTGTTGACTATTATTAATTTATTGGTATGAGATATGTAATTTTTCTTCTTTATTATAACAAATTTACTTATTTTTCATTTTTTTATTCAAACGAGGCTAAATAATAATTAAAATGTTATGAAAGCATTTCGGTACAATACGAATATACTTCGTAGATTTTCGTTTCCCAAATTTCATATACATTCGGTCGACAATAAACTTCGTTTGAATGCAATCAAAATAACTTTGAATGTTTTTTGCCATATTGTAGGCTGTATAAAAAAATATTACTTTTTAACGACAAACACTTCTGTTTGAGTTTGACAAATATTATTCAGAACTCGATAGTCTTCCATCACCTAATTATTAATATATATTCAATATAAAACTTTTACGTGTTCTCCGTTAAAATGTTTGTTTGAATGACTTGTATAGTTATATAGTATTAATATTAACGTTTATAGTTTGTATCGTTTTAAATTATATAAACACACAATCTTCAAATATCAAAACAAATTTTATCGAATAAAATATCAACAAAATATATGTTCTTTTTTTTCGTTTAAACGCGCAATACATTTTTGTTCGACAGATGCTCCACCGATCATGGAATATACTTTCATTGAACAAACACTACAGCCTGGTCCGACTGTGTCGTTAAAGTGCAGTGCATCTGGAAATCCTACACCGTCGATGACTTGGTCATTGGACGGTTTTAAATTACCGGATCATCCGAGGTGAGTGATTTTACAACAATGTAAAAGTATATGATGAGAGAAAATTATTATTGTTTTACAAAATAAAACACTTGCTTAATGTATTATATTTTGAAAACTATAACAATTATCTTGAATTTCCAAGTGATTAAAATAATAATATATCAGCTGGTATGATTATTTGCTAACCCCTACTCGGTTTTATAACGATGAAATAATATTAAATTTTAATACATTAAAATATTCAAACAATTGAAGTCATATTTAATATTACAATACTGTAGCATTCAGAATATTCTATTATACCTCTTTAAGTTAAAAATTCCTTCCCGATAGTTAAAATCGTTATATTTGATTTTTTTTATTACAAAATTGAAAAATATTAATATCAATGTAGTAAACCACTTATCATATTATTATTGTTTTACAACTAAAATCGATTTACAAATTTATACCAATTTCGGTTATGTTATACTCAGGGGGATTAACGTAAAAACTAACATAATTTATCATATTTAAATTTTTTTATATTTATTAATTTAATTTTTTTCGATATAAGTTAAAGTTTTTACATCATTTTAAATTTAAAAAAGCCAAGAAGTTGTTCTGGGCGTTTTTCTTCGTTTCTTCAGGCCTCGGAAAAATTAGTGGTGGGATGTTATTATGTTATATTATAATTAAGATTTGAAATTTGAATGCAATAGTATTACACTTTAAAAAACAATTTTTAGTGAAACTCAATGAAATGTACGAGTAAAAAAGGAATACTGATAATTCTTCATACACAAAACACTTTCGAGAAATTCAAAAAAAATGTTGGCTCATTTTGCAACGATATCATTCGTAATAACAATATTATTTTTGCCCAAAGTCGTACTTTCAGACATATAAAAAAAAACACATCATTGTAAAACCAATACATTCTTCACTTAGATCTAAATCTAAACAAATATAAATCATTTGTTATTATCAATATATATTATTATAACATACTCATTTATTTAAATATATAAATGACGTTTGTAAAGTTTTATGTAAATTACTTTACAATTTAAAATAATTAAAAATGTTTTGTTGTATAAAAATCAGAGAGAGTGGCAAAGCTACGCGAAACAACAATTTTCTTATGACATACTGTGCCAAGATTAAACCTTGGCAAACATTGAAATCCCGTATTTGTGTCTATCCTGCAGGGTTTTTAATAAAGAACGTTTCTAACCTATCTAAACTAAAGTCACCATAAAGACGTAAAATACTGATAATTAAAATATAAAATCAATAAATTAAGTAGAGTGAAATTCTTACAGCCTTCTTAATGTCATACCATAATGTCTGGAATCACCTTTTTAATCTATAAAAATATTAATTTTTAGCATAAATAAAATGTAATTCTTATAACATTTACGTCTTTGATATTCAGAGTTCAAAAATTATTTTAAAACATTTTATGAAAAAATCAACGTAATATAAATGAAATACCAATATATATATTGTGATTTCTATCTAATAATAAATTAATGGAATTGCGCACAACATTGAAAGTGACATTTTTGTAATTTTACAGGAATATCCTTTTAAAGTTTATTTTGTTGTATCAATTAAAATACAAAACTTATTACCATGATTTTTACAACTTTTGATGGTTTAAGTGTTTAAGATATGTTTTAAAATAATATTAAAATTAATCTTTTTAAGTGAATTTGTTATAAAGTATATATATTTATCATATTTGGACACAAACCATCGAAATAATTCGATCAAATCTAAGCAAAACTTTTAAAAATTTAATTTAATAATTATGTATTTAAAACATTAAATTTAATTACCAATGGATTTTTTCTATGCCATAATATAAAAACAATCGTTTATATGAAAATTGTAATAATTTATTATGTATACGTATTTCATAATTATTGAATTCTTAATAATTGAAACAGTTTGTCATATTTTATATTTATTTTGAGATGTAAATTTAATAACTGTATTATGCATAATATTTAGAAATCAAATTAAGTAAGCACCGAAAATTATATTCGGCTTTGTAAAATATAAATTAAATCAATTTATATTCATATTACATAATTCAAAATAATTAATAAAATATAAGTTTTTTTATTAAGTTAATAAAAATATATAAGTGTTTACCATTATATGCAAGAATTTTTAAATTAAAAAAAGTGTGAAAATATTATTCACAAATAATTTTTATACAATTCAATTTTTGCTTTAAAAAACTAAAACTTTCTCATTATAATCCATTACAAAGACATGATGAGTCATATTAAACATTTCATAAGAAGGATCTACAAAAACCAAAACACTAAATCACTATTAATGAAAATTCATGTTAACAGTAATATTGGTTTAATAAAGGTCTTTAAACAACCATAAAACATAAAGCCAAATAATTCTAAAAATTAAATAGTTGGAAAACCATTTAGTTATTTAAAATGTATTGCTTTAAATTTCTAAAATAAAGTTTCACCGACGTACGTTGATTTCCAAATTATAATTGATTTTCAGATATTTAATTGGCAAATACGTTACACTGCATAGCGATATTGTCAGTCATTTAAATATTTCGCAAGTCTCAGTAGAGGACGGGGGTGAGTATACATGTACAGCTATTAATCGAGCAGGATCTACTTCGCATTCCGCCAGGCTTAATATCTATGGTAAGTTACTAAATTCACAATGACTTCTAACTTATAATTCCAAAAATCAAGGAATTAAAATTTAAATGTGAATTATCTCGAGTACTTGTCGAGACGAAAATCATTAAATTAACTTAAACCCCATACCGATATTCTGTTTAAATCAAAATAAAAATACTCGTTTTGTTTCAAGTATAGATATTATGATAACGAAAGGTATTTACCAGAGGCGTATTTACGGTGAGTGGATCAAACGGATCTAACGCCCCCCCTCCCATGCTAAAAAAACAAAATTTATATTAATAATATTATTTTTCCACCTGTTTTAGATTTTACATTATAATGTATACCGATACAGAACATGTTTAATTTCATTTTTTTTGTAATTTATTTTTTTATATCATAAAACCTTACAAAAAAAAAATCTAAACCCCTCTTTATACATTTCTAAATACGCCTCTGGTACTTACTGACAAGGAAAGAAATTTTAGATAAAAACTTTTCACTCGTGTATGTCGTGTATGTGTGTATGTATATCTAATATCTTTGTTTCATATATATTCATATGGTCATTATTGTTGAGAAATTATAAATATTTATTTATTTAAACTATAATAAAAAAATATTTGTTTACAAATTATTGAAAAGTTTACGTCATAAGAAAATATATGAAATTTGTATTTTATTTTACACTCTACTATTAATAATAGTTATGTAAAATACTTCAATCTAGTTATAATAATTAAACAACGAAAAAAATACGGATAATTATAACATTTAAAAAAAAACAATTTAATTTGATTAATGTTCATTAGTACTCTAACTCCCTTTTTATAATAAAATTGAGAAATTAATTAAAACAAGTTAATATATTCATAAAAGATTAAACATATAACATAATTAAAAGGATAAAATAATTATATAAGTTTTTATAAAATTTACTCTAACAGTTATTTAACCTATGTGCAAAACATAATTATTGATGTTAAACATTAGATAGTTTAAAACGATTTTTACTTATAATTATTTTAAAATATTAGCGATCTAGTTTTAAAAAAACAAATTAATAAGTTACGTTGAGAAATTATAAAATATATCAAATTAATTATACTTAAAATAATAATACAAAGTTTTTTTTAATTTAGGTAGGTATCAGACACAAATATAGAACAACTACTTTGTTAACTTTGTTAATCAAGTTTGGTTATTAAAATTGTTCGATTTTGTTGTCATAATGACGTACCTATTTGTATTTATAAATTATTAAATATTATATAATATATCGTTAATAAATTATTCCGAGATATATCAAAACGTGTTTCGTTGGGTATAATGATTTTTCTCATAAAATATTGAACGATGTATACGAAAAAATAAATACAAACTTAATATTACCTATACGTCTTTCTATTATATTGTAGTATGGCATACGGACAGAAATAACGTTTCTATTACTACAATCGTTTGAGAAATTTATTTTTAAGTTGAATTTTTTTAAAAATCCAAACGAAACTACTGGTTGATTTACTTATTTTTTTTTTTTTATCTATAATAAACCCGCAGGTGAACCATACGTGAGACCTATGAACAAAATCACAGCTGTGGCGGGAGAAAACATGAAAATAAAATGTCCGGTGGCCGGATATCCCATCAACGAAATCCGGTGGGAAAAAGGTGGGTGTTATGAGGCTTTAGGCCTTCGCGCCTGTGTCGTAGAAGTCGTGGTAACCGCGGTATACGGTATTGGGGATTATTTCGTATTTTTCAGACGGAAAAGAGTTACCGGAAGACCTGAGACAGAAGACCGACTTGCAGCTGGGCGTGCTCACCGTTTTGTCGGTGCAAAAAGGCGTGGACTCGGGTTCATACACCTGCATCGCCAACAACAAACATGGTCATTCGTCCAAGAGGACAACCACGGTTGACGTTATCGGTAAGGTTTTTAACACGAGCCATAAAGGTTAGGTTAGATTATATACCCGGTCCGAGTGGTTTCAAAAATGAACAAGATTTCAAAACGGTTTCTCGGGTTTCGTGACGGAAACAAGAAAATTGTTCGGATTTTCTAGTGGTTTTTTGGTGTCGATCGAATGAGAAGAATACGTCCAAGAGAGAAGTCATCAGATGAGATTGTACACCGGTGCGTGTGTATTATGTGCAAGAGCGAAATAACATTCACAGACTGAGTTATCGTGATTGTAAAATGTGTAATATAATATCTTTCTAGTTATACAACATTATTATTGTCTGTTTGAAAAAAATAAAATAAACGTGAATAATAATTATCGTTAAATAACGGAATTTTTAAATAGATTTTTGACGATAATAATATAGTTGATGAACATTTAACCGCGAATATGGTGTTCGACTGTAATAAATCTAAATGATAAATGTACTATGTACCTATAATTAAACATTTTATTTTGTATAATAATTTTTCGTTAATGATTGAAGAAAACTGTCGCAAAACTCGAAATTAAATACCTGCAAAATTATTTAAATAATCCGCTAAATACACAATATAAAATAATCTACGTTAATAATTTTAATTTTTAATTCATTAATCTTCTTTTATATAATTTGCGTATAAGTAATCATAATACCCGTATTTCATGTATTAACCTATTTTAAATCAATGACCAAATCAATATTGCTGGATGAACTACAAATTTCAATCAATCACATCCTAATGAATTAAAGGGTAAAGATATTTTAGAGCCTTATTATTTTATACATATTTGGTAAAAAAAAAATATTTTTTACAACTTATAATAGACTTTTTTTAAATAACTATCATAAATATAATGTAAAAAATAAAAATTTTAAAAATATATGAGTAAAAAAAAGTGGGAATGTCGATTGTGGACGTTCCTTCTTCGTCCCTTTGGAGAAATTAATGGTTTATTATACTTAAAGATTTGAATGCAATAATATTGTATTAGAAATACGATTCTAAGCGAAACTCAATGTATTACAATATACTATACTAATAATTCATTCCACAATTTTACCTCACTTGTATACTACCTATGGTAATACTCAAAAAATCTTTAAGTCCCTATGATCAAAAATTATCACGAAATTAAACAATTTTAAATAACAGAAATCGTAATTTTGCCGATTTTCCGTCATTTTTTTGGTAGTTTTTTTTCTCCTAAAGAAAAACTTTTGAGAAATTCGAAAAATGAACTAAATAAAATACCAACTAGACGCGATTTGATACCGAAATCATACCCTACTAATAGTAATCGGACTATTATTTCTATTCAAAAAAGTGTTTTCGTACATAAAAAAAAAATATACATCTTTGTAAAACCAATACATTCTTCGCTTCGCTTTCAATCTAATAAGAAAAATTAGAAAATAATAATATTATGTAGGCATAAAATTGTAATTTTGTGACAATAATAATCAAATATTTTTATTTTCTTTACAATAAATTTCAAAAGGTCTTAAGTTTACATTTTAGAACTTTTTAACGCATATTTCGATAATTATCAGGTGATAAACCTTCGGATTCTAGACTCATAATTAGGTTGTTGGTATGCATACAAATTATTATTCTTCCGTTATAGATCATCTAAATTCTAGATTATACAAATTACTACTTTGAATACATAACAAATTGAGTTCAAAGTAATTAACTGTAAGTCTAATTAACTGAACATGAATTAATTATATGATGCCGTTCGTTAAACAAATTTGAATATACATTTGTAAATATTTGTTTTCATGTCGTAAAAAACGCATGTCTGAAATACATGAACGTGTTTTCGACTTTTCAATCGCGAGTATCTGATATTTTATTGTATAATATGTGTTACATTATATTATAATATATTATATTATATTATATTATATTTCTAGAAATAGTAAATTATATTTAAGAAACATTATTTTATTATTTCTCGTTAACATGTACATTCTAAATTTATTCATTTCTACGCAATTAATTAACCACGTCATTCAATACCTACTAACCACACTAGACAAACATTAATATAATACCAACTCAGTTGGATTAATCGGATTTAAATTCCAAATTAATTTTTTTCTGAAAGTCCCAAAACATTACTTTCTAAGCATACAAGTCATTTAATATATTAATTAATTTAAAATTTAAACTTTAATTTTTTTTTTTTTAACAATTTAATTATAAGTAGTCTGTTTATAATAAAATATATACCTATACATAATTATTATATTAATAGATATAAAATTTAATTTGGCTTAAATTATTGTTAATATACATAGAAAAATATTCTATTACCAATATAATCTATAGCAGAATAAAAATTAATTAATTATTAAAAATATATTTTCACTAGTTGCTGTGTACTTTGTATGAACACAAAAACTATTCAATATAAAACACGAGCTTTGTTACGAGATTATAATGTTTACCATAAAACCAACCATGTCTGTTTCATCGGACATGGGTCTTAGAATGCATATTATTATTGTAAAGCAAATAACTAAAATTGCAGAACTTCCGAGTTTACGAAAAAAATAACAACAGCAAAACAAAGGCATCATTATTTCGTATTTAATTGAAAAAGTTTCTTCTCAGTCGAAATCACGTTAATATAGCGTTCTGATTTTGAATGTACTTTTTAGCTGAATTAGAAATTCCTTCAAAATTGGTTCAGCGATTTCTGGGAAAAACATAACATTGTTCGTTATAAATAATATCATTAACAACAAAAAAATAATAAATAAGTAACAAGTACATTCTACTAATTAAGAACCATAAAAATGTTTTTCCAAAGACAAAGTTATTATGATAAGAATATAACATATTTTTTTATTGTACGTACAAATAATTATTGTGATACAGATAATTCAACTTTACTCCAATTTTATTTCTTGTATAATATTTTACACTGTGAACACTTTTAATTATCCTTAAAAATTCATTAATAGACTATTGAAGCTTATAAAATTATTACTGCTGGGGTAGTCATAGGAACTGAAAGACGGCGACGACGATGCCGATAATTTATTTCACGATAATTAATGCATTCAAAATGACTCGTAATAAGGGTTAGATATTATTACTCGTGAATATGTTAAGTTTTGTTCGATTTTAAAAAATATAATTTCTGCACTCGCGATTGAAATCACGTAATGCGAATATATGTAAATCGATGCTTTATATTACATTATAATAGTAAGAAAATAAATATTTACAAAATGTATAATTAGTTTTGTTTATAACGGGCGAGATTATTAATAATTTAAGTTTAATTAATTATACACTTGATTGATAATATATATCTAAGTGATATAATCTATACTATATGAGTTGTTTATAATAATATAACAATATTTGTTTACAAATTATTTATAATATATAGGATGATAATAATTTCAATTTAGAAAAAATGATTAAAATTGCATATTATGTTTTCTATGTTACGTTATTTAGTTAACATAATATACCTATATGATTGTCCAGTATAAGTATGTAATTACATTAAAAAGTTAAAATGTTTACTTACTCTCAAAGCAAACAAAAATTACTGAGTGCCGTTCTCTACAAGTATTAATATTTACCTATCATTTCTTATATTAAAAATGCCGATTATTTTGTAATATGAATTTATCAGATTATTTAGATCCTACCTTTACGTACCTACCTAATTTTATTAATTAATTTTAAAATATTATATTTCAAAAAGATTTTTAACGAAAAAATATTCCTTCAATATCAAATAACTATTACGATTAATTATAAATTGTAGTTAAATATAATGTGCAGTTTTTGGGACGTACTTTATAAAATAAAAAACTCTTTGAGACTTGGACCCTAATTCCAAGAACTTAGTACTCTCCAAATAAAACCTTATGGTATTTTCATATTAAAACCGCGTAACTGAGCGAAGGAAACAAATATGTCTCTACCAAAGGGAGAGAAAAGGATTTCGTCGCACAAATATTTCATAGCGGGATTGTTATTTTTTTTTCTGCTAAGAACTCAACAAAAATCGCGAAAAAATGACAAAAACAAATTTTTTTTTTCTGTAGCAATAAAAATTCATAGCGGCCATAGCAGTAATAATGAATTTAAAATTATTTTTATCCGTCGACCGCTGTGTTAAACTCAAATCATTTTTATCCCAAAACAGTATAGAAAAAAGACGAAACTCCGAATAACCGTCCGGTTGGACAGACCACGGACGTAGTAAGTTAAAAACATGAAAAATTCATGTTCAATATATTATTATTGCCTGTCTGTTTCTTCAACATGATATATACTTACGCCGCAATAAAATATCTACAGCACTTACTAGCTCGAACCGAATCGAACCTGTGTATTATACGAATTTATACACACTTACATTATTACACGACAATGAAATTATTTCAAAATGCACAATTTGATTTCGACCGAGATTTAAAGATACTTATAATTAATAATAACATACTATACACCATATCTTTACAATTCTGTTAAATTCCATAAATCGCAAAATTTTATTTTATTACTTTAGCATAATATATTTTAGGTCGAGTGAATGAGAGAAACGTTTAAAAGAGAAAAAAAATATTCTGTGTACAGAAACCTGTCTACTACAGTATATTTTATTTTAATATATATATATATTTTTTTTTTTACTTAGGTACCTGCGTGTCACTATCAGAATGTACAATTTGAAAAAAATATTATTTATTCATACACATAGTAATTTTTCTATCACGGTCCAACCATTAACTCTAAAAATATAATCGATTTTTTTCACTTCTTTTCCGTTTTAATTTTTTTTTTACCTATAACCCATAACAACATTTGATTTTAAAATTTATATTCTTAAATTTAAGCTGATGGCAGTAAAGTATAATTAATTTATATTACAACAGAGTCAATAAATCGTCTAATCCACTATACAATTATATTATTATACCCAATTAAGTACTCCTCAATAATGTCTAAAAAGTTGATTGACACAATAATTACACAAAAATTATTAATCCGATTTCCAAAACCAGAACATTAAAAACAAATTAACGTGAATATTGTAAAATATTCTTTAAGAATTTTAAATTTTAAAAATAATATGATGCCGATAAAAATATAACTATGAAAATATATTATATAAAATAATGTGTAAAAACGTTTCCATAAAGCCAATTAATAATAATACTAATTTATTTTCCACATATATTCACTGGATACATTAAAAAAAAAAAGTTAACCTGAATTACAGCTTTTTATAAACATACCAACCTAAATATATATACTCGTACATTTAGTTTTAACCGTTTTGAAATTGAATAATTAAATACATCTGTTTCGGGTTGTTAGTATAGGAATGTTATAGGAACATGGTCATTTAATATAATCAAACATTGTTTTTTCATCAGTAACAAATTATTATGTCACGGACACAACGCGGTATTATCAAAAATCTTTATTGACGTACATTAACTGCACATTATTGATCGTTGAACAATTGTTTTACTACCTAACAGTAAAATAACATATTATTATAAAACTATTAGTTTAAAAACGTTCCGATAATTGTATTTTAATGATAAGAAAACTCTGTGGACCACGATTTAAAATATACTTAGTATATTATTAGTATATTTTAAACCGTGCTGTGTACTAAGTATATCATGTTTGGCATAGGTATAGTCATAAATATAGTAATTTTAAAATATTAATAAATCTAATTTTAAAAGTTTAAATTTTACAAACCTTAATCATCATTCATTGTCGATTATTATATAGTTACACGAATTTGAGTTATTAAGTTTCGTTTATATAAAAATTTTACCGCATGTACCTATTCAAAGTAAATATTATTATTTATGTGTTCACTTATCTTTTTCGTTTTAACTTATTTATGAGATGTAATTTGCTCCGAAATTTTTTATTCGAAAACCCAATTCCATGAAAAATTATTAAAAAAATATAATAACGTGGGAAATATTGTTATAAATTTATAATATTATTGCAATTGTTACATTTACTCGTACGTAGAAAAAAAAAGGTTACAGACTGGTCGAAACACAAAACCGCATATCCATATGTATGTCAAGTTGGCATCGTCACAGCTAGGACAACCAAACACATATCAAAAAACTGCTAGGAATTTTCTACATTTTACTAGGCAATTTTCAGAATTTGCTAGTCCCTCTTTTTTACAAAAAAAAAAAAAAACAAGTTTACCGGTGTTAACTTGACCCCGCACCAGCACATTGTCCGATTCGAAAAAAAAGTGTCAAATAGAAACAAATTCTTTATTATATCTATAATATGACCAAACTTGTAAATTAATAATATCCATGCTGGGCAAATTAAATATTTATTTTTTAACTAGTTAAATTAATGTATTCTACAAATTTGTATATTATATTTAAATATGTATAAATTACTTACTTAAAACTTTAAAAGTTAAATGAAAAAAGAGATTTAACTTAACTTAAAAGTTTCAAAAAAATTTTAAAAATTTCTTTTATTGTATAATGTAATTTAAAATATATACATATTTTTGTTTTAACTTCAATCTCCATTAATTGTTTAATTACCTAATCCAATAGCTATTAAATAATATATTGTCAAATTTAAAGTTATTAAAATATATAAGTTTAGTTTTTGTTGCAAGTTAAATTAAATATACGAGTAAAAACATTTTATTTTCTATAAAATTATATTATTTAACTTAACATTAATAAAAAAAATTAACCCGTTATATAATTCAATTAAAACTAAAACTTAACTTTTATACTATCCTTGATAATATCTATTTTCAAATTATACAACATCGTTTGAATCTCGTTTTTTTTATTTTTATCGTAATATATATACTGCTTTCTTCATGGTATTACGGGTATTATCGTTTCTTATGTCTCTCGTATAAATATTTTTTTATAAGTAAGAAAAAATAAAAATTGAACTCCGCGTAAAAAAACAGACGTATTAATTTCACCGGAGACCCTCTTGTCGTATATGTGTTATGCGTATAATATTACACTCGTTGTGACAACTTCCGGAGTCCCTAGATGGTTAAAACTTATCGTTTGAGAGACCGTTCGACGTGAGATAACGTTTGAAGGATATAAAAGTGGTCGTGTGGATGGCGGTGTGAGAATTAAAGTGATAGCGTATGAGAGAGTAAAATGTGACGTATTCCGACGATCGGTAGACTTATTATTTATATTTTTTCGCGAACTTGTCAAATATGTTATAAAGTCATAAACTATTTAAAGGGGTAAAAAAACACCGAAAATAGACATGATCCTGATGTAGATATAATATTTAATATATAACCATTGATTATAGTTAGATTAGAACATAATTATTCGTATGGAAGGCCAACCGATGAGATAGGTATGAATTATCTGATACAGTGCATTTTTTAAGTGTAAAATATTGTATTTTTTTATTAATTCAGTGAAATCCCAATTCTTCTAAAATCCTATCGATACAAAAAAAAAAAAAAAATGATTTGTTTATTTAAATGAAATATGCATAAATGCATATTCTTGACAGTTTCGAATACAAAAAAAAAATTACTTATTATTATGCTATAACCAGCGGTAGATATTTTAATATATTTTACTTAGGTACGTAATCGTAATATATCTTCATCCGGTGTTTTCTCGTTTAAAATAACCTCGTATGAAAATGGCAAATTATCTTTTGATCACATGTGATATACCTTATACATGCACAGTAAATTGTTTTTATAAACACTTCAACCACAGTAAGAATATAAATAAAAATATTTATTTTTCCTTTTTCTAACCATACTGAACCAAAGTTTACATAAAGTTTGCTTAAAAAATAAACACTTGCGCACATGAGCAACAAATTTAATGATGGGACAAGCCTATATCGTTTCTATTTTGGTGTCCCGGTATTTTATGGGAAAAGAGCAAAGCGGGTTTTCTCTCTTTCTCTCTCTCTCTCTCTCTCTCTCTAACGTAGAGTTGTTTTTGATGTTACATCTAATTATGATTTAAATTAAACACAGTTTTATCGTAAAAAATACAATATTTTTCTCAAAAATGAAAAAAGCTACAATGTCCTATTATAATAATTATATTCCGTAATGTCGGATTAAAATTTATTTGTACCTAACGAAGCGTTAATCAAAATAAATTCTCTTGAAAAATGCACTGATATGTAGATAAAAAAAATTGGCAGTTTTACATTATCTTTATTCCTTTTAACGACATGCTATACTACCTGATCTACCTGGCACCAATCGCATGTCAACGGGTCGAAGAACATTATGGTTATTGATTAACTGGAACATGACGTTTTAGTTAAACAAATTCATTGATAGATATATGTAGATAGAAAGAAATTAAAAAATTTAAATGGAACGGATAGTGCAACGGACTAAATTACAGTGCCGCCACGGCTCAGCGCGCTGCCGCCGGAACGGACGGTGAACGTGGGCGAGCGGGCCAGCATTACGTGCTCGGTGATCAGTGGCGACCTGCCGCTGAGCATCGAGTGGTCCAAGGACTACGCCGGCGGTCCGCTAGGCCCGGCCGCCACTGTTACCCGGGTGGACAATTACAATAGCGTGCTGGCCTTCGAGTCGCTCGGGCCGCGGCACACGGGCAACTATAGTTGCGAGGCCGGTAACCACGCGGCCCGGCGGGTGATCACGCAGCGATTAGTCGTCAACGGTAAAAAGATTGAATAGGACAAATTTTTTAATTCAATTTTAAACCGTCGCCAGTTATTTTTCGTTAGTTATTTTTTTTTTTTAATTTTTTTTTTCACGCCCAACGACGACAGCACGACGATATTGATAACGTTGATTTTTACAAATATTATTTTCTACACCGATAAGCCGATCATTTATTAATGTATTATATACTGGTGAATGGGATCTAAGGGTCTAAACCATCTCTCCAAAGTCAACTCAAACTAATGAAATTATTCGATAAATATAAAGAGTGGACACCACGTTTGTCCGTCTAATTCAATTTTACTTTTTTATTTAAGTCATGTTTATTTTACTTTTAAATAAACTTTTCGTTCTGTTAGATTCGAAATCGAATAAATAAAATAGTCATCTTATTGATATTATCGACACAAATTTTGATTTCAATTTAAGTAAACCGAAATAAATGTTAAAGTCAAATAGATGTACGTAGCACGTTATGTACGAATAATTTTCAAAAAAAAGTAAAAAATATTACCCCGGGGAAATAAACAGTAAAAATGCATAATATAATATGCAACGTGATTAGAAAAATATAATACATAAATAGTGAAATTTATACACGTTTAAATGTTATTTATTTTATGTTTTAAATGAAACATTCTGATCACGATGTATACGAGTACTGTTATAAATAAACAAAAAATGCGTTTCCTCTTTACAGTTCATCAGCTTATATGTATAATATTATAAAATCAATGATATCAAATATTATTATTATGATGTTTTATGTTAGTTAGTACTTACATTAAATTATTATTGTACTTAGCTGAATTCGTTTGTTTTTCCCTCTCATTATAATACTGTTTATAAGTAACGCTGTCGTCGTCGTGTTCTCAATTTTTAGTTTATTTTTCTAATTTTTATTTATTTTTTTTTAGACGTTGTTGTTGTGTATTATATTATATTATACTATTACATTGTATTGTGTATTTAATTTTTATACGTTATTATTACGATTATTATCATTGTTTTACTATCGTAATATTTTTATTTTCTATTCGGCCTAGGATTGTCCAACATAACAAATAACAATAATAACTCCACTCCAGTTGTTGCCCGGCGTCCTTCGTCAATATTATTAAAATTGTATTTATTCCGTCGATATTGTACTTAAAATCTTAACATGTTTTTTTTATACTATAATTATTATTCATTAAAAAAAGAAATCTTTGTTTTTTTTCCCAATTAGTACCTCCCGTAATTGAGCCTTTTAATTTCCCCGGCGACGGTCTGGTAGAAGGCACGCGGACGAGGGTCGTGTGCGGCGTGAGCCACGGCGATCCTCCGCTGAGCATCGCGTGGCTCAAGGACGGCGCACCCGTCCTGCTACAAGACGGCGGCGAGGACCCGTCGGCCGCCGCCACCGCCGCAGCGTCTGCAAACGATGGCGGCGGTGACGGCGGTGCCGTGGTCGTCACCACACTTGACCCGTACTCCAGTTTGCTCAGCATTCCCAGACTCACGCGACACCACACCGGCCGGTATACCTGCCAGGCCCAAAATCCCGCGGCCCAAGTCAGGTACACGGCCGCGCTGCTAGTCAAAGGTAAGTGTGTAAGTGGTGACCTGACCGCCAACTATACCGAAGCGCGTGTAATCCTCCTATTCCGAGCACCACATTAGCACCACAATAGCACAACTTATACACACACACACACACACACACACACACACTCATACACACATACACGATCATTAAACACTTCATGCATACTACTTCACCATCACCACATAATAAATGAGTGGACAAGTCGGGTTAGGTTATGTTACCCGAGAGCCTAACCTAACATGAACGACGCGCGGTAACGATCGGTCAAATCGGGGGGTTTTTTTTTTCTAATCACTTACAGGACGGTCAATATTTTATGTTACTTAGGTATAGCAATTTTCTCGGTTCAATATATGCGAAATAAAAAACAACGATTATATATTTTTATGATATTAGAAAATTATGTACCAATATAACATAACACTATTTGGAGATTTTCTAAAGCTCCGTTTAGAATGTTTTCCGGGAGTCAACATTTATAGGATACCTTTACCTAATAATGGATACCTTTCGTTTATTGACTGTATAATTTCAGTAAGATACAATTCTGATCATTCTCTATACGGATTATGTTTAAAAGAGGATATCACGTGAACATAGTGCAGAGATATCATGCATTACGACTTGAACTAAAAAACACATCAACATAAGCTATCGATTAATGATAAAAATAAATAAAAGCTAACCTAAACTATTACTTTTATAGATCTCGATTTCCTACCTACCATCTATTCACACCGACTATTTTCATATCACTCTCAATTCTATTTATTCACCTCTTTTACGGTATATCTTTCCCCCTCATAACATCTACATTAATTTCGATAATAGCTCAGAGATCATCTCTCCTCATAACATGTTCAAACTATTTCAACCTGTTCTCTCTTATTTTCTCCACAACTTCTTCACTTCTCCTTATATAATTAATTATTATTCTATCATCTCTAGTCACTCCAAACATCATTTTAATATTCTCATTCTTTGTTATAATTTATTGTTCACTGCCGAACACTCCAATTCATACAACATTAAATCTGCCTATTATTATCAGCATCCTGTTATCACTTCCATATCCTATAATCTATTTTTCATATCCTACTTAAAAAGTCAGAACTACCATTCTTTAGATCCCTGAGTACTTGGACCTACCAGTCTCACACTCACACAATATACATTATCACTCATCATCATTATCATCAGAAATATATAATGCCCAAAAATTAGATTTCTTTCATGATGTCTTCAGCCAGAACAAAATTCGAATTTCAGTGTGATATTTCGACCGATCGTTTCCGCTGCCAGTCCATACGATTTTTGTCAGTGTTTGACGCGGGCGAAGCGGGAAAAAAACATTTTACACCTTAATTAAGAATTTGCTCGGCTTTTGCACCATCACACCATATACGTATAAATTATTATTATTTTACAGTGATCGAGATCCAAACGACCGGAACGTGTTCTTTATTGTTTTTGGGCTGGCGTAAATATTATATTATAAAAAACAGTTTAACACACGTTCACTAAATTATTTATTATTCTCCAAAATCATAACGCAAATTTTAGTAATAAAAACTACAACCGCAATAATAATTATAAAAGTAAAGTAATCAGAATAACAACTTTTTGTAGAAATTATTATTATTATATTAATATTCGTGTTATTCACCATACTTATTTTCATTAAACAATGATTTTAAAAAAACTTTTTTAGTTGGCTTTTTCAATACTTCCCAGTTCAACTAGTACTTATTGAATATTTATTTTTCAATTTCATACCTAAAATTGCATTTTGATTTTATTTGTATATTCCGTATAATTATTCATAATTAATATGATTGGATAATGAACGGGAGAGAAAAAACGTTTCCAACGATTTCAATCAGACCGTAATCCGTCAGCGGAAGATCATATACAGTACACCAGGAGGCGTAAATATATGTTTACAATTTTTTCCTCCTTTAAAATATAAATCCTAAACATAACATTTGAATATTAAACTTGAAATATTATATTTTTACATATTTATGAAGCTGACGTTTGCTGAATTTGTTACTAAAAAGAATAATTATTATTAAACTTTTTTTTTTTTAAATAATATGGCCTTAATTTTTACAATATGGTGCTTTTAACTTTTTATAAAACATTCGTATACTATACATTCAATATAAAATATGAATAAATTACGATAGTCGAAGTTGGTTTTTATTTATCTTAAATTTAAAAAATATATATATTAAAAAAGTCTTGTTCAATTACTTTTTTAAAATTATGAACTAGGTATAATATAAATAATGTTCACTTCTCCGGTCTAGTAAAATTTTACTTATATTATTTGTCAAAGTGAACATACATTCTCCACAACTTCAAACTTTCGAGTACGTACGTTTTTTAATGATTATTGAGCACCCTTTATTTTAAAACGTTCTTCATAATATTATTTCCTAAACGCAAGTCAGAACTTCTTGTTTCTTGTTATACTACATTTAATTAAAATAATTTTGTCAACTATAAACAAGACAATCAATTAAAAACACTAAACTAATTGCAAAAACTTGCAATTAATATATTGTTAAACTACTTTGGAAAAACATAGAATAAATAAATATTTATTTCTCATTTACGCGACTAACTCAGAAAAGTGTTTGAACCATTTTTTACTACAGTTTTAATATAATCAACAATTAAAAAGTATTATTTTCCATATTAATGGAACTAATATAATTATAAATTTATTAGAGTCATGTAATTAAAAATCATAATTTGTAACAATAATAATCTAAACTATTTTTTTTGCACTATAGGCTAATCTAACGTTAAAAAAATAAAAATAAAAATTCTAATTTTTTTAATTTTAAATTACAAGTCATATTTTAATAGAAAATACGTTATTTACAAACAAAATATACGTTCCGGTCGTTTCCGATATTATGATCACTCCACACGAAACATAATCTAATATTTTATCGTACACCAAAATACTTAACTCACCCATTATAAATCTATCATATCGGAAACCATCACAAGTAATATTCACAACCATTCACAGGTAAAATGAGCACTTATTATTTTATTTTTTATTCTTATTTATATTATATTTAATTCATTCTATTCCGTTTGACTTACCATTAATATATATATTTTTTTTAATTTACCATTCGTTGCGGAGCAAATCAAATACATAATTTCCATACTATTTTCGAAACATAAGCGCAAATATTTGACTGTAATACGTTTAACAATAAATATTATTAATTAACATTATTATAACATTCATCAATTTCTCTTTTGTGGTTTAGTTTTTCTCAAGATCGTTTTCGATTTGCTCTGTTCGTAAATAGGTTTTTATACGATACTCTTCTATTTATTTATTTTTCAATCTGTCATGAAGTTCACACTAGTAGGATTTGCATGTCACTATATTGTATCATAATATTGGGTTAGACACGCGGTTACAAAAATTTCCAAGTTCAGTCATGTTGAGTTAACACAATTGAGGTCGAAACTTAATTTCGATTCGTCGGTTAAAAATTAAAAGGCATAGTTAGTGACACATTTTCTGAATCTACCAAAAATAAGTAGAGGTATTTTATAATGCTAAATTTTATCAAATTTTCCGACAAATAGTTAAGCTTTAAACATGACTATTGACATTTTTTAACTCAGAAATTTTGGAGTTCCGCGTGTTGGATACCTACGAGTTTTCGACTCAAAGCAGCTAGTTTAGTTCTAGAAACGCATGCGTAGTTCATATATTGCACGATATTAACATATTTTTTATATTAATATACTTGAGAAATGACGAAAACACATTTTATATGTAAGACGCGATCGTGTTTTTCACCTAACAATTGTTACAATTGTAATAAAAAATAACTATATTTTGCCATTTCCGCGATAATATAATCAATACATATTATGTAATGATACCGACCAATGCACTAAAAAAGTGTGATTTCGTAATTTTTGGAGTTTGTCGAATTTTAGAACGACATAATATTAATATTGTACGCGCATGATACACATTTCTATTTGTCACTTTACATCCTTTCACGAAATGTAGCCAAACTTTGTTGGCTTTACTTGTTTTACCATTAAATGTCAATAAAGAGATTGTATACAATATTATGTTCGCTATTAAAAATACTCGAAATACCAATTCAACGGCAGTGTTTCAAAGGTTATTCGCGTTCATCAAAATAAATACATTATTCAACAGGCTCCTAGTTTCCCATTTAAAAATTATTAATGACCATTTTAAAACGTTAATGAATATTTAAATACTACCACCGAGACAATCGGGTAGGTAACCGCGGTTCTGGTATCTATATTATTTTGCCCATATATTTCCATAATATAATATTATGTAGTCCTAATTATCGTATTATTGAAGATAAATCGCTATAGTCGAAAATGATCATTAAATATTAAATTCCCAATATAAATTACAAGGGAGGAAAAAACTATTTAATTTATTTATGTTTTCTGTACACCCGCATTAGTATATTATACGTTGTATAATAAATAATTAATGTTGACATATTTATTATGTGGTATCTATATCGTAGCTTTTATGAATTTTAAGAATATTTATTATTTTAATTTTATAATTTTAATATTTTAATATTTTTTTAAAACCCACACTTTTTGTCAAAACTTATTTGAAATAAATTAAAAATTATTCTTGGTGCCCAATTTTCAGATACCTAAAGTGTACCAATTATCATTAAAATAATATTAACGGTACAAAACTTAATATTATATTCACTAAATCATGAATATAGAACATTTATTTATTTTAAAATTAATGATTACAAAATTCAATGAAACTTTTTTTACACACAATTTTTCTTATTATGCGTTTAATTAATTACCATTATTATTTCTTTATCTAGGCTATTATTGTTCTAAAAAGTAATTATGATAAATTACTAAATTCGTTTCAAAATTAATACAGTTCTTAGTATAAACCTATACAAATGAATATTAATAATAAGTTTTAAAATTATAATAAATAAAACAGTTTAAGACAATCGATTTCAAAGTGAATTCTCCTCATTATGCACTCTAAATTGGATATTTTATTATTTTCCTGCGCAATATGCTAAAATAAATCAATGGTACTTTTAATATTCGTCATTTTCCAAGTTCTATATCTTAGTGCGATAAAACGTATTTTAAAAATATCTTCAATGTTAAACAGTAAACTGTAATCGTTTGTGCAATAAATCAATGCGATATTTGACAAAAAAAAAATACAACATTTTTACCAAACGATTCTCAATCGCTCTCCTCTTCCTCCATATTATTATAATTTTATACAATATATTGTAGACCCGTTATTTAATTTTTTTAAAGGAATCACTTTTTTTTCCCACAAAGAATACGAGAATATTCCAAATACCAAATTCAATATTGTATAACGAAAATCTAAAAACTTCTCTTGCATTTATATACGTCTATAGAATGTTCGATAAAATGTAATTATAACGTTCCTCCTAGAGTATACAAAACCAATGAGATAACCGGATAGCTAATCTACTATATATAATAATAATATTATTATTATTATGCACGGAAATGTGGTATTATCAAACTGTTTTCGACGTACATCATAACAAAAACGTTATAATGACGGTTTCGTAATACATAATATATAAAATACGATTAAAAAGCGGTATAAATTGATATAATTACAACATGCAAATTTCGTTCAATTTCCAACTATCTATATAATCGAATAAAGCAGCCAGTTAAACCCCGTAATTGGTATCTCGAGTACAGTGTTAAACTGCGAACCAAAATAATATTTGACGATGATTTTTGGTCTATAATTTTATTTTATTTTGTTGTACTTTCGTTCCCGTCTGCCGATTCGTTTGATCAGTGCCGCCTAAATGGACCGTCGAGCCGATGGACGTGGATATCGAAAGGAACCGACAATTAATCATCGATTGTCAAGCGGACGGGGTACCAAAGCCTACGATTGTATGGAAAAAAGCTACCGGTCAGTCTAAACATTATACCTAAGTTCTAAGTGTAGTATTAAAATAAAATCGGTGTATACGTATACATTTATTAATTATTGAATCAACTAAATAATCGTTTTGTCAATATAGTGTTCGAAATGTTAGGTATACGTAAAGGTACACCACATAATCGTCCCTGTTTTTCATTTTAACGACTTACTATAAATAAAACAATATTATTCAATATAATGCAGTAAAATTGCGGTCATTAACCGTAAAAAAAACTAATTAATAAATAATCATGGACGATATTTTATTAATTTCTCTTCATTTTATATTTATTCGATGTATGAACATTAATTTCCGTAAAAGTATAAATTATTTTTTTTTTTTACTAGGTATATAAAACTAAGTATGTACACGCGTCACAATATTTAATATTTTATTTTTATGGGAAAAAATGCATTTCAATTTATTTTACTTGCAGTATTTTATGTTCCGCTCTATTTTATCAATTTATTTATTAATTATTTTTAATTAAGTAAAAAAAAAATTAATTATTGTAAGATTATACATATATATACGATACGAGTAATACCTAGCTTGGTTCAATATAAATAAATGTCTTTTCATTTTTTTCGTAAAAGTACATTTAATTTATGTATTATTAAGGAATATTATAATTTCATCGAATATTAATTATATTTTTATAGTAATGTTTAAGTACGATTAGTATTTATTTCTCATCCATTTTATGAAATATCAATATACTAAAAAAAGAAGTACCTAATAAAATAAAATTGAAAAGAAGCAGTTTATAACTTACTATATTATTATAACCACAATAAAATGGAACAAATTATATGAAATATTTTTATTACAATTCAAAACTATCCCCAATATTCTCCTCGGTATTTCTAACTAGCTCTTTAGTTGTTAATGTTAATTGAAGAGATGATAATGTTTATAATACCAGTATTTTAAATTTTTTAAATATAAATTGTATTTTAACTCATAATATTACTATACCAACATATTTTTAACACAAAATGTTGCTATTTTTAACATTAAAATTAACTTTCCTTTTTTTCATAATTCAGTCTATTGTAATGAAAAAATATATCCATATTCCAAAAACAATTGAAAGGTTTCCAATGAAAATAACCAAAGTACAAGTGAATAAATGGAAAAGAATAAACTCGATAGCATTCTAAATTTTTGGAATCGCCCAAGCGAATATTCAGAGAAAAGAATGATTGAAAATATTTTTGCCAAAATGTTTTGAGTTTGAGAGCCAATTAGATTTAGGCAGTAGACTGAAAGTTTTTTTTTCATAATGGTTTTGTGGACTTCGACAAAAGAACACGATCTTCCGAGTTCAAACTATAAACTCTTGTCGTGAAATATCTAGAACAGAAAAATGCGTTTGGCAGAACGATCATAGGAATTCAAATGTTGACAGATTCCCGAAAAATGACCATACGAATTATTATGACGCCTGAAAATGTTTCCATAGTGATTTCTTATATGTCATTTCTTTCACTGATATAGTATACTATTATTTTTGACATCTTATTTTTCATGAATACCAGTACGCCTGTATTATAATTGACACGACTGTAGTTTTTCATTATTTTATTTTGATGGAAATAAAAATAAATAAACGAATGATTATAAATAGTTTTATATTTTATAGTTTTCTTTACTAATTTTAATTTAAAAACGGCTTAATTAATTAAAAACCATTATTCACTATAGCTATTAGCTATATAGGAAATACATTTTTTATAATTTTTGAATATAAGACTATTGCCTTGCAAAAATTCTATTCAATAATATTATTTATAAAATAAATCTATATTACCTATATAGGTATAATGTACCTATAGAACTTGGAAAGAAATAAATAGATTTGTGATAGATTATTGGAAAATCTTTTAACGCCTATCAAGTATCAGAAATATGACTATAATGTTATTGCGACATCGCTATATATTCTATAACGCGATTTACTATATAAAACAATTCAGAACTATATTTTCGTTTCGCGTATTTATATATATTCATGTACCAAACACGTATATACTGTAATTTGTATTAATAACGATTTATATAATTTGGTTTATGTGTGCATTAGGAAGCAAATCTGGCGATTATGAAGAATTAAAAGAAAAAATACATACAAAAATACTCGGCAATCATTCACTGTTGTTACAAAACGTCAAAGAGGACAAACAAGGGTATTATCTCTGCCAAGCTTCCAATGGCATAGGAAATGCGATCGGAAAAGTAATACAAGTCAATGTCAAATGTGAGTGGGCGCAAAATTAACGAATATAATTGTTATATCATATTGTTAACTCGGAAAAATTAACTTTAAACAACAGCTTCTCCGCTATTTTCTTCGACATCGAGGACTGTTTCTACAAAAGAAGGGGACACAGCAGTTTTACAGTGTAACGTTACTGGCGACAATCCGATCGAAATAAAATGGTTCAAAAACGGCAAAACCGATACGATGACTTTGAGCAAATTCCGGTAAAGTTATCGCTTTTTCGACATTTTAGTATTGATTGTCAATATTAGAATTGGTAAAAATTGGATAAACGTTTTTTTTTCCTTAAATAAATTTTAAATTACCATTATTTCACACTTTTGAATATTATTTGATAAAAAAAAAAAAAATGATTTATATAAAGTAGTAAAACCTATATATATTTTATATTATATTTATATATATGTTCTACCTTAATATGTATTATACAATAAGATGTAATAATATTATTGTACCTATAATGAATATCCGGTAAGAGTGTCTCGAGTCTGAAAGGAACAACTCATGCGTACGCGATTGTGCTTATTTGAGATTTCTCACAAAAAGTGATATGAAAAGTCAACTTCGCGATTTCAATGAATAACTTTACTTTGTAATATAATATAATATGTATGGATCGTCTTTTAAGTTCCCCCAACACAGTTTGGATTTATTCTAGACAGCTATGCACCTTAATAAATTACTTCGCCCGAATCTACACAATAAATTATATTGTATTTTGTTTTAAAATTTTAATCTAAAAATATAATACCCATTGTTATGTATAAATGTTGTTACGTCCTAATGATATAAACTCCAAAGAGAAATTGGATAATTCGATTTCTTTAATATTTGTTTTTGAAAAGTTGAAAGTTTAATTATAAAAAAACTTATGTATAACCAATAGGTGTTATATAATTTTAACTTCGAAACACTATTAACTGATTTGAATATATTGAATTTAAATAACTTAATTAATGAATTTAATTAAAAACCAAATCATGAAAACGCTAATTTATTTTATATTGATTATTTTCTATCATTTTGTACAAAACATTATTATCAATACATAATAATAAAAATAAATAAAATCACATATTTATTTTTTAACTTTAAAATCAATTTTAAGTAAAAAAAAAAAAAAAAAAAAAACGATAAGTGTAACATTTTAAATAAGTTATTCGACCCAATACATATAGTGACGTAAGTCAGTCATGGTTAAGATGAACTAATGTAAAATAACAATCGGTAATAGAAAAATAACGGATAGGGCATCGGACCATTTGTTTGGGATTGAACGATAAGAATAACTGATCATTCCCATCTGTATTTATGAATTGATATCCCGATCGCGTACCTATTCGTTTAGGATGCCATTACAATCCTTTATTCCTCTGTCTATGAGATTAATCACGCGTTATGATAGCTATCATAATTATTATTAACACGTGTCCATTAACTATTTATAGATTGACGGAACGACAACAATTGTTCGGCGAAAAGGTAATCGGTTCGCTGCAAATCAACAACGTGCAAGTAGACGACGGCGGTTCTTACGTATGCCAGGCGAGTAATATGTACGGCAGAGATCAGCAATTGGTGCAATTATACGTCCAAGAGCCGCCGAACAAACCCAACGACCTGCGAATAATAACCGTTAGCAGTACGACAATTAACGTCCAATGGGATCACAACGGCGATCAGACGTCCAAGTATATTGTACAGCATAAAAAGTCCGACGGTACGTTAACCATATTGACAATTTTGTGTCGTTTTAAAAATATCATAAATTATATTCGTTCGACGAACGAGTAGTTATAAATATACAAAATCGTTTATTACTTATTCAATTCAAATAAAAAAAAATTTGACACTCCCCTCTTCCAAAAAAATTATACACTCAAATTAAAATCAGTAATTTTTATTTAATATTTTAAAATTTCGAAGGAGGAGTTATTACATTGGCAACGCCATCACTTCATCACATTATTCTACAGGTATGATCAATAAAATACCTAATATTTTGTCCAGGTCCTCACACACTTTAACGCCGTTCTAGTTACCCTATTATAATTCACACAATTTAATAACACATAACTTAATGAATGATATAATATGCTTCTATAGTCTATATCAACGAATCGTATTGATTTCTTAATACTGATAAAATTGTAGTTGGGGTGCATAATAATAATTATAAATACCAATGTTCAATACAATTTTATTGTTTACTGTGTCATATTACTAACTAAACCAATTTTTTTTCACTCGGTGTTTTTTTTTTTTTAATTAAGGTTGGTGGGATCCAACTGAAGTGGACGGAACCGTTCACACAGCGCTCGTGAGTGGTCTTCAGCCAGCTACCAAGTACCTAGTAAGAGTGATCGCTGCCGGCGATGCTGGCTGGAGTTCACCCAGCGATGATCTCGTGGCAATTACTAACCCCGAACGACCCAGCGGACCCCCCACGAGAATCGAAGTACGGTCCTTGTCGTCCACGCAACTCCTTGTCACTTGGGCACCACCACAAAAAAATCACAGGAACGGCATAGTTTTAGGATATAACGTCGATTTCGTAGAAGCCAGGTAAGTCAAATCACCGACTATTTACTCGTCGTGATAATATTATTGTAGTTAATATAACAATTTTATTGCTTATTTCAAAAATATTTCCAACTTTAAATAATTAGCATGGAAATCATGGTTCACAATACGACAACGGTCTATGGTGACGGCGAAGATGGAGGCGAATTTATATTATCCGATCTAATGAAATTCAAAAGATATTCAGTAACGGTGCAAGCGTTCAACGAAGTCGGTAACGGTCCATCGTCCGATCCAATTACGGCACAAACTATGGAAGACGGTAGTTATATAATTTGTAAATCACTTATTTTTATAAAATAATAATAAGTATTGTTTCTGTTATTTAAGTGCCGTCCAGTTCTCCATTGGACGTACATTGTTCACCTCTGGGTTCACAGACATTACAGATATCCTGGAAACACCCTGAAATTCAACACTGGAATGGAGTGATACAAGGATACGTGATCACATACGACTCCATAGATAGAGGTACTTTTATTATATTTCAAATGTAGTTTAATATCTATAAACTATGTAAACGATGATATTATCCCGTCAAATAGTTCAAATTGTATTTGAACACAGTGAGTTCTGTCAAAAGTCAAAAATATCTCTAAAAATTATTGATTCCATGGTTATTTATCGATAAAAGTTTAAAAAATAGAGCAAAATGATTTTTAAAAAATAACTTCAAAAATACAAAATTATTATGCAAGTATCTATTGCCAGTACTAGCTACCCGAACTACTCATTTATTGTGATACGTATGATAATATTCCACAAACCAAAAAATTAAAAGATTTTAAAAAGATTTTAATTTACACGAATATAAATATATACAACAAATATACAAAATCTTAATATAAAACCATGAAAAATACAAATGGACAATTATTATTTAAAAAGTCATTTTAAATAAAATAAATGTAATATAAAAGTCGGTGTCGCACGGGTGCATGTTTACACATCGGTTCTCGAAAATCGAGAGCAAGCTCATCGCTGTTGATGCACGTAAATATAACTTAAACCAGTATTTTATTTTGATCGTTTTCATATCTTTCGAGTAGTCCTTTTGTGATAAGCATATTAGAAGTCGTGGGCCGTCGGAGTGGAAGGGTGAGATATGAATGATCGTGTATATACACAACCGTGTCACACTTACAAAAAGCATAAAAAACTCAATATCATCATTAATTATTAAATAAATAAAAAAAGCTAATACGTTTCAGATGACGATATCGAAATCGGAAATCGGAGAACGTCGTCACTGACTATCATGTTAACCGGACTTCACAAATACACCAATTACACGATAAAGGTCATGGCGTATACGCGGATTGGAACCGGGGAAAATTCAAAGTCGATCACGTGTTGCACAGACCAAGACGGTATTCGATCGACATTTTAATAATAATAATTATTATTTTAGTTTGTACCTACCGGTCATGATTAAGTAACTAATATATACTGTTTTACGTTCGTTCCAGCACCCGGACCTCCGGAAGACATCAAAATCGCTATCGCGTCTACGCAATCGTTGACAGTCACTTGGTCACCGCCCAAATATTCAAACGGTATTCTCCTACGATACAATTTGTACACCAGGTAAAGCAGCGTACCAAAACTATAATACAATTATTATGTCGTGTAATAATTGTTTTTCCTACAGAGTAATGAACGGCGAAGAGGAACTAAGCCACATGAAGAGAACGTTACCGAGTCATCATCTGACATACGAGGCGAAAGTATTACAACCGCACTTTGAATACCAATTCTGGGTTTCGGCTTCGACAAAAACGGGCGAAGGTCAGAGTTCGAAAGTAGCGACGCAAATACTTTTGGCGACTAGGAGTACGTGTGTGTATATTAAACATTATAATATTATTAACGGGGGAGAGGAAGCACTTGGATCGATTTTAGAAAACAATAATACTATATAATAAATCCAATAAATAGGATACTGTTTGGTATGGGAAAGGGGAGAATGAAATTTCGAGTAAACAAAAATGTATTTATAAATATAATAATGTGCATAACATCTGTCTACCATAATTTTTTTATTTTTATAGTTCCTGCAAAAATCGTCTCATTTGGCGGTGTGATCGAAAGACCGTGGAGAACGTTCATAAAACTACCCTGCACTGCCGTAGGGCAACCCATGCCTAAGAGACAGTGGCTGAAGAGCTTCAGGGCTATTCAGTCATGGGACAATAACGTTCAAGTTTTGGAAAGCGGTGACATGACGATCACTTCTCTTCAAAGGTCTAACAGCGATAATTACACCTGTCACGTGGAAAATGTACACGGAGCTGATTCAATATTATATCAGATAATTGTTCAAGGTATTTAATCTTCCATTATACATTATTAATTTCTGATGGAGTATTTACGAGTGTTTTGACCCCTACTGAAAACCCTATATTTCGACATCAAAAAACTCTTATATAGCTTTAGATTAAGACTTGAAACAAAATTTCCAAAATCCTTTGAACACCGGAACATGTAATAAATAATATTCCTATTGAAACCTGTGTCGATATCAATTATCGACAAAGAATATTATAGAGATTCATTTAGTTTATACAAATTCCAATTTTTATTTGAATTATTTGAATTTTTTTTTTTCGTCAATTATTTGCGAGTTCAGTCCAGTATATAAAATAATTATAGTAGTAAATCGGCAAATGGTTTATACTCTATATAATTATAAATACCTGATCATTTAAAATGATCAAAACTCAAACGGAGACCTGAAAAATTAACTTTTTAAACGTGCCTAATAAAATACTTCAAACGAAAAACTTTTTATGACTCATTTTTTATTATTAAAGTACCTCCAGATCCGCCTACTCTGTACACCGCACGGGCGACCAGCTCAAGCCTTGTATTCCACTGGAGACTATCCTCAAACGGCGACGCACCGATCATAGGTTATACTATGACGTACCACATGCATCCTAGAGGCACATACAAACAAGTGATGATTCCCAGACACACTACATCATACTATCTGAACGTAAGTGCAACATAAAACACCATTTTAACAGGTAATAGTGACGATGAATTTTTTTTCAATCGAGCAATTAGCAAATACCCCATTCACAGCATTCACCAAACAGATTATCTAGTTGTGAACTATCCTTAAATCACGCTCGTCACTCATTCAATTCGTCTATAATTTGAATGTCACTCTGCATTCCACCAACTGTCATGGCTAAACAAATCTTCAGATTACAATACTCTTTCGACTATAATATCGTATTCGATTGTAATTTTGAATAGCCCTTCTTTTCTGATTTTGACGCTTTGTCATAATTATTCCATTATCTTGTGTTTAGTGCTTCCTTATCTGTAATTATTTCAATCCATTCAATCATTAATATTTTTCGATAACACCATATTTCAAAAGTCTCTAATTTCCTTCTTTCACTTTTAAGTTATTTTCCTGCAGGCATTCTAACCATAAATTACCACACGTAACACATTCAAATATGTTATCTATATTATATTTATTAAATATTATCTAGAAAACAGTTTTCATCTTTAAAAACTTTCTTTGTCCGATTATCAACATAAATGAACAAGCACGATTTGAGTTTATCATTTAAAAAAGAAGGGGCATTCTATTTAAAAATAAATATCTTGTGTATTAACGATTATATAGTCTTTAGAATAAATAAAATGAAACATAAGCTATATTTAATGATACTTCAAATAATGTTTTTAAAAAAAAATACAATGATATTCCTATCGCTGATACAGGATTTGATGTGCGGTCAAACGTATCAAGCACACATTGTTGCTAATAACAAAGTCGGTAGTTCATCGCCCAGTGTTGTTGTCACGGCAAAAACGAAAGGCGGCAAACCCGGCATTCCTAAGAAGTCCGCATTTATCAGACCGAATTCTACTTATCTGCGGCTGAACTTGGTAGCATGGCCCGACAACGATTGTCCGATTACAAAGTTCGTCATTAGATATCGACCAATGTTACAACCACATTGGACGACAAGTAAGTTATGAATTAAATCGCAATCCCATATATTTGTTTAGATCCATATCGATTGAATGTGGAAAAAACCGTGTTTTTAAAAAAGGTTAAATATTTTCCATTTTAGTGATACGTAATTATTATAATATCCATCCAACGTGGGGAAAAAAATTTGCTAGGGGAAACGATTCTGTTTATTATTTTTAATAGTTTTCGATTGAAAAGAAACATAACGACGATTTTAAATATTCTCCTAATAATGCTGATACTCACCTCTACGTCAGTATCTTGATTAGAAAAATACTTCAGGTAATGTTTTAAATTTTGCTTTCCCGTCTAGCTTTAAGTCAACCGTTCGAGACAAAAGATGGAGTATTTTTTCTTTTAACCGCCTCTCCCCCTCCCACCATAGTTGCATCTTACTAATAGAGAAAGTAGCGTATTTTTCCATCATCAACGTTTGTCGTTCTCTCTCAACCGAGATAAATTTATTTTTGTCCCAATTATGCTTCTTATTGAGTAAGGTTATTTATACTCGAAATAATTTTTTCCATTGACTTGACCGATACATAAATTATATGCACAATTCGCCGATATAATAATAATATAATATAGGTATACCAAATTCAATCGTACTCGAATTTTACTCGTTCCTTTTTGTGATATCGTTTTCAGCCGCAGACAACTTGAAGAACCAGCGAAAGTTTACGATTACCGGACTGATGCCTGCTACCGAGTATCGAATCCAAGTGGAAGGACATAACGCCGCTGGATCGACGTTGGCCGATTACTACTCGTTCACGTTGACGGAAGACGGAGGTTTGTCCTTTAATAAATATTATTATTTCCGAGCGTCATTTTCGGTAATATTTTAATTCATGACCTCTGTATACTCAATCACTATCTTTACAACTATTATTACACTCGTGGTTTAAGTAAATATTATTACTATTAACGTCTATTGTTTACATAACTGAATTTATGGGAGAGATGGCCACCGATTACTGAACTATATACATGAAACGCGCATTGCATACAATGTCTAATCATAATATTGTCTCACAACAGACACGTATTTGAGGAGGGTGATAGGAGCGATCGTCCCCCCTCCTTTAAAGACCGTATGACACCATTGATTATAGAATAGTCTGTTCAATGATAATACCATACTAAAGTCGAAAATTAATTTATTTTAATATAATTATTTTATAAAAAATATAAACAATAAAAAAAAAAAAAATCGTCCCCCGCATAAATAATAACCAATAGGCACTAGATACGTTCCTGTACCCCAAGAGGAAATTGCCCTTTTGAGTCCACCAAAGGTTTATTACCGCATAATCTATACCTATTATTCATATCATATTAATTTATTTCAGAGGCGGTTTGACATTTTTCAGTTTGTGGTTCAAAATTAGTAAATACCACCCACCCACCTACAAAAAAGTCAAACTACATAATCTTACTTAATTTTATAATTTTTTGACGATTATTATTTATACTAAAACTTGCTAAGAAATTTCAATGTTTTGATATGATTAGTACCGACTTGTAAATAACCAATCAAACAATTTAACATTAGAAATAAAAATATATAATTATATATAAGTAATAATATCGTTTAAAATAATTTAAAAACTATTTTTAAAGAAGCTATTTTCAAAATTAGGTTTTTTTTTTGTTTTGCTTAGTAATAATTTATTTTGAAGGCTCCCCTAGAATTTAACTCTAGATTCGCTACTGGTTAATAGTGACTATATTTTCATTATAAAGCTGTATATAAGTTAACTGTTAATGCAGTTAATGTATGCTATTCAATCTTTAGTGATTGTATCTATTTGCTGCTAACAATGACTTGGCTATCAAATTATCATTTTCATATTACCACCGGTAACCTAGACCAAGTCCACATCTATTAAAATGACACCCACCCCAAAATTATTGGTAGTTCAGTGAATCACAAAATGCATGATCAAGCCGCCTCTGATTTATTTCCATAAAATAATTTTCCTTAAATAGGTATTAAATATTATAATATAAAATAGGTAATATTACAATAATTAATGACCATAAACTTGTTTTTTTTTCTTATGCAGAAGAACCGCCACCAGAGCTTATCGAGAAGAATCAAATCTATCAATCGTTTTATTACATAGACATTAAAACAGCTATTCCCGTTTTGGGGACATTTGTCGCCATTTTAGTGATAGTTTGCGCGGCTTTAGTCTTCTGGAAAACAAGTATATACATGATAATAGTAGAATAGATTTGCTAATACATCAACATCCGCAGCTCATATTATTATTATTATGTTTTATTTTTTCAATTTTCATTTCTTGTGTGATTCTGTAGAACGGAACATTGCGTTGGAAAATCCTAGGGACACGCTCGATAGGAGAAGTTCAGAAAATCAAAAATTTTACGCTACTATACATAAAGTGGGATTGACTAATTCTGACAAGATTCCGGGTGAGTGGATGATGATGATAATAATTCAGAAAAAATATTGATTGGAAAACAAAATTGAATTTACATTCAAACTGTTGTTATTCATTAAATCATTGCAGAGACATCGGCTGACATATCGCCATATGCTACTTTTCCAATAGAAGAAGCTCAACGCGGTTCAATGCCCATGCTGCATAACCTCACACTCCGACAACAGTCCATCCATGAGAACTACGCTACGTCTTCCGCACATCCATCAAAGGTACCTCCTCCTATTACATTATGATAGCGAGTAAAGAAATTATTTTACATCCTCTAACTAGATATTCAAAACAATTATATTTATGTACAGATATTCAATAACATACATGACAGATCGTCCCAAGATTTGTACGAAAAGCACTCTGCACATATGGACGATTCAGATTCAGATGTGGAACAAATGACGTCAAGTAGGATTCAATCGTCCAATCGTCTGAACAAACCAAAACTTACAAGCGAGTATCCACTGCGATATCGCTCAATGTTGTCTGATAACAAACACATTAATTTTTTCTAACTGTAATCTATTGATTAACATTTGTAAATAACTGACGTGTTTGTCAGCGGATATCTTTTACTTTTTCACTTTTTTTTTACCAGATAATAACTTTATAATTAGTTTAATTATTGCTTTGTCTACTTAGGTTTCATATACAGCCGGGCACAATCCAGTACATCGTCTGACTTGTCTCCACCACCAAATGCACAAAAATCACTGCCACGACGAACACAGACTAGGTAGTAAAACACATCAACAACAATGTTAATAACAATTTGAAACTGTTTTTAAATGTTTGTTGTTCGACTTTTGTTTATAGATGGTTCCCGACCAATAGATCAAAAAGATCTTCTTCGATGGCTGACACTTCACTATTCCCAACAGCTAACACTCGCCAAGCTGAGACTGATAACAGTAACAACCCAGATACATTAAATAAACTTAATTTGGGCAAATCAACGTTGTGGTCAAGACCTGTATCCAATAACAATCCACAAAAACATTCAGATTACTCCATAGCTGTTTAGATTGGTTCACTTAAAAAATATAATAGATTTGTTATTACACTTTTTTCTTTTTTATATTTATAAATTTACTAAATTTTGTTATATATAATAATATTTATTAACAATTTTAAACATCTTTATTGTTTTAATAATTTAAATATATAAGTATAAATATAAATAATAATTTGAAAACAATGTACTACTTTAACAGTTATGGTAAATGGTTGTTAAATAATAATTTATTCTTCATTTTCTAATATATTAATCTCCTCTTGCAGTTGGAGATTCTTTTGAATTTCAGTCTCAAGTTGCTTTACTGCAGCTAAATATTGACGGTGTGCTGACATACACGTTGATAATTGATTATTTAAATTAGTTTTAATGCTTTGCTCTTTGTTTCTTTTATTCTCCACCTACAAAATATATGATTGTGTTAATTTTATGTCCAAATCTAAAGTCCTAATGGTTAATACAATTAATTAAGACACTTACATGGTCAAGAGCTTGTTTAACACTAACGTCTATATTTTCTAACTGTCTTAAAAACTGTTCTTTAGCCTCTAGTGACTTTTCTGCTCTATAATAAAAAATGTATATAAGAATATTATAAACAAAGATGTATTATAATATATTAATACATACTCAGGATAAGCTTCCACAATTGAACTCAACAAAGATAACTCTTTATTCAAATACATTTGAACATCACTAAGATTGTTATAAAGAGCATAATGTCGTTTTGTCTCTCGATGCCTGGCTGATACTAAATCAAAATTAATAAATTAATAAAGAAATATAAAATCAATTAAAAAATTCCAATGATTTTGAATACCTTCATTGGATAATTCAACAAATCTTCTTTGATATTGAGTCAATTCAGCTCTATCTGGTATTTGATCAAGTTTACGTTTCATTAATCCTACAGCTCTCGCTTTTTTACTCAGTTTTGTCCTAGCTACTTCCACCATATTTCTAATCTTATATAATTCTTCTTGGATTTCTGTATCATCCTCTACTGGTTTTTCTAACAAAATTTTAGCTTCCCTAATAAAATTATTATTTTATACATATGTATTATATTATATAAATAATAAATTAACATATGATTAATTACATACTTTATTTTTTCCTGGTATTCTTCCATTTTTATTTCACATTCTTTTTGGAATGCATCTTCAGTTTCTTTCAGTTTTTCATACTCGATTAAAATTTGTTTAATATTTTCATACTCCCTAAAAAATATTAAATAAAATAATTTATTAACATACTTTTAAATTTGATAAATACATCATTTCATTAGTTTCAAATATGACTTATTATTTATCTCTATCTTACTGTTTTTTATCGTCGTCCATTAAATTACTTTCAATAGATTGATTTTCTATTTCATTCTCAATTATTTTAGTGTCTTCTTGAACTTGTTTTAACTCTTCTGTTAATTTTTGTTTTTCTTCTTGTAATCTAACAATTTTTTCCTCGTCACTTATCACAATCTAAAAATTAAAAACAATAAAAAAAATAATCAAAACCAACATGTAAAGTTAAATTTTAACTATCACTTTACTTCATTAAAATCATTGGGATCAAATGATTTTTTAATAAACCATTCGCCATCTTCAATATCTTCAGATTCCGACGAATCTTCAGTATACTCCATTATTTTCTGTTCCTCTTTATGTAAAGTTTTGTTTGTCTTTCTGTTGCCCGTTAAACATTTCTAAAAAAAATATACTTGTAAATATAGTTTTTGAAAGTAAGTATAATAATTATTTACGGTAATTTTTTTAATCAAACTCAGATATTTTATATTATTTAGTATTTATTGCTCACTTTGAGATGGAGACATCTTTCTTTACGTTTCGGTGCACTTTCTGAGATATTTGGAGTATAAATTAACTTATCAAATTGATTGGCAGCATAGTTCATTAAATATTCACCTCTTTCTTTTCTCTGTTCTATGGACCGCTTGACTAGCCACTTGAAATAAATGTACACAATAATAGAATATATTAAAGATAAATGCTATTTTAAATTACTTACTTGGACAACAGGAAAAACATGAATACAATCAAGGCCTTGAATTTGATGTGGTTCAATCTGATATGGACACTTCATTTTAGGTAGAACAGAAACAATTTTTTCTGTAAGTGCTCTAATGAAAATAATATTACGCAATCATAAACAATTATCAGACATTATTACAAATTTAAAACTTACATCTTCTGACCAATGACTAAAGATTCATCAAAATGCAAATCAATATCTAAATCAACATTACAATTATCTATGCACCATGTAAGACCTCCGATAATCTGTAATGTAAATACAATTAAATAAATTATCCATTTGTTACCATTACCCGTATACTGAAATTATCTATCATACTTTGTCAAATGGAGATAAACCTTTGATTCTCGCTCGAAAGTATCCTGCCGCTATTAACAAATCTATTATTTCTTTCAATTTCTGTGATTGTTCTTCGTCTTCTCTAGTTTCAATCTAAAATTATTGTTTTTCAAATTGAAAATAATAATGAAATAGGTATGAAATTAAATTTAATAAATTTAACTCAAAATTAAAAACAAACATTATAATTTATACAAATAGAATAGTGTAAAAATTATTAAGAAAATTTAGTATTTATATAAAATTCTATTAAATTTATATTAATTTATTAAATACTTGTTTTTCTCTTCCATCAGCATCAATAAACGTAGTTGAGATTTTCATACTTTTAGGTTTAAAAACTTCTTTCAGTGACATTTTCTAGTATTTTTTTTCTACACTACCACCAAGAATGTACAACTTAATTATGAACTTAAAATAGTTTAACTAACTAAAAATATTTTATTTTTGTGAGCGTTTTAAACTTTAAACCCTACGTGAAAAATTATGTAACGTTTTAATTTTTATGACTTTATGTTATTGTCTAACGCTATCAATATTTTGAACTCTGAGATTATATTTATCAACGTTATCGATTGTTATCGTTATCACGATAACAATTTATCATTGTGATAAGCGAACAATTTGTACGATGTTTTATATTTAATTCCAATAGGTACAATATAATAATATAAATTATAATAGTTTTATAAACATAATTATTATATTTTGATTTTTGGACAGTATTAAATTCTAAGCGAAGAGAGTAATGTATTTGTTTTACAAAGGTGTGTGTGCTTTTTTTATATCTGTAAGCACTTTTGGTCAGAAATAATGGTCCGATAACCACAAGAGTAGGGTATGCATTTCGTTAAGAATTGTATCTATAATTTTTTTTTTTTTTTATATATAGTTGGTACTCTATTTCGCTCTTTTCAATTACTAAAAAGTTTTTCTATAGGAGAAAAAAAGTACCAAAAACTGCAAAATTCAAGGAAACTGTCATTTTGACGAATTTTATGATAACTGATACAATTTTGAACGTAAGGACTTGAATTTTTTAAAATATTGACACAAGTCTTAGACACATACGTAATTTTTTTGCAACTTTTACAATAATTATATGTATTATATACGAACTTTTTCCAAAAATGTAATTTTTTTCCTGGATATGCATTTATACATAATTTTGAAAATCGAAAGGTACAATTTTTATGCATGCTTTTAAATTTTTAATTTTTGCATTGATATCTGACTTATAGGTTTTTAAAAATCTTAAAACATGTTTTTGGAAGCGCTCTAATTACCACAAATCGGGTATACATTCAGTAGAGAAGTTACAAACAAGCATGTAGTTGGTATAGGTACTTTATTTTGCTCATTTTTTTTAATTCTTTATTATTTTCTAATGAAATAGGAAAACCACTAATAACAGCAGAAAACGACAAGATTCGCAGAACTTACATTTTTGACGAACTTAAATTTTATTATTTTAAGATAATTAATTTTTATGTTGCACATTATTTGATAAATTTAGAAAATGTTTAAAAATAAATATTATCAGTATATTATAAGTATATCTGACTGAATTTCGCTCAGAATAGTTTTATTTTGAACACAATACTATTATAATCAAATCTTAGTTATAAATATAACACAATATTACAATATAACATTCCACCACAAATTTCTACAAGGACCGAAAAAACGAAAGAAGGAAGTCCAGAATAGATAGCCCGACTTTTATTTTATTTAAAACACCAATTCAATTAATTTTTACATAAGAAAAAACAATTTTTAATTACGTAAGTTATAATTAATTAGGCAGGTGCATATTAAGTAACTATCAATTATGAATTGATTATTAATAAAATCAATGGTTAGTATAGATTAAATAAATAAAATAATCATACCACAAAATGGAACTATGAAAGGGGCCATATTTTACAAAATAATGATATAGTTAAACTACTTTAACTTCTCAATAATACAATTAATTTTTCTTTAGAATTAGTTCGGTAGAATAATTATAGAAGGTGCCATAGAATAATAAAATAGCAGAAGAACTAGGAAGATTTCCACTGAATAAAATTTATTAATAAAAAATATACTAACTAAAAATCGTATTACGAACCAAAAATTAAAAAGGAGAGCGGAGAAGTGCGTAAATGGAGAACTGCGAACAACCCAAACGTTTGGACTGTTAACAATAAACAAATAATTCTCAAAACCTATGTACACTTTGAAAATTACAGGCTTTTCGTGAACATTAATTTATTTTATATTTCGATTTACTTTTTAAAATTAAATCGTATCTATACTATACAAAGTAGTAACTATATTATGTATGAATGTATCATAAAAATATATAAATTACAATTTGTAAATAATATATATATTGAGACAGTAACGATTATATTACATTATTACTGGTATACTATTATCTAACAAAGGTAACCTAACCTATAGGAATATAAGATTAATTTTAATATAAAGTCGTAATAATGTTCATATAATAATAAAAATAATCCGATTTACTTTCGTGAAATCGTGAACACGCAATGCACATAAATAATAATGTGATTACAAATGATTTGTAATTTGTTTAAAAAAAGAATCATTGATAATAGCACGGACTTATGAAAAAACAACAAATTAGATTGTCCTTAACACGATTCTGACTTTTAAGTATAAACTGTGTAATAATATTTAATCGTAATCGGAATTTATTAAAAGTATAAAGTTTAAAATAAATAAAATGGATTCGTCGTATTGTTATGTTATAATGTAGATATTAGAATACTATAGATGTATCTTCTAGATTCTGGAAATTCAGAAAAAACCATATACAAATTACAATTTTGAATGGAATGTACCTGGAATTTTGGGTTTAACGGTTTGAAAATGTTTTTAAAAGCATAATCATATACTACTTAACCTATTTAAAAAATATTTTGAAAATCGTAAAATACAATTTGATTTGTGCTTTGTGATATACTCTTAAATAACTATGTAAACATTTTGAAAATCGTAAATAATTTTTTTTTAGCACTTTCAAACTTTAACATTGATATTAGACTTTTTGTATTTTAAAAAATCCGAAAACACTTTTTTAATTAAAATTAATGGTCCGATTATCGCAAGTATATGGTATATGCTTTCGGTTAAAAATTGCATGTGCTTGGTACTTTATTTTTCGAATTTCTCAACAGTTTTTTAACATACAGAAATCGTAATTTAGAAGAAATTTTTTTTGATTTTGAAATTTCATGATAACTAATTCAATTTTGAACGTAGAGAATATTTTTTTAAATACTCACACAAAATTTTGGAACGGATTATCAATATTAGTATTGTATATATGAATGAGTTTCTGAACTCAGAATCGTATTTTCGAATGCAATTTCATTGAATTCAAATCTTAATTATAATAAATCACTAATTTCTCCGAGGATCGATGAAGGAACGTCCGGAATCAACCTTCCGCTTTTATTTTATTATAATATCAACATAAAAATAACTAATTGTCGTGATACACCATGTATAGTTTATTGTTAAGTATAATGTTCAATCAAATACTACTACACAGACTTCAGTTCCAAAACAAAAATCTTATCTTTCTATTTTTTACTGCATTATAATATGTACCTAATCTACATTATATTTAATATTATAATTGTATAGGCAATGACTAATAAGTATAATACCAGAATTTACAGTTAAAGTTACAGATATGCTCAATAAACTTAAATACCTATATATACCTAGTTTTTTTAATTATTACATATAAGAAAATATGAACGTTTGGTGCGAATCTTTGTTAATTGAGATACATAATTAGATATTATTATAATTTTGTATTGCCAATGAGCTTTAGATTTTAATGAAATTTTTTAAATTTCTAATTATTATCTATGTAAATTATTTGATTTATATCCTTAAATTCACATTTAAAATATTACAACAAATATTATAACAGTTAACAAAATAATTTCGATTAAACTTTATAATATATAACACATTGTATCTAAATATAATTAACTGTAATGTTAAACCGTACCTATATTGCATTTTTATCGGCCTCATCTGTATATTAATTAAAATGTATACTTGTATGTAACTTTGTAACGGTGAACGCAATTATAATAAGAACAAATAATACGATGCATTTCTCATTTATTCATTAAATGTAATTATATAAAGTATTTTAAGCAAATTAAAACTTTCGAAAGTTCGCCCTTCTATAGATGACCTCCCGCACTAGGATAATAAAAGGCTATATCCCCTCCCCTCATTGAAAACTTATGTGTTACACATTCTATGTAGAAATGTAGAATCTAAATCTATAATATTTTATTATTATTATTATTCAATCATTCCTTAGATTAAACCACCCCACTTATAATTTTTAAATCCATGCCAACCTATTTCTATACGGATGTTATCGATATCGTTATTTATTGTAATATAATAATTATACCTTTATGATTCGTACGGGAAAACTATACTAACTTTACTTATGAATAGCGTGTGCGAATGTGATTATGTGAAAATATAATACAAAATGGCATCGTCAAAGTTAGCATGCGCAGTGTGCATAAACGTGATAGAAAAACATTGGATGTGTAATGCAACGACCGACAATGACACCGACTATACAGAATGGCCCAAAAGGAAGTTCTCATTTAAAAAAATGTATACGGTACAAGATATGCCACGGTTAGAGCGTCCGCGTACTGCTTATATACGCTTAAAAATCGAGAAATGATCATTACTATGTTAGTCGATACATCCGTCGTCCGTGTTATCGTCGTGTAAATCTCCTTTACAGGCACCATCGAAGTTGAGGGTTTTAATTTTAAAATAAAATAAATTAATAAATATTGTACTTGTTTTTTCCTCTTTTTTACATATTATTTAATATTTAATGTAGTGTATGACCTAATAAAATACAAATTTCACCAAAAATAATGATAATATGGTGATAATATCCATTGCTTTTAGCGATGTGAGAAATGACTTTTGGGTCACTCTGTATATTATTATTATTATTATTATTATATTAAAACGGAAAACACATAATAAACGATAACTGTATTTTATTAAATACTTACACCAAAAAAAAATCCTATATAGTGTTTATGTTTAATTAAAGTCAGTATTTTTTTTTTCTTAACATGAATTCATTATCTAACACGTATAACACCCCACCCATGATCACTCTATTAATTTCATAACTTATTTTATTCTACACGTGATCGAAATCATAAAACGACGATTCATTGGCGACCGTTTCGGTCTCCTCGGTGTAACAGACAAAACTTGAATTTTTTCGATTTTTAAGAATTCTATCTCTGAGCGTATTCAACTTCGCCGTCAACATGAGTTTGTCACGTTTCAAAATCGTTAATATTTTTTCGGCTTTTGCGGTTTCCCGAAGCATTTGTTTTATTGCTCGGTTATCGCTGTTGTCCGCCTTCATGTTCGTTCTAAAATATCTATAAAAGAAAAACAAATTAAAGTGTATTGGAATAAACAATTTGAAATTGTCTGATACTCGATTGGATCTTTTGGTTTGACTTCGTTTAACATTCTGAACACATTGCTCACTACTTTCCAAACGCCATTTTCTCGCAGATAAACCATAAAAGAAATATAATCATCTGTTGGTGGTGTAAGCTGTAGGTAAACATATTACCTATATATACATCATGATTTATGGTGAAACAAATTTTATGTTACAGATTTTTTTGCAAAATAAAGAATAATATTTATAAAACAAAATCTATAATTTGCAATATAACAATTTAAAACTATTTGGAAAGTTTAATATTTTTAAACACCCTTGGTGGTTTCTGAGAGAGCGACATTTGAAAATCAAATGAGAACCCTAGTTTTTAAAAAAAAATGTATTTTGATCACTCAGTATAGTTAGGTGCATATTAAACTCGTTGAAAAACGTTATTATCATTATTTGTTTTATTGTTTTACAAAAATAAAGATAATATTCCTACGTTAAAAATTTAAAATTCGATTAGATCTCTAGAAGTTTTAATTTTTAATTTATCGTATAGGTATATATGGACAAAAATTATTATAATATAATATGGGTTAAAAACGTTTATTTCCTATTAATTTATTAATAAAATTACACATTTATTATAAAAACTAATAACTATTATACAATACCGTATGTAATATTTAAAAAAAAAATTATGAGGAGACAATATAATGAATATTTTAGATTGATATCCGTCGCGGTCAATTGCAGTTCGTAGTGATAAAAAGTAACTCGTATAGGTTCAAACGAGTTCGACACTATACCTATGACCATAATAATATATACTGTCTTGCATCCGTCCACCTACGTCTTATACTCCTATGTACCTACTCAACTGTATAATAATTAATAATGCAGATTATTATTTTTGTTCTTGTCCGCGCTTATGAGACATACATATTAGTCTCCGGTGCGACGATCGGATTACGATAATTTACGATTACATTATATTATTTTACAGATTTACGAGTTTGTCTCACATGTTTTCGAAATAAAATACACACCGCTCAAACGAAAACTACCGGACCCATTTCACAACAGAATGATTTTTAGATTATTATGTTATAATCACGGTTATCCAGATAATATATGGCTATGGGCGAATTCGCGGAGGTGTTATAAATTATATTATTATAAACAGCGGACAACGCCTCTTTCGATTTTATGAGAGTTCATTATTGTCGATAATGCCCATTGCATTATTAAAACAGCTACGTATAGAGTCCTTGCGATTTGTATAATGATGTCTTACCGCTACCGCTACGTAGGTACTATTAATAATACAGCATAATGTCGGTATATACCTAATATATCAGAACCTTAAAACCACTAATGGATAAAACGGAATAAATAAATAACGAAAATGAGTAGTCTCATCTATAATATAGGTTACGCGTGTTTTCATTCCAATATGCTCGTAATACATTTAAAATAATATTATATATTTTTATATCGTTATCAATTATTATTCATCGAAATTTCAAAACATACATATAAATATTTGGCACCTTACAGATCAAATTACTTCAAACATAATAACCGAATCGCCTTCTATATATATATGGCTGTACCTATCATAATATTTTAGTTGTGAAAAACGCGATATAGAAAATATTAATAATATAATATAACAATGAGTTATACCAATATGACTATTACATTTTTTAGATCATTTTGTAAACGTATCTTTTTTATTATATTAGATTTACTACACGGTCGATTATTTAAAACGACCTATATTTATACAGAATACCATAGTAGTTATATAAGTTATATTCTTGTTCTCAGTTTATTTTTGTGAACTATTTATAAGCCAGATGAATTTTATATTTAGCGTTATATGTTTAGAAAGTCGTACACTTGACCGATAGTTTTTACTTTATTAAAATGCAGCATAATTGTTTTTATAATTTGTTTCCTAGACGAACGTAAATGCACGCAGACACAACCGATCGTTATGATATAAAGTTTAAAATTTGTATTTATTTCCTAAGCTTCCTGTTTTGAATCATTTATACTTTTACTATTACTTTTTTGTACGACTATAATATTATGAGTTATGACCCACTTTTTAGTTAAGAACCTCATGTTACGAATATTAAACTGACAAATCAACGTCAAGGGGTAATAGATTAAAGTAATAATGCTATTATTAATTATTAATTAATAGTATATTCTATAATCAATGATAACCAATTAACATTGCTAACAATTTTATGAAAAATATCTGACAAAAAAATGCATGGTTACAAACGTTACAGTATAACCGTTTAAGTAAGTTACTTCTTCAGTGATATGATTATTGACACGAGTATAATTTATAATAAATGTGTTTTTATAATAAATATGCAAGCATGACATACTTTTATACTCTCGTGAAAAATAAATAAAAATTCAAAGACTAAAACCAAAATAATTAAATGATTATAGTATCTTATACAAACGTACTTTACTATACCTACCTATGCTTCCAAATTAATTAAGTAATAATATCAACTAAAACATTAATATCAACTAAAACATTAAAGTGTATTTTTATTAAACAAACAATAACAAAAACATACTTGTTTATTTTACTTTTTCAACACAAATAACAACTTACCTTATTTAAACGATTATTATTCATTTTAAATGTATAATATATTGTATGTATATAAATAAAACTATTTTAGATTCGCATGTGAAGTCTTAAACAATGCGTTGTTACACATATTATTGTTATTAAAATAACAATTTAATGAGTTACGATTTTAAAATTTAGTATCTAGTTAAAAACAATTAGGTACATTCGACTTTCCCAAAAACATAAACGTTTGTTTTTTTAGCCAGTTTAAGTAAACCACCATGTCAAATAATTATTATATTATATATTAATTAATTTAGTTGATTTAAAATATAAAATAATATTTAGAACTAATCTACTACACTGCAGTCTTTATTAATATATTCAAAATTCGTGGTAAATATTGATAATAAATACCTATAAATTATACAAAATACTGCAGAAATCGTACTAGTTTATAATTTACAATGATAAAAATTGCAAATAAATATTGACTAATATTAAGATTTTAAGAATAATGTAAATAAAATATGAATTGATCTAACAAAAAAAGTATCAATATATAGACAGACGATATATTATAACTTCGTCACTTTCTAGATTTAATTTTAAACTTGATAATAATTTTAATAAATATATATTTTTATCACATTAATCAAGTGTATACTTAAAACTTGAGTAGTATATAGGTATTGATTTTACCAAATATTTCTAATTCAAATAATACAATTTACGAAATGTATTTTTAAGGAAAATATCGTTTCAAAAATAAATGTTACAATACATATACTTACATATTATTACGTCGTCATGTCGACAAAGAATCTCGCAGATTTCTTATAGAAAACCATAAATAGTATTACATGCGTACAAATACTTAATAGTATAATACAATCATTATCTAGACCAATTCTGAGAGAAACTGTTTTTATTTTTCTAATATCCTCATATTTTGTTGAGGAAAAGAAAATCGATGGCCTTGAAATTCTTGTATATTATGAAGAAACATTTAAAAATATAAAAAAGACAAAATGATAATAAATATGAAATTAAACATATTACCTATTTTATTTAATTAAATTAACTGACTAAATAAACTCGCGGTATTCCCGAATTAACGTATATATTTTAACAATATTACAAATTTTATTTTTTTCAAGAAATACATATGATGAATATGATTATATGAATCATAAGGTCAAATTATATTATATTGTTTTATTTGGAAACGTTTTATAGAATATATTTATATGAACAAGTATATGCATTGTACACGTAATAAACATGTTTTGCGTTGGAATGTATTTTTTATGTAATCGTAAATTATTTATAAACACGAAACGGGAACATTATTACTTAGGTACCGCCTTTTGAAGGATAAAATTATTTATTCTTAATATACAATAATTCAATTGTTAAACGTTTCTATTAATACCTTTTAGTAGCATATAATTATAACGTATGGCAGTGGTGCATTTAAGGGGGTCTAAGGTATCGAAAAAATTTTAGAAGCGGTAAATATTTTATAGCAAAAATATATTATTACATATATACAGCTTACAAAAGAAGATTTTAATAGGGGAGATTTTACCCAAGGACGGGAAATGTCTAAATGCGCCACTGGTATATAAGGTATATAAAATGCACGGATACGTGTATAATAATAATAGTTTTTTTCGTTTGTCCAAATAATGTGGGCATATGTTATTGTTTTAATTTATTCTTATTTCGCTAAAATACGAGTCTGTTATTGATATTGATATTCAACACGTCAGTATTTCAAATAATTACACCGAAAATAAAATATCAATTATCTAGTGATATTATTGTGATTTTCACGTAAACTTTAGTAATATCTACGTATACATCCGTGTTTACCAACTTATAAAACGCGAAAAAAATTATTTACCCCAAATTGGTCGCAAATTTGTGCCACCAATTTTTGGTGAGTCACTGTATGTTAACTAATTGCAAAGATAAAATCATTATTTTACTTAAAATCTCAATAATTTAAAAATTTCATAATAAAAAAAATTATACACATTATATTATTATGCAGTAATTGTTCGAGAAAAGCACTTTATATTTTATTGTCGTATATATTACCATTTAAGTATAATAAAATATATTATATGCGATGTGATATGGGATGGAGATAAAGTTCGTAAATAACAATAAGACCGTCTGCGACAGTACGGATTCCACCTCGGAATGCAAAATGCGAAAAACGAATTAAATTCTTAAACGTAAATTAGATTTTTTTTTTCAAATATCGACGTGTGCAGTAATCGAATTATTCGCACCGATCATATAATATATCCGTTCACAAAGACAACTGATATAATATGTATTTTTATTATTATTCGTCAAGACAATGAATCAAGAGACTTGAGCGAATATAATTTTTAATATATTATAGGTAGTACCCACATATATATTATGTAGGTACAACGTTTTGTCAAGTATAAATGAATCTTGAAGGATTATCGTGTATATACAGGGTGATTATATTATATTATATTGTCATTCTGTACTATTTTATTTTTCTGTCAGACAAATATTATAATTAAAAAAAAAAAACTATTAAAAAACGTCAACTGTGCTCAATAATACTAAAAATTGAACTATTGATCAAGAGCTTTAATATACATATTTGTTGACAATGTGAATATATTTTAGGCGAGCATTATGATTCGATACAAAATAAAGATATATTTCATGAAGTCTAGATTGAAAATTAAAAAGTTTTTATCACAATTTATATGTTTATAAATATAATAAACAATATAGGCATATTTTCTCTCTTATACCTATATATATATATATAAACACATATTATATTTTTTTTAAATTGATTATTTTTATTTTCATGTTATATGATATAACTTATATCTGCTTATTTTACAATTAATTTTGAATACTTTATATAATTATTAAGTTTATAAATTATTTTTTTCATTAAAAAGATGAACTAATAATTGTATTTTTGAGTTAATAGAAAATGTTTCTTTTATATAAATACTCCTAATATAATATTACAGGCAGATACATTCGTTCAAATCAATAAATCTACACTATTATTACATTTTCACTACTTATTTAATATATTAAATTACTTACGAAGAAAAAAATTAATTACATGTTTAATCAATAATTTAATACAATGCAATAATAAATATATCGATTTGGATATTTTTAAATTTTGTAATATAATTTTTTTTTAACACGCGATCTCTTCAATTTACGTTAAATAAGAGGTAAAATAATTACTGTACACACGGGTACGATAATTCAATTTTTTAGTTTTTTACATTTAAATTTTTACAATTTAATATATTTAAACATATTATTATCCCTGATGGCTCTCGTAAATTAATAATAATAATAATAATTCGATTGACCGATCGCGAAAATAATCAACAACGCGTTTACCTAATTATTTGTTTGTAGTTCTTTTTGCTAATCCATACATTCGTTTATTCGCCAAGCTTCCTATCCGTACTGTTGGGCCTATACTCGTTTTATTCATCGAATAAACTATTATTACAAGACAAAAGAATCGCCCTGTATATACACGTAACAATAATTATTATAGGTACCCGCGTGTTATTATAATCGTTTAAATGTATCACCCGCGGGATGGGAGGGAATGTATCATTACATGCACATACAGGGTGATCGGTAATTGTCACGTTTCAAAAGTAATGGAAATAACATCGGATACGCGTGTGTCACGCGGTTTAACCTTTTTTTTTTTTTTTTTTCCGTAACGCGAAAATACGAACACCCTGTATGTATAATGCGTACACACGAGTAGATATCGTTGACGGTTTCTTTATTGTCCTTCTAATACACACCGATATAATATTATTCACGTTATAAAATAATATTATTATTATTTTGTTCTTTCTTTCTTTCCGAACCGGCTATTATGGTCATCTCCCACCCCAGACGCCGCGAGAACGAAAGCCAAAGACCCGTCACTTCTTGCCGCCGCGTGTACACGCACCGCAGTTGCGTCTGCAGACCGCGTGTTGGCGTTCGACCGTGGTTCAATAACACCGCGCGGGCCGTACGAAAAACGTAAACGTGTTCAGAAGAATGTTTAAACCTGGCGACTGATCGGATTACCCGTAAAATACGTACACACGCTACTCGTCTGCCGTGACAATACTATTAATATAAAATATAGGTAAGTCGAATAATTTTATAATATTCGTGTGCGATTTATCAAGAGAACATAATATTACAGGACACGGGTATTATGTATAGAAAAAAAAAAATTATAACAATCTCGCGATTGTGTATATTATGTGGTCCGCAAAAAAACTATACACGTTCTCCATCGTTCTAACCTGTTTGCAATATAATATTATAATATATTATTATGTTTTATAATATCGTTTGACATGACTACACGCACGACGCGCGTATCATTAAATCGCGATGGACATTATAATCGATATTATAATATCGAATCCGGTGAATTGTGGCGGATTGGCAATTTCGAAGTATAGGTACTATTATTGTCACGGAACTACCGTAAAATGAAGAGGAAACTTTACAAAAATAAACTTATCCCGACTTCGTCACGGAAGTTTTTCTCGCGATTTCACATAACATATACAAAACGTATACGCGTTAAAGTCTCTGGCGCGCGGTCGACAATAAAATATATATTATTATTATTTCGTTTGAAAAAACAACATAATATTAATATCATATAAGAGTTACCTACTATCCGTATAGATTAAATATTTTAAAATTATATTGCGCAACACTTATATGTAGGTACATTATATTATACAGAGATTGGCGATACTCGTGGCAATTATAATATTTCACGTTTGATATAAAATATACGTTCAGGCATGAACAAAATGGAAAATACTTAGATTTATAATATTTTTATAATTTTACACGTCATGCGATGATGGTTTTGACCTCATATTCGATATATAGATGTATTGCAACGCGCGTGAATCATTATTACAAGACTTTTTCCAGTGACTTATTTTTTATCATGTCCGTTCCGGTTTCATCCGATCTTATTTTATCCAATATGTATTAACATATTATTATAATATTGATCGTCTCCAATAGGAAATCAATAGGAATAATGTACGACGATTATATACATTACAAATTTATATTATACGAACAAATCCATTATACTGATGCTATTTGAAACTATCTGTTGCAATAGATAAAACGATTGGTTTATAATATTTATAAACGCCATTTGTTGGGAGGTTTTTTATCTCCGATAATTGACATTTTTGAAAATAAATAATTGCGTGTTACTATAAAATCGAATATTGCTGTAACACCAAATTCTGATCGCCCTGTATATAATACCTACGTATAATATAAATTGCAATAGGTATATGCACCAATTACTTGGATTTTTCCTTTCACTCGCGAACCGGGAACGACGTTTCACTTTCACGGTTTGCCCGCGCGCGCGTTGTTTGCCGACAGTGTCTACGTTACACATTTCGCACGAATAAAAGAAACGGGTTAAATAAATAAAAAACTGAAAATATATTGACCGCGTTCGCACACACATTTCCCCGGACATTATTTGAGTCTGGAAGTTTTCTGTATAAGTTACCTACAAGTTGTTTTTTTTAAACAAACAAATCAATTTATCAAAAAAAAAAACCATATTCTCATAATTATTATAGATATAAAGAGTTGAATTTACTGAAAACGTTAAAATTGTTGACGTGTTAAATTATTAATTTTATCGAAACTTTATTGATTTTAGATATATTTTAATATCATCGCGTTTATTCATTGTATAGATTTTTGCAATCTCGTGGCATATATATATATATATATAGGTATAATTAAAATAAATAAACTATCATGTTAATTTTTCAATAAATTAAAAAAAAAATCAAATATATTTATACTTATTCAAATTAAGAACTTTGACCAATCAATATTTTCAATGAATTCATCTCTTTGAATAGATTATCTTGAAATATTATACATAAAAATAAAAAATGTATTTTCCACATTTATTTTATACTTAAATGTTAAATCAGAATTAACAATTTCTATTATTAGATGACTCGTAAATTATATACAATACAATATTAATATTACAATCGTATTTGAAGTTATAAAAAATTAATTAAAATAATATATCATAATTTTGTCGATTCCACCTCCCATGGTCACGAGGATTCTCGCCATCCATTGACGGATAGCTGCTCTGCAGCACGTCCGCCAATCGAATTAAAACCGAATTTCGCGTCTGTTAATAGATAATTAAATATGAATCGAGATGTATTGTTATAACACGTGGAATGGAAAACGGCTGCACGATATAAATAGTAAATACTGACATTGGCTTTTTATCGTGTTCGGCGCCGCGTCGGTTAATGATTCGTAATCATAAAATAGAATATAATTCGTAGACTACAAACACCTGAGGGACGTGTTACTATAATTTAAAAAATATATAGTTAGAGTCTTAGAGGTACACACAGCGCTAAACGTGGAAAGAAAAGCATATTATTTTCTCTGTGCTTAACGTACCGGACAGATCAAACTACTGGCACAACGTTGTTTTATTAGCTGTGTAGAAAATAAAATGAACAAATTCGTTATAATTTTTATACAAGTGCTATTTATCAATATTTATATCCAAAAACTGCGAACAAATATTTAACATTTTTTTAACATATCAATAAGTACTTTTAAATAAAATATAATATCAACCCGATTTTAAAATCGACGACATTGTTGTATCAAAATGATTTGATAAAAAAATTAATTACATATGACGCCTAGAGAAAATAAATATTATTACTTTAAATTAATGAAATATTGGAAAATATAATTTTATAGTCAAATCCATTGTTTATAAGAAAAAGCAATTATATAATTTCACTTTTCTAGTCTTCGTAGATGCGAAATCGTCTATAAAATTATCAAATGATTTAGTTTAGTTTACAACCAAAGTCTTCTCGATTCATATTGACTAGACTTTGTTTTATTTTATAAATCGTAGATAATAATTTTTTGTAATCTTCAGTTTATAAAAGCCTCGTTTTTCATGCGGGTTAGTAAAAAATATACTAAAATTGTCATATCTATATATTGTGGATAATAAACTTTATGAGGACTTTATACACATATATTTTGCTGTATAACTAATCTCCATCTATCCAAATCCAATATAATATAGCAAAATCATTTTGTAAAATGTCATCTAACAACAAAGTTATAAGTACCTACTTAATTTTTTTCATATTTTTAATAAATATCAGTTCATTGTCAAATGACAATTATAAAAAAAAAACCAAGAAAGAACATTGCAACTCTCCGACTTTTTAAATTTGATAATGAGTGTATAATCTGTAAGTTTCTTACTCAAATCCCAAATTAATTTTAAATGACTGTATTTGCTATATTTCTTATTAGATAAACGGAGACAACAAATATAGGTATAACCTCCTCTAAAGGTGGCAATATAACATAAGACATTTTAGCAAATATAATTGGTTGCAGACTGAAATGAAACAATCAATGAAAAAGCTTAAAATTAATTTTAAAAAAACTTGGATCCGTAACACATACATTTTAATCGATCAATATAATATCATGTCAACATTTAATAAGTCGACTATCTAACAATAAAAGTTTATTTGTTATTTGACATAAGTATAGCTATTTTATTATTTTTTAGCATCGATCGCCTTTTGTGCGAAACGTGCATATTATAGTATGATACATTACAACAATCAGCGTAAAAATCATAAACCTAACCTAACCTAACGCAGTCGATATTGAAAGTAAGATTATATATTTGAAATTTAGTTTACCGAACTAGTGCCAAACAACAAAATGGTACCTACTGATATGTTACAACACGCTGTCCTCACGACATTATTATGACGTAACATTTTTTTCCACTGAAACGTATAGGTATTAACAGTATAATTTTATTACGAATATATTTAAAAATAATATAATGCGACCATGACAAATTACCGCAATATATATTTAATACTCTTTTATGTTATAAAGGTCGTGAACAGGTCGTGTGTACTAAAAAATTACTATATAAAATATAATAATACATATATTAACAATGTTATAATTTCTCGCGACTTATCCTTGAACCGTAGTTAGTAATAAACAATTTTTAAACTAATTGCTCTTCGAACACTAGGAATCAAAATCATTAATTTGGCGAACGAAATAAATTAGAAAAAAATAAAAAAAACTTTAAAAGCAATCGCGTTGATCCATAATGTATTAAACTATTTCAAATGAACGCACATCCAATTTTTTTCATTCTATTGTTAATAATAATTTGTAAGATGAAAACAAGACAACCGATTGTAAAATATATTATAGTATTTTTAATACGATTCGCTATTCGCGAAAACAGAATTATACAATATTGACAACAATAGTAATGAATACCCTCTATATAATAAATACTAATTACAATAAAATGAAACCATCATTTATGGACACCGCGCGAATATTTGTAGTACGTACGGTAGGTAACAGCGTGATCGATTTATCAACGCCGAACGTGAATAGCATAAACATAAAAGCTTAAATAAAGACCCCTAATCGATTTTATAGACCATTGCAGTATATAGAGATATTAATTATCTCTTTTCGTCAATGCAATACGAGTTTGCAGGTTTTTATCATTTTTATTTCGTAAATAAACCTACTAGTTATTCGATGTTTACGACCAAGTATTTTTAACCCGATTATGGAAACAATAATCTAACGAGTTTAAAAATAATCATCGCATACTAATATTTAGTTGAATATACTCTGCAATAACAATAAAGAATTTTAAGTAATTATAATATCATTAAACCTATCTAAAGACGTCAATCGAATTAATTCTAGAGTTAAATTAAGACTCATTAAGATAATTTTAATATATCTTCATGAAATTGTAAGTATAGCCGTATAGGTAACATATTGAAATGGTATATAAATGTGTCTGTTTAATTTTACAACTATATTATATTTTTTTATGTTTTAAATTACACGATTTCCAGCATAAAATGACGTCGCTCCAACGATTATCGTTCGTTCCATCCGTGAACAACATGTCTCATCAAAGACTCCATGACAGTGATGAGAACTCTACAGACGATGACGAAAATTCACCTTTAACACAAGACTTATACGGTGGAAGGTGATTAATAATTATCTTTTATAATTTTATTAACATATGATATTAATTTCCAGTGGCATGCTCAGCTTTTTTGAAAAGTGGGGATATGAATTTTTGACTTATCATAAGTTCGAGGAGGTTTTGCCCACCATATCTCCATCAAATTACCTATTAATTTGATTTACATTTTTCCCTTAAAAACTCAAACCATTTATAAAAAATACCTAAATAAATGGTAATATCATTTAGGTACATATTTAATAGATTATAAAAGTATACTTATATAAGTAAGTACATATTATATTACATATGATACATAATATTATATATCTGTCTATGACCTTAAGCAGAAATTTACAATAATTTTCAAGTGGTTTAAGATGCCTTTAATTTACTACCATGGATAGTGGACACCCATCACATAAATAAATAATATTTATTACCAATTTACCCCTAGATTAATCAACATATTATAATCATCATTAGGGATTTTGATACAATGTAATTTTTTCTGGTGTTTCTAAATTTAGCTCTGTAAGTAGAAAATGTTATGTTTTAGATAGTAGGTACTGATTATATTAATATAATTTTTATTTTGTATATTTTTATGTTTTTAAAGCATTTTGTCAGTATTAGATCATTTTTCATAAAAATGTATTTTCTCCTACAATTATTAATAATTATTAAAAATAAAATAGTACCCAATAATGATAAAAACGGGAAGGTCAATTTAGGACGTTCTTTCTTCGTCTTTTCGATCCTCGAAGAAATTAGTGGTTAATTATAATATTATTAAAATTTGAATGAAATAATTTTGCATCAGAAAATACGATACTGAGCGAATTTTAATATGAAAATATATTACAATATTGATAATCCATTCCAAAATTTTACCAGGAATGTAAATTACTTATGTAAATATTCAAAATATATTTCAAATCCCTAGAATCAAAACTCAATTAGTTATCACGAAATAAAAAAATTTTAAATAATGGAAATTGTAATTTTGCCGATTTTTCGCTATTTTTTATAGTTTTTCTCATCCTAAGGAAAATCTTTTGAGAAGTTCAAAAAAAAAACTAAATAAAGTATCAACTAAATGCAATTTGCTACAGAAAGCATACCCTATTTGTGGTAATTGAACCATTATTTCTACCCAAAAAATGTTTTCATTCATAAAATAAAAAACATCTTTGTAAAAATAATACATTCCTCGCTCCGCTCAGAATCTAATATAATCGTAAACGGAAATTTACTATTAAATCTTAAAATTTGACAATATAATAAAACCATAAATTCATAAATGTATAATATTTTTATATATAGGGTGCCCCAGATCTATTTACTAATTGGAATATCTCCGCAAAAAATTACATAAGAAATATAATTTTTCCAATAAGTAAAAAAAATTCTAAATATCGAAATCTTGATTAAATTAAGAGATCGACACGTCAAAATTATCATATAAATATACTCTTTAAAATAGCTATCTTCAAATTTTACAAAACTTAAAAAATAAAGAGTTTTTTTTTATTATTTTTTTATGAGACGTATTTTCTTAAACAAGTAATAAAGGTAATATTATAGACTGTTGCCTAAATAATAATTTGAAAAAAACTGCATTCAAAAATTGTAACTTTTTGCGAAGATAATGCAATGAGTAAATAGATCTGGGACATTCTATATATATATATATATATATATATATATATAAGTATCAGTACTAATAATGTAATAGTATAAGAGATTAATAAACCGAGAAAAATTTAAGTCAAGGGAGAGGATATGACACCTTCTCCCCCCCCCCCCCCGCTCCGTGAACGCGCCCCTGATGATGTCCATAATATAATGGACATTTGATTTCAGCCAAAGGACTTTGGCAGACACCAAAGCATGGGACGTTTTTCGCGATTTGCCGCCACGCAACGACAGTGGATCCATGGCCAACCAAACGTGTCTCGAATTTACCGTACGAGTGCTGAAAATTCTAGCATATTTGACCACGTTCGTGATGGTCCTGTGTTGCGGAGTTATGGCTAAATCTAGTATGTTTTTCATGACGTCTCAAATCAGAGCCGATCGCGTCGTCACATTTTGCAACAAAGAATTAAGTAAGTATCTAATTTTTAAAATGACAATTTTTATTTTTAAAAATAAATAATTATAATATTCTATAATCCCTTCGTAATCCTTTATGTTGTGTTTTCTTCTCCTTCAATTCTCGCTTATATTTCTTATAATTTAATGTAAATATTATAGGTACTATTGTATTGTTATTACCTATTATTATTTACTTAATAATAATTAGTAATTACTATTATTTGTTATCAGTTAAGATAAATATATATTTTTTCTAAAAAAAAATATCCTAAATCATAATAATAACACGTATAAAATCCATGTAAATTTACCCATTGATTTTTTTCACGTTTTTGTATAGGTCGTGATAAATTGTACGTTGTCAATTTACCAACGGAGGAACGTGTGGCGTGGATATGGTGTCTGCTATTGGCTTTCATCGTGCCGGAAATCGGAACCCTGATAAGATCTTTGAGAATTTGTTTCTTCAAGTCATGTAAAAAACCACCACTTTTCGATTTCATGTTTGTACTCATCATGGAAACCCTTCACGTTTTCGGGCTAGTCATGTTGGTGTACGTGGTACTTCCGAGTTTAGACGTTATTAAAGGTGCAATGCTCACCAATTGTCTGTGCTTTGTGCCGGCTTTCCTCAGTGAGTAACAGCTAACCTACATGGCTACATAATCGTGATAACACCGTTTTTTATTATTATTTTTTTTAGATCTGGTTTCAAGAACGACGAAGGGATGCAAAACAAACTCGGAAAAGTCTGAAGTCTACGCGAAAGTCCTGATGGATCTTATCGCCGTAGGATCGCAAGCGACCGGTTTCTTTTTGTGGCCCTTGTTGCATCCAGAAAAACAAATGAATAGTTTAACGATACCAATTACGGTGTTTTGCATCTCTTGTGGCTACTGGGAAAACTACACAACAAAACATACATTTTTCGGTAAAAAATTATCTTTATAGTCATAAATATAATTCAATTAACATATCAATTAAAGCTTTTTTATTATTATTATTATTATTTTAGAAAGTTTCATGTGTAACATTAATTATAAAATATAAGGTTATGAACTTAATGCACTAATAATCTAAGCTTTAGTTTTAATTTTAATTTTTATATTAAACTTAAATAAAAATTATATATAGGCAACATTAGTTTTTTATTATTTTTTAAGTGTAGATACATACATAAACTAACTATTAGTATTATGTCGTCATAATTTTATATGTTTATTAATAGTTAAAATTATTTTTCAATCGTACTTCATAATTCGCTAAGTAACTCATAATTAATTAAATAAACTAACACGTACCTATTTTGTTTTTCGTAATGAAACTGATTGTTTTACTGATTGGATTTTTAAAATTCAAATTTTTAAATATACATCAATATCATTACACATAACTAAATAAGTATACCTATTGAATAATATGAATTATAGGTTCAATTTCTAACTAATATTTTGCTACAATAATAAGTGTATTTACACATTATTATATTTAAAATATAATACTATTAAACTAGCCTATAGGCTGTATTTCTGTAACCAGTAATAATATAAAATATAATATGTATTAAGTAAAAATGTTAATTGTAACAAATCTACCAATGTAGAAATATATATTTTTGAACACAAATAACACATTATTTTCATTTTGACGTAACCTTGATGAATTGTTATATTATATTTTACATTCTGAAATTCTGAATAAAATAAAATTATTTTTGTAAAACGAAACCACAACGTTTTAAATCCAACCTAATCATAACGAACACGAAAGTAATAAACAATAAAAATAAAAATTTCTATATTTATATTATAACTACTAAAATATAATATGAATTTAAAATAATTTATTGTTTTTAGGTTTTATGAAATTTGCATACCTCATTAAAGACAGAATGAGAAGGACACGATATTTCATCTATATGCTGATGTCTATTTGGAAAATGTTATGTTTCTTTTGTTTTATGTTGGTGGTGATGTTTTTTAAGGGTGAAAATGTTGCACAAATATTTTCATTGGTTAACGCTGGATTTTCACAACACAAAATTCAAGTTCTCGAGGTATTTATTATTAATACTATTATATACAAATGGTGTAGTTTTTATTTTAAATGAGTCGATTATTTAGGTAAATCAAGTGTCACGAGGTGGAACTATTATACCAGATTTCTCTGATATCGTTACAACAGGAGATTCAATTGATATTGAAGCAGAATATGTTACTGCGATACACGTACTTATTTTACACGTCATATCGGCATATCTTTGTTACATATTTGGTAAATTATACATTTTTATAATTTACATTAAATACAATAAGTCAATAATAACAACAAAAAACGATAGTTGGTTTAATTCAATACACCATTATTTTATTAACAACCATCGTGAGAATGCAAGCTTCGCTGAATAAATAATTTTAACCGTGTCTATTTTTTATTATTTCATCAATAGGTAAATTCGCTTGCAAAATTATGATTCAAGGATTCAGTTATGCGTTCCCAGTAAATCTAACAGTGCCGGTCACCATGTCTGTATTGATAGTTGCATGTGGTTTACGTCACGATGATCCTTGTTTTTTCCATAATTCTATCCCCGACTATTTATTCTTCGATTCTCCGGATGTAAATTTCTTAAATAATTTTATTACTAAAGAAGTAAGATTTAAGGTGATTATCCTAAAATCAACAGTATAATTCATAACTTTATACATTTTTCTCTAGCACGTCTGGGTATGGTTATTATGGCTGTTGTCACAGACTTGGGTAACGTTACATATTTGGACACCAAAATGTGAACGTCTAGCGACCACTGAAAAGTTGTTTGCGAGACCTATGTATGATTCTTTGCTAATAGATCAATCATTAGGAATGAACAGGAGATGTGACGACGAAAAAGACGTAAAAACTGAAGTACGCCTTTTTAGCCAATTTCGTTTTTTTTTTTTTTTTTAACGATATCTCGTCAGTTTGATTGTAATTATTACTTATCTAGGACTTGGCTGACCGAGAAAAAGAACCAGATGAATACTACGAAACAATATCGGTGCACACGGATGTTAGCAGTACGGCACCTAAGACCGTAAAGAAATCCGACAGTATTACTAGGATTTACGCTTGTGCGACTATGTGGCACGAAACTCACGAAGAAATGATGGAGATGTTAAAGTCAATTCTTCGAATGGATGAAGATCAATGTGCCCGTCGAGTGGCACAGAAATATTTACGAGTAGTTGATCCAGATTATTATGAATTTGAAAGTAAGTTTAGTTTTAAATAATTTTTTACTTCTTAATTTTAATAATTACAAAATATTTTTAATTAGCTCATATATTTATGGATGACGGGTTTGAAATCAGTGACGTAAACGATGATTGGAATCAGGTAAACCGATTTGTAAAACTTTTAGTAAGCACAATCGATGAAGCTGCAACGCACGTGCATGAAACAAATATCCGTATCAAACCTCCAACTAAGTACCCCTCACCGTATGGCGGTCGTTTAGTGTGGACGTTACCAGGAAAAACAAAGCTCACCGTACACATTAAAGATAAAGCTAAAATCCGGCACAGAAAACGATGGAGTCAAGTCATGTACATGTACTATTTACTTGGTCATCGATTGATGGAATTGCCAATTTCTGTTGAAAGAAAAGAAGTTATAGCTGAGAATACATTTTTATTAACACTCGATGGTGATATCGACTTCCAGCCACACGCTGTCAGGCTTTTAATCGATTTGATGAAAAAAAATAAAAATCTAGGAGCAGCTTGTGGTCGAATTCATCCAATTGGAGGAGGTTGGCTAAAATTAAATCGCCATAGTATATCTATCTATATGTATACGTCTTATCGCTGTTTTTTATTTATAGGTCCATTAGCATGGTATCAAGTATTCGAATACGCAATAGGACATTGGCTGCAAAAAGCCACGGAACACATGATCGGATGTGTCCTTTGTAGCCCTGGATGTTTCTCATTGTTTAGGGGAAAAGCGCTTATGGACGATAATGTCATGAAAAGATATACCTTAAAATCTGACGAAGCCAGACATTACGTCCAATACGATCAAGGTATCCTATATCAAATATAAAATTTGAAAATATTTTAAAAAAACAATTTATATCGCATTTTTGTATATATATAAAAAAAAAGGTGAAGATAGATGGTTGTGTACGTTGTTATTGCAAAGAGGATATCGAGTGGAATATTCAGCTGCCAGTGACGCATACACTCATTGTCCGGAAAGTTTCAATGAGTTCTATAATCAGCGGAGAAGATGGGTTCCGTCAACAATGGCAAACATCATGGATTTGCTTATGGATTACAAGAAAACTATAAAAATTAACGATAACATTTCGATGCCATACATCAGTTATCATGTAAATATATTTGTTATTTGTTTACTTTTTAACAATTTTCAACAATTTACAATATTATTTTTCCGCTAATTAAACATTCGCTAATTTTGTAGATTATGTTAATGGGAGGTACCATTTTAGGACCAGGAACCATATTCCTCATGTTGGTAGGAGCCTTCGTGGCTGTATTCCATATCGACAATTGGACCAGTTTTTATTACAATATCATACCAATAGTGTTATTTGTATTCGTATGTTTTACGTGTAAATCAAATATCCAGGTAAATTAAATTATGTTATTTTTGGTGAATTGTATGACTCAGTTGATTAATTTTAATAACATTAATTCATGATTATATTGTACAATATCTGCTATCATTAATGAATTTTGAATTTCTAACAAATTTAATTTATTAAATTTATTCAAATTTATTTGAACGAAATGGGAATTTTGTTTTGTTTTGTTTTTTTAAATAGTTACTATTGGCACAAATTCTATCGGCTCTGTATGCGTTAGTCATGATGGCTGTAATTGTGGGTACGGCTCTGCAGCTGGGCGAGGACGGTATCGGATCACCTTCTGCAATATTTTTAATTGCCATGATGGGTTCGTTTTTAATAGCAGCACTTCTCCATCCACAAGAATTCTCTTGTATCGCATACTTCGGTATATACTGGCTGTCAATCCCATCAATGTATTTGCTTTTGATATTGTACTCGATTATTAATCTCAATATTGTTACGTGGGGTACGAGAGAAGTGCAAGTAAAACGTACTAAAAAAGAAATGGAAGCCGAGAAAAAGGCGGCTGAAGAGGCGGAAAAAAAAAACAAACAAAAATCAATGCTCGGTTTCTTGCAATCCTGGGACCCGAATGATGACAATGAAGAAGGCTCGTTTGAACTTTCATTTGCCGGTCTGTTCAAATGCATGTTTTGCACATACCAAAAACCCATAAACGAAGGTCAACAACTCGTGAGAATAGCCGATTCTTTAGACAGCTTTGGGAAACGAATGGATAATATTGAAAAGTTAGTGTCTAATAAATAATATATCCTATTCCGTTTGAGAACATTGTTTATCTAAACATGTTTCGCGAACTTTTGAAATAGGTCTTTAATGGACCCGACGGCAGTGGCACGTAAGAGGAATGTTTCCACTAGTAGTGTACCACATCAGATCGCTTTGGACCCAGTACAAGAAGAGACTTCCGAACATTCCGACGAAGAAACCGACGAAGAATCTCTAGGTACGCAACATTATTATTTAGTATATACTTTACAGGTTAAACTTGTTTCGTTTTTTGGATCTGTAACTAACAACACGTTTTTCAATTAGAACCCAGAGTGGAAAGAAACGATGACATCAATCCTTTCTGGATCGAAGACAAATCGCTGCGAAAGGGTCCGGTAGCGTTTTTATCGGTGGCGGAACAACAATTTTGGAGAGATCTGATCGACAAGTACTTGTATCCTATCGACGAGGATAAAAACGAAAAAGCTAGAATTGCTGCGGAATTGATAGATCTACGAAACAAGTCGGTGTTCTCGTTTTTTATGATCAACGCATTGTTCGTGCTTATCGTGTTCTTGCTCCAGCTGAACAAAGACAAACTACATTTGGACTGGCCAATAGGCGTAAAGACAAACATAACAACTGTAGCGGAGACGTCAGAAGTAAATTTAAGCGATTGTTTTTTTTTTTTTAATAGTAGTAAATTATTAATCATTTTGTTGTAACTAAATGGTTTTCTTCTAGATCTTGATTAGCAAAGAATATTTGCATTTGGAACCCATTGGTTTGGTATTCGTGTTCTTCTTCGCGTTCATCATAGTAGTGCAGTTTACCGCCATGTTGTTTCATCGATTCGGAACGTTGTCACACATACTAGCTTCGACAGACTTAAATTTGTGCTGCAATAAAAAAGTATGTATAGAATATAACGTTGTGCGAAATTATACTCCCAATTTCAAATGAATAATTAGTAAATTCTTAGCGCACTGGGGCGACCCTGGTACTTATTTTAGGGAAGGCAATTTTTTAAAAAAAAATTGATTATCAGTATAAAATATAAATGATTTGATAAAAAAAAATCATGTTTATTTTTTATTAACAAGTTATAAGTTAGATCTTAGATACATATTATATACATTAAACACATACAATTAGTTATAATTTATAAATAATTTGACATTTTGGCTGAAGTACTGTACAATTAATGTGTGTATTCGTATAAGAATATTTATTTTTTTAAATATTATTGAAAAATAATATAATTTTATATATTATTAATTAAATAATGTATTTAAAAAAAAACCTAGAGGGGCGACCACCACGTCACCCCCCTAAAATACGACCTTGCACTCAGAAAGTCGAAGATATTTTCCTTTTACGTGAAATTTGTATTGTTTAGTATTGGTTTAATAGGGATATAAGGGAGAAACAAAGACTTTTTTTTATTCGTGCTTTTTTTTTCCAATAGACCGAAGAATTGACTCACGACGGTCTTTTGGACAAACAAGCAGTCGTCATTGTCAAGCACCTCCAACGTCTGAGAGGCATCAATGGCGATTTCGACAACGAGTCGGGTTCCAGCGGCGACAACGTGGGTCGTCGGCGTACCATTTACAATCTGGAAAAACAACGGCAGAAGACCCGAACGATTGGTACGCTGGACGTGGCTTTCCGCAAGAGATTTTTACAAATGAAAATGGGAGAGGACGAAGACGAACCGCAAGGTACGTTAGTTATAATAATTACGTATTATAATAATTACTTTTCCCCCGCGAATAAAAAATTCCATCTTGCCTAACCTTTGACGGTTTCCAATTTAAACGCCTATGTATCATAATTATTTTAACAATATTGTGCGATAGAAACACTCAAACGAAATGCATTACGAATGTAATATACGACTATAATCGAGTTAGTAATTGTATTTGTGCACCTACATTAATAAGAGAAAGTAGTTCGTGTCCGTCTTAGTTCGTACTTATATATATATGTGATGGTTTGGTATTACGATATTATTATTTGGTTTTCATTTATACCCTCGATCCAATCAACTTTCTATATTATTTAAACGATAACATTCTTTAGAGCGTTCAAAATACAATTTAAACTAAAACGCTGTTAGTTTTGTTTTTTCGGTTTCTATATAATTTTTATCCTATATTTTCTTAGATGACTGTAAAAAAAATTAACATCAGCTATTTCCCTTGACTCGTAAAGCCGTGACTGATGAAAATAATATTAGATCCCTATAAAATAAATCTAATCAGTTTCTCGTTTGAACACATAGTCTATACATAGGTACTTGTACATCATCTTATATTAATATGTATTCAATAATTTATAAAGACAATATAAATATTAATTATAATACGGTATTACGGTCTATCGTTTTAAATCGAGATTTTAATTTTTAATACCGAAACTCGTATCAACTCGTATCATTAATATTATTGTTCAATAATTAATACAAATAGAAATATGAGAATAATAGGATTTAGATAGGTGGTAATAATAACTAATTATTTTAAAACAAAACAAATCCGTCAGTTAATTTTACCAAACTTCCGCAACAGGCAACAAGATTTGATTTATTGACGAACTTGATAGGTACTTAGTAATCGGTTTGGTCCAAAAAAGGAATCGATTAATATTAGACATTAAAAATTAGTATTGTCTAGTCGTAAATCAATACGACCTATACTTATTTTAATCTACGAATTGAATTACCTTTTTTTTTTTTTAAAAGTTCGGTTCAACATCAAAAATCAGTGCTTGTAACATCATCACTACTATGTTTCTTTGTTTTTGGACAATATGTTAACTTGTAATTCTCGTAACTGTAATTCGTGTAAACTCTATCAAGGCCACTGTAGAACAGGTTACTATAGTTTAGGTTAGGGTATTTTAAATACATCGAAAATTAACATTTCAACATTTTCAAAATTTTCAAAATTTAAAGTTCAATATTTTCATTTAAAACCTATTTACTTGCCCTCAGAACTATGAACTTGACAAATTTCAATTGTTTTCATTGTTTTTCATTCAAAAAAATCAATCTATTATGGATTGACAAATAACAATTTTATCCTTCCCATTTTTAAATTATAATAATAATAATAATATAATAAAAAACAATAATATAAATCATATATGTAATTTTGTAAGTGTTGTTTTTTTATCAAACTTAGGTGGTACGCCTGTGCTGGGTAGAAAATTGACGATGGGCAAAGAAGTAAGACAAGCACTAGAAGTGAGAAGACGGTCAATGCAAGCAGAACGGCGCAAGTCTCAGATGCAAACGCTCGGCGCCAACAATGCATTCAACCAGACTCAACGGCAATCGAACGCGGGCATCAGCGTTAAGGACATATTCAAAGTGGGTAATCAGAATCCTGCGTATGAATGTGACGAGAACGAATTGCAGACGATCAACTAATCAAAATAATGAAAATTGAGGGAACATCTCCCCGCTTCTTCAAAGCTTCGAACAACGGCAGACGCCAACAACGCGTTTCTAGTCAAAACGTTTCTTTTTATAATATGGTTTCAATGATTATAAAACATAAATATTTTTTTGTATAAATATGCACAACTTGAGCGATGAACCACTTTTGTATCGGTACGCAAAGTTGGTCAACAATGAATTTTGATATAATGTACTGCTTCTTGACTGTATTTTTTTCTGGATTTACATCAACTGCAGAAAAAAACAATTAAATGACAAATTTGAATACTTAATTTGTGTTTTGTTCATATTTTTAGACAGGAAAGTATTATATTTTGTACTCATTTTTTTTTTTTTTTTATATAATATATTATTCGATTACCATTATATAAATAATACTATTGCTCATTTTTTTTTTTTTTTTTTTTTGTTTCAATCAAAACACAAAACAGTGATTGAATATTACTGAATTTATTGCCTTATAAAATATATCTTAATATAATAAATAAAAAATCATACTTAATTTCATAAACAAATACCTAACATATGAAGTGTACAAAAATAAAACACAAGTTTTGCTTTTATGGTATATATTTATGGTATGTATGGTATTGTTTTATCGATAATTATTAAATTGGTAAATAATTACATTAAAATAATGTTACAGTTTAGCAATTTTTTATAATTAATGTGATATTATTATACTAGAAAATGTTATGGATACAAAAATAATATAAATTCTTAAAAAACTCATTGAACAATATTTCTAATGGCAAATGATAATCAAATAGTAATAATAATTAAATTAAAAAATATTAGTAGTTTAAAATATCATAAGGAGATATTCCGGTTTTTCTTTTCATAAAATGTTCAGCATGCTTTTCCGGAGTTACATAATATGATGCAACAGCTTTGTCAGATAACATTAAAGCTTTCCATTCACCCTACAAATTAAATCATATAAATAAAATTTTGTATATTATTAACATTATTAATATATATTTACCAGTTTTTTGTATTGTTCAGTATAGGGAATAACAAATATTCCTTTAGAATAAGGAACTATAGCATCTAAACGCTCAAACCAAGGCCATATCATATAATCTACCATATTTGGGCTGTCACCTACATATTGAATCAGAATAATAACTTCATAAATATAAAATTAGTTATAATGCTTATTATATTATAGTATAATATTATATCAACTTGCCTCCAAAATATTTTGATCCTCTTTTTGCTAATTCAGCTTCAACCGATTTCAAACTATCAACAAGTTCATCAAAATTCCTTTGTGTTGGTTCAGGCGTTATCATCATAAATTTATAAAATGCTGTTCCAACCTAAAATCAAAAATAAGCATTTATAATATTCACTAATTTTTAATTGTAAATTATTATTAACTATTACATTCAGTTTTAATAGGAAATTAATTTACTTTTCCAAAAGATTCTATGAAAATTTTATCTAAAATCTTCTGTAGTGGACTACCAGTCCACAATGGTAGTTGTGGATACTGTTCATCAAGAAAATCAGCCAAAAATAAGCTTTCAAATAAGAATACGTCATCATAAATCAGAGCTGGCACTTTACCCGCAGGGAATTTTCTCAAAAACCATTCTGGCTTTTCTGACAAATTTATGTATACTGTATTATGCCTGTACAAATCACAATGCCAACAAGCAATTAATACATAGGAAGAATTCGCAAAATTTTTAAAATCAATCCAATTCATATCATGACTTACGGTATGCCTTTAATATTTAACACCAACTGGATTCTCTGGGCATACGGACAAAAACGCATTGAGTAGAAACGCAGTGAGCCCGGTACTTTGGGCGGTTCGGTAGAACCTGAAAAGACGACAAACAATGAGTTAGCAAACATGTGTTTATTGTATGTATGACTAACTAACTCCTTAAATTGTCAATAGAACTGCATCAGTGTCTTTGTTATACTAAAACATTTTTAAAAATCTTTAACTGTGCCCATGTTTAAATACCTAACTATATATTTATATTTTTAATAAATAATTCATTTAAAATTTCAATCAAATTTTTAAATACAAATTATTATAAGTTAATCTATTCTGAATGTAAATTACATGATAATTCTTTTCAGAGGAAAATGAAAAATGAGCTAAATAAAGTACCAAGTAGATGCAAGTCTCTACCGAAAACAAAACATATGCACACATAATTATAAAACCATCAGGGTACATTCTTCGTTTCGCTCAGAATATAAAAATTATCTATAGCCTGTGGGCCGTTTAGAAAAAAAACTGATGGTAAACATTTTTGCTGCCTCTGACCTTCAACTCTGCACACGCTTAAGGTACTTATTAACTATCAGTTTCACACACTACATCATCACTAATCTTCATTATATGTCTTCCCTTACAATTTCTAGACCACTTTCTTAAAAATAATACATAATTGCCTTCGTTTTACTCCTACCAATACTTAGTCTTTTCCATTCAAGTTCCCTTCTGGTTTCCATCATTTATGCCTCTTTAATAAAAACATAATGTACAAATATTTTAAATAAAATTATATTGATTTTCTAACATATTTTGATATTTGGTACTTTACTTTACAAGTTCCATTACCGTAATTTTATTTTTAAAAATCTAGCATCCCTAGGGGATTATGGTCGTACTTACCTTTTGTCAAGTGTCTAGTGGCCATAACACGTTGTTTATTATGGCTTACGGACCACTGAAATTCCGTTGAACGTGCGTAGAGCGTAAGTACGAATATAACTACCCGGATTTGAGAGCTTAAGTAGATAAAACTTGTTTAGAGGCCAGCGGGGAGCGATAAGACGGAATTGATAAGTGTTAAACTGTTAACGCGATGACGCCAATCACCATTTCCAGATTAAGGACATTCCCCTCTGATGGCAATCTGACCTTCGTGGATTAAAATTAATTTTTTTCCTTGCAATTTTATATTTTTCAAGAATGATTAATATAAAACTAGATTTATAGTCTAGAATCTCTGTTCGCAGGCTATAGACAAGAGTTTAAAAAAAACGTAGCACGCTTATTACCTCGACAAGGAATATTTACGAATCGTAAATAATTAAATACCATGTTTTTGGAAGTAAAAATTTCGTGTATAAATTGATAATAAATAAGAAGTAGTAAAATCTTAATGAGTAGCTATGGCAGCCCCTAATTTTTTAGTGTGCCCGAAACAAATTATCTAGTCCGAAATAGTAAGTGTAAAATACGGATTTAAGTAGTATATTACTTTGAAAAAATAAAAAATAAATAGTATATACGTATTACAAATCAGTGGCGTCATTTGGGGGGGGGGGGGCACTCATACATTTGCCGTAGTCTATAATTAACCAAATCCTAAGTCGGCAGATTTCAAAATTAATAACCCTTAAATACAACCCCTTAATTAATTACCGATTACAATAAAATAAAATACCCACCAAAAAAAATGACCCCTCCCACTCATGTTCTTAAAAACAGTCGGTAAATTTATGGGTCTGCCCTAGTCTAGTAAAAACTGAAATGACGCCACTGTTGCAAATACGTAGGTATCTATGGTAGCCATACCTATGTACAAATAGTTATAGTCAGTTATTCATTTTTCATCAAAGAATACACAATTATTTGACATTTTTTAATAAGAAAAATATCTATAATCCATTACAAATTTATAACAAAAATGGTTTCACTTACTCGTATTTTATATAATCAAATTTTAGATTATTCATTCCAATAATTTTGATAATAATGAATATATATTATCCTCTAACGGTTTAGTATAATTTTAATGTAGATACCTACCTACATACAATTGAAATATGCGTAGACGCGTAGTACGAGTTTGTATAATAAGAGCCGACTCATAGAAAAACTTGTAAAAATTGGCTTCGCAAAAAAAAATTATATTTAGTCAAATCGTGTCAAAATTCTATCCAATTCTAATACTCGACTACTAATTCTTAAATCTAAAGTAATTAAATGTGATTCATCTAAAATATCTTGTTAAAAATGTGTGCTTATATGTGTTACTGATATTTCATTTTCCGATACTTACTCATAATAATACAAATTAAGCATTTTTAAAAATATTGAATGAAAAATATTTCAAAATTTAGAAATTTCAGCAATGGATTACTAGGAACAGGATTACCCACAGAATCGTACTGTTCAACTATGGACAGGAACTACAATATCGTCATTGCCCTGGGACAACATACTTTAAATCTGGCCCTGGTAAGTATATGAGAAAATAAATCAATACACCACATAATTTGAGGTTCAAAATATAATTTAAAAATTAAAAACTATGCTGTTTAAAAAGGAAGACAAAGATTTTTCATCAAAATGTTGTGAACTTGAGTAGAAAAAATATAACTACTTAAAAATACGGTAACATAACATGGTTCAGAATTTTTAAATATTGTTAATCAGTGAATTTTAGGTTAACGGCAAAGTGTAATAGATCAATTTGATTTGAAAAACATTTTTGAATCCAAATCATGTGCTAAAAATAGGTTTTACCATTTAAAAAAGTACAAGTTGTATGCACCCACCAAGTGTTAAGAATTATTTGAAAATAGTTCATTTCAGGTCCCTTATATCCTCTAAATATTAATTTCAATACAAGGTCATTCTGCCAAAATATTAAGTGTTACTAAATTTCAAGATCATACTGTATATATATATATATATATATATAATAGATATTTATATGATATAATATGTGGATTACGACACTGTAAAATTCCATATATTGTTTTGTATTTATTTCATTTTATTTATTAAATAAAATATTGTCATTAAATTTTAACAAATAACATCATAATTCAATTTATTTTTTTAATAATGGAAACAAAACAATATTTTTACACAGAAAAAAGTATGACAATATTCTTGATCAAAAAAACACAATAATGAAAATCAATAAACTCCTCATAGTGAAGTTTATTTTTAATTTTGGTAAGTTCAAAAATAAAAAATAATAGGTATTATTGTATTAATTATAACTATTATAACAATAAACTTAAAAGTAAAAAAAATCAACAATTGACTAACAAATTAACATAAAAAAAAATGTTTGTATATCTTGAAAAAATAATTATACAATTTAAAGTTCAAGTCTGTCTCAATATCATTTTTAAAGTAATCTACCTAATGAACACGTAGGGATACAAACATAAAATAATGTGAAAACAAAATGTATATTAAAACAAATACAATTTTTTAGGACTTCAAATAAAATTAATTAATTTAAAAAATGATTTAGGTAAAAAATAATATGGAACAATATTATATAACTTAAAAACAAATTATACTTTAAAAATCCAAGTTGTTTCTCTTTTTTTAAGGAAATTTACTAAATTATAGGAAGACCAAATGACTAGAGTTGCATTCCAAACCACAAATTTAAAATATGCAATAAACAAATTTTTATTATAAAACTTGAACTAGTATTGTTAGATAACTCCATGAAACTTCAATTATCAGTATAAATTGGATTCAAAATTACTCCGGTAAAATAAATAACTTACAATAAATATAGATTTTGTAATCATGTTGATTCTTTCATTAATGAAACTGATATTTGATTTGGTAATATTATTCTAAAATGAAAAATATTTTTACATAGATATATACATTTAGTTATTAAAATTTGTTAACCATTTAAAAGATATCAACAATTTATAGGTATATTGATTACGCTTCACTTTTGTACTTATTGGAATTCAATCTATGATGAATTTAAAAATTGAATAGAAATAGTCAGTCTAATATTCCAAAATAATAAATACTTTTCAAGTATACTCCCAAAAAATATTTAATTTTAAATTCTTTGTTCTACCCCCCATTGCTAAACGAACCAATTGATGGCCAATTATTTTGATTAGTATTATGAAAACATTCTTTATTGTAACTATTTTTAATATCTAAAGATTCGGCCATTTTTACTTTGTCACATTCTTTTGTAGATGTACACAGCATTTCTGAACATTTGACAGACTTTTGTTTCTCATTTACAAGTTTAGTGTTAGATTCTTTGTCAATAGGTACAGTCTTAATAATATTTATTGATGATGAATTGCTATCTTTGGAATTTGAAATAGTTTTTTTATTCCCTGGAGCATCAGGTAATACCTGATTAGGGTAAACCCTAATACATGAGATGGTTTCATCGGTTTCCAACAATTTGTTTATCAATTTGGGTCTTAATACATATGATGTATTAGATTTATTATTGGTCAATTTACCTGATTTCAAAGAATTTCTATTATCATTAGATATTTTGTCTTTGACTTTAGACTCTATAAATGACTTTTTTCTAGTGATCATAACAGTTTTATTAATTACTGGACTTGATTTCCCATTCAACATTTTCGTAATTAAGTTCTTTTTAAGCATAACTGGTTGCAGTTTATTTTGACTTACTTTTGTTCCATGAATTTTTGAATGGTGGCTTGGTACTTTTAATAATTGTTTAGATACATTGTTATCAAGGTTATTATTTTTGACAACACTCATTTTAGATTTATTTTTAGATAATAATCTTGTTTTCGGTACAGACAAAGATTTTCTATTATTTTTTTTAAGATCAATAGCAGTAACTGATAAAACTTTACTACTGGTTTGTTTCTTGTTTTTATTTTTTCGTTCTAATAAATTATTATTTTTTGATATCTTTGTTTTGCCCTGTTGTGAGTGACTATCAATTTCATTTTTCTCAATCATACCTTGATTTAACAATTCATTGTTAGATAATGTAATTTTATCAGTTTTATTTTGTTCATCATTATCATCTAACTCTGCTTCTTCATTGTCTGAATCAATATGAAGACTTTTAATAGTTTCATCAGAAAAACTGCAATTAGCTTTATCACATTTGCATGTAAATAAACCACCCTTTATTTTCCAGAAAGCAGTACCATAATCATAACTACAATTTATAAAAATTAGTGATGAAAAATTGATGCACTAATAAATTACACAAATTATTGTACATATTGCTCATATTTACCTTAATTGTTCATATTCCTGGATATCTTGAACAGCAAAAAATGCTATTCTAGGAAACCTTTTATCGTGGTGATTGATAAATGATCGAACAGACATAAGATTTGGATCACATGAATGGTTAATAAAACGTGAGACATTACTATAATTATATGCATCAATGCAATATAGTTCAGTAGCTCCCTGAAATTACAAAAATAAAGATAAAGACAATTGGAATTAGTTTAAATTATATTTGATTTAATTTAATTTTAATTATCAAAGTTCAATATATCATTTTAACTTACAGGGTTTTCTAAATTAAACAAATATGAATCTTCTTTTAATTCATTTGCTTTTTGGTCAGTAACTATTTCACCAACATATCTTAAAACATAATTTATCGTGTTATATTATAATATAAAATTTAAAATTAATTAATTACATACTCGCATACAAATGTTCCACGTGGTATAGCTTGTCGTGTTCTTATTGCCCAACCCATATCCTTATGCCTATATAATTCCAATTCTACTTTTATACCTTTTTGAATAACTCTATTGCCACACCGTTGTTTATGACATCTGCATCGCCAATTACACTCATATATTATAACACTTGGATCTATTAGACATACATTTGATACATTAACAAATATTAAATAGTGCTAATAGTTAAGTAATAATAGTTATTATTTATTATTAGTACTCACTAAAATAATCAAAATCCGAATTCAATCGTCCGTTTTCATCATATAAACATTCACCATTTGCTTGTACACATTTACAATCACTTGTATTACAAGCACCTTCACAATTACAACTCTAAAATTAATTAAATTAAATTAATTAAATACAATTTAAAAATTAAAAATTAATCTTACAGCTATATGAGACATAGCTGAATCAACATAGTTTCCAACATCGTAACAGTTTTCTTTAATATATGTAAATTCAACTGGTACTTCATCATCAATATCATTCACACATCTAATTGGAACATCTTCACAACCATGAGTTATATCTCTATGGAAAAAAATTAATATATATACATGTAATTGTGTTCTTAATATAAAGAATGAAATCAGAAGTAATAATAAAATAATTAACATACTCGGAAATAAGAATAGGAGTGGTTTTCACAAAAATGGGTGTTTGTGGATTTTCTAATTCTGTTTTGATTTCCATGTCAACATAAACTAACGGTTGTATGACAGTAACTGCCTTACGTTGTTCTGGCAAAACATTTTTCAATAGTTGATAGCATTTAGTATTTGGAAGACAACAATCAATAGGTCTTTTTTTCCCTTTGTTTTTATGCCATGCCATAGCACCTTTTTCTAACAAAAATGATACTATATCGTAGTCATTTTTACGAGCAGCAATATGCCTAAAAATGATTTTAAAATATTAATATGGTTCATAAACTATAGGTATGTAATAAAATAAATATTAATACTTACAATGCAGTGTCACCTGCATCATTAAACATGTTTACCTCAGAATCATATGTCACCACATGTTTAACAACGTCAAGACATCCAGAAATTGCTGCCCAATGTAATGCAACATTATTTTCCTCATCAGGTATTCTTGTGTTTGGTTTAAGAGTAATAAAATACCTAATGAACCATTTACATTAATATGAAATATAATAATAAAATTAGAAAATAATTTTTCGTACTTTACAACATCACTGTGGCCATTTTCACAAGCCCACACTAAAGGAGTCCATCCTCCATTATCTTTCCAATTTACCATAGATTGTCGTTTATTTAATATAACTTTACAACTTCCACATTTTCCGTTCTTAGCGGCCAAATGAAGTGCTGTCATGCCCTGAATATCCTTAAAACAACACAATCGACAATAATACATAAATAAATAAACAATATAATTACAAATACAAAATATCATCAAAAATACTTTTATTTCAGGTGATCCATTAAAATTCATAAGATATTGAACAACATTACTATGACCATATTTAGCAGCTAGTCTTATAGGTGATTTCATCTTATCATCAACCAAGTTAGGGTCGACACCAGCTTGAAGTAATAAATAAACAATCATTGAATTTCCTTTACTACTTGCAGCATGTAACGCTGTTCGGTTATGTTTATCAGGAAATCGATAAGTAAGATTACATTCTGACCCTAAAATATTAAAACAATTTATAAAATATTTTTTTTTTTTTTTATCTTACAAATTATTATCATATTTAATATAAAAAAACAATAACAATACCTAAAATTGCTAAAGTTTTTTTTATATCATTTGATTCGCAAGCTTGATAAAGTCCAAGAACTGAGTACCTGTTTGATAAAATTGAACAATATAGGCTATTATATTATTTTTCCACAATAATAAGATATCAGTAAACAGAATTATATTTAAATTAAATAAATAAGTCGTTTAAAAATCGGTATATAAATATATAATCGATAAATATAAAATTATTATATTAATGGTATTATATAATATAAAATTTAAATATATAAAATATGGTAAACAATAAATATTATAAAAGCGGAAGGGTCAATTTTAAACGTTCCTCTTTTATCCCTTCGGTCCTCGGCAAAATTAGTGGTTCATTAAGATTTGAATGCTTATATTACATTTGAAAAAAAGTTCAAAGCTCTATATTTAGTCAAAATATTAACCAATCAGTTCCAAAATTTTACCATGCGTATAAATTACCTATGTGAATATTCATACAATTTTCAAGTCCCAACGATCAAAACTCAATTAGTTACATGAAATAAAAAAATAAAAATAACAGAAACTGTAATTTTGCCGACTTTTCATCATTTTCTGGTAGTTGTTCTTCTAGAAAAAAACTTTTGAGAAATTCAGAAAATGTGCTAAATAAAGTACCAACTAAAGGCAATTTGCTATCAAAGGCATACCCTACTATTCGTGGTAATCAAACCATTATTTCTACCCAAACAATTGTTATTGACATAAAAAAAAAAATCATTGTAAAACCTATAATTCCTCGCTTTGCTCAGAATCTAAAAATAAAATAAAAACTTAACAAGTTTTAGTTATATTATGTTAATTAATAATATTTAGTATTTACCAATATAATTTTTTTTCCTTTTATAAACTTACTAGGGTATATATATATTTATATATACATTTTTAAAAATTAATCATAAAATAGTTTTAAGTATTCATTTCACAAACAATTAAACTATATTTTCTATATTCTATTCATATGACATAACTATTACATTAGTTGTTTATATGTATTATAAATAAACCAAATAACTTTCATCTTAATATTGAAGTTTAATAAACTTACATAGTACGATTGGGATCTATAATTTCATCCTTAAGTTCTTTCAGATACCTAGTTAACTCAACTGCATCCATATCTGGTGGACAATTGATATTTGTCAATTTTATATCTCCTATTTCAACAGTTATTTCAGGTAAATTTTCATTGAGCATTATGTTTGTATCATGCAATACATGTCTTTTTAGTTCTAATTCATACACATCAGCAATACCACAATGTGAACAACCTTTTTCTTTTTGATGACAACCAATATGAGAAAAATGTTTATTTTTACACATCATAAATATACCCTGAAAAACAATTTATATCAAGTAAGCTCATAAGTCTCATTCAAGTAATAATAATTTGCATTATATATCTTAACTGAAAAAAAAAAATTTAACATGATATCCTTGAGTCAATCACAGATCTGGGGTAGTGATACGAATAATGGGGTAGTAACCGGAGCCAATTTTTAATTGTCACTAGTACAAATGTTACATCTATCTATATATTCTACAGAATCTTTAAAAAAATGTTTAATTAGAAAGTAAATATTAGAATATGCAATGACCATTCATGGACAGCAGCTACTGCCTATAATAACTGAAGGCAGTAGCTATCACAAATTACTGATCGTAAATTTGAAATGCGTACAATGTTGTGGCAAGTGGCACTAGATTATGAATATGCGTACGAAGGTGCAATAAATACTTTAATAAAAATGAAATTGAATCATATATAAAAAACTATTAACTAATTACTTTAAATAAAAATAATAATTTACATCATACCTCTGAACAAAATCTTCCACAACGTGGACAACTTTGATGTAAAAAAAAACGTTTCAAATGGTGTACACAATATGTCAAAAATGGCAATGCAACATTTGCTCTTAACATGGGCATATTACCATACGTGTCAAGATGATAGGCTAAACCCATGCATGTGAACAATTTACCATCTATACAGTCTACAGCTTTACAAGTAATTTTTCCTTCGTCAATTACTATTACTTCAATAGGATCATTGCATAAACATAAATTAATTTCTTTATCTTGTAAGTCAATATCACTATCATTCATATTATTATCTAGAAAAAAAAAACAATAAAATACATTAATAATGCAATTTAATCAATTCAAGTAAAACTATAAAATTATATACATTTATTAATTATTATTAATACAAATATTATTATACCTTCCACATCAATGATTGATGAACAATTATCCATATCATCGTGGTCATTTCTATCACTTGATATAAATGTACCAACCTCACTACATACTGAAAATAAAATAATTATATTAAAATAAAATTGTAGGTACAATTTAATAGATTTATTAATCAATATAATAGTAACCTGACACTGAAAGTCTTTCTGAATTTGTTTCCGATGAGTCTACTTCAAAATTTCCAGTTTCAGCATTTAATTGTTTACGGATTACTTTTTTAACAGATTTTTGTAATGATTTTTTTTTAAAAATATTATAGCGTCCACCTCTGAAAAATTTCTTCTTTTTCTTCTTTTGATCTGTAATACCTTCTTCGCTTCTTTCCTCTTTTATTTTTATATCTTTGTCAATCCTATTTTCACCCTCGTTAATTGATGATGTATTGTTAGGAACATTACTAAGTACAGTTGAAACTTCTTCAGGTTCTTTTTTAATTTTCTTGGGTAATTTTTGCTTTGAATTTACATCAATATTGAATGTTCTTTCTTTTCGAGCAATAGCAGACTTCAATACTGATTGATTACTATCATTAGATCTTCTTGATGACCTTTTAAGAGGTTGAACTACAGTGTCAACATCATTAACTATTTTTTTTCTTTTTAGACTATTAGCACTATAATCTGTAAGATTGCTAGAACTTACATATGAATCCGGTTTGTTTTCATTTGGTCGTAATGTTAGGATGATTCTAGGTTTTTCTTCTTCAGTCTCGTCAGAATGATTTGTAATTGATGAAGTACTATCCACTTCAGGGTTTTCATACATTTTCTTTCGAGATCTAATACTAGCTACTAGTTCCTCATCTACTTGTCCATTTAATTTTAACATAAGTTCTGCTATCTCATCATCAGGGCTTTTTTCTATGGGTTCTTCTTTTACAACACTTTCTACATTACTTGTAGTCACCATATTTTCTTCTTTTACATAGTCTTCATTGTCTGAATTCCCTTCATTGATAAATCGGCTCTTCATTCTAGATAATATTTCTTGAATGTCAGGTCTACTAGGTTTTCTATCTTTTAAATGATTCATGTTTAAAATTGTAAACGTTGACACTACCTATTTAAAAATAAAAATGACAAAAAATTATATTATAACATTATTTATTATTGATAAATCTAGTTCATACATAAGTATACTAATCTAGTCCATCAAATATAATCAATGATAGTGTTTAATATTATCTACTATGAAAACCTTTTTAACATTTTTTTTACTACTTTTTATTATAAAAATGAGATAACAATAAACATTAATTTCAAGATGTTATCATATATTGTTTCAAATCATTTAATTAAATAGACAAAAAAATGTTTTCAAGAAGTAAATAATGAAGGAAAAACATTTATAGAAATTAAATTGTAGTAATAATAACTTGTCTGGTATTTAGCCTTGGAAATTATATTCATACAGACAAAATCAAATTTGTTAGTATGATGACTACCCACAAATGACTAATGTAAAAAAATAAAATTAGTCGATTATCAATAATATTTATCGTAGGTAGATAGTAATCTAATTATAATAACATTATATTGTTGTAATCCACATAATGTGGATTGTGCAGAAAGAATGAATTTTTTTTTTGCTTATAACAACATTATATTTCAGATAACTAGGTGGAGAAAAAGTTTAAAAAACAATTCACAATATAACCAACAGCTAGATAAAAAGTAATACATTTCTACAAAGCCATGTTTATTATGAAAAAGACTATACATTAGAAACAAATCATGCGTGGTTACGAGTCAATTATCTATTAAGGTGTAGGTCCAAATCGTGTACGACATACAAAGATATACTGACGCATATGTAGTATAAGGTTTAACCTTAATAACGTTTATTGACATGTTGCGCATATTACATCAGATACAGGGCGATAATTTAATACTCACGTTCTATACGGACATGTTCCAGACTCCCGAGTGGATTTGCTGTGGTTGCAGTCGCGGCTCGTGTGCAATCGATGGCCCTATGTTAGAGCGTCGAAACGTTCTTCGGACATAGGGACCATCAGTCATACGTGTTCAACGGTACACGCGAATAGTTCGAAAACTCTGAGGAACACCGCTGGCCGCTGGGCATTGGTACACTGCGGGCTCAGACACACGGTACAACGGTGGAAGAACGGTGGTGACGGAACAGGGGGCGTTGTAAAAGACGAAACGTCGCAAGCAATATTCGGGGGGGAGGGGGAAAGGTTCAGCAGCGACGAAGATGTTGTTCAATCTTCAGTGAACGAAAACACGCATGATCATCATCGGTACCAAATTTTATTACACTATCGGAAGCCCACTGTTGCCAACTTCGACGGGACTGTCGAATTTGTAATATTCGTATGGTTCAAGTATTTTTTGTCCGGGCGCGGAGCTTTTACCGCGACTTGTGCATGAGAATACTAATATGGTAAACGGTAATACCGAGACTAACCGCCGTCGACCGACACTCGCGTACGCGCGGCTACGTAGACCGTCGACAGTTCGACACGTCGTCTATGACTGCGGTAGCCGGCGAGCGCTAAGCGTAGTAGACCTCTTTGACCGTTCTCACGATGGCATCGCATCCACGGTTTTTCCACATTAGCCGTTTCTTCTTTCGGCCGAGACTGTGCAACGTAACGACTTGCCCGTACGGTCAAGTTCGCTCTGCCCTCGCGATATCGTTACGGTGTAAGATATCCGACGTCTCGTGCAGCGTAATGGCGTATCACGTTCGATCGGTACGTCTGACGTCAATGTCCTCCCTAAATTATTTCACCGTCTATCGAGAATTCGAGAACGGTACTTACTATTTTAGTTACAACGTAGTACGCAACAATATTGAACCCACGTTATAAAGTAGGTATGCATAGATAAGTACCGTGCGGTCGTACGAAAATCGGCAATGGCGTCCTCGAGAAGAAGCAATTATTATTATTTTTTTTTATATATTTGGGAACCACTGCTCGAAGACAACTCGCACGTATATTATATTGACCGGTGGCGGCGACTGTGGCTGCCGCTGCGGCGGGTTGGTTTGTTAACCTTTTCCCCCTCGCGCGCCGCCGACCAACGCTCGCGCTTACGAATAAGCGGCGGTTTATTGCGAATTGCAATGCATATTATACCCCGCTATAATTATTCCATATTATTGCCATCGCCGACCTAATATTATTATTAATATTTAGTATATTATGATGTAACGAACAACTAACGACGAATGATGATCAATGATCATTACTCATTAGTCATTATTCATTAGTTCATTACTTTATTGTAGTACGTTACTAAAGCACGAGACGACGATGTGCGTACGAATCTCCGCTGTCGCTCGTCGCGATAATTATATTATCTCTACCTATTATTTATTAATAATTTATAATAGATTATAACAATAGTTAACATCAATTAACAATACGTCATCATAATAATTAATATAATACATAAAAGTATACAGCCGACCGCCCATCTAATATTGTTTTATTTGATCGCGAAACACTAAGTACATTTCGAAAGTAATTGATGTCGGATATAGGTAGTATATACAAATTTAAAAATATAATAATGTCTCCGAATGACAATATGATTATTGAATATTTTATACCTAATATCATTTATCGACCGATCGGTAGTAACTCATGGTGCATGTTCTGAGTTCCTGACCACTGCAGAGACGCCATCGTCTTAATGTCTTATAATTTAGTCAGGTGCTAATCTATAATTATATGATAATAACCATCGCAGGAAACTCAAGAAAACTAGTATTTCACGTACCTATAATTATTATCGATCATTAGTCGTCATACAATCATACCTTTAATATACGTAGTAATATGTGTATTTAAATGAGTGGTAAATTATTATACTATGAGTATTAAAAGCTATTTATAATTATTAAATAAACTATACAGGTATACATTAATTTAAGTCGTTCTTTATGAGTTCAATCTAGAATTTGCGTCAAACTCATTAATAGATTGATCAAATTAAGTTTTAAGTGCTTCTCAATAGATATATAAAATAGCCATATTTCCTACTTAGTCTTCTTGGCCAACAGTATTTCTGGTAACAGTGGCGTGCAGAGCTCATTGTATATGTGGGTCCAATTAAATTTTACACCCACCCATCACTAGATCAATTATATAAAAATTACTTACACAACTTTTAGTTCATACTAGGAGCTAGTATACAAAACCTAATAAAATGTCAGTGGTTACAATTTTTCAGCTTTAACAGTTTTACTTAATATATAGATAGTAGTTAATACTAGGTGACACAAAACCTAATAATTTAGAAAGATATATTATAGTTTTTAGCTGTATTCACTATGCCTATATATAATATATCATATAAGTATTTCAAGTAAAGATATGTCATTGTTAACTTAAAATCAGTCTTGTAAAAAATACTTTTGAAAAAGTATTAAAAATACTAAAAAAATACTTTTTCAATTTTAATTACTTACTCGACTACTCAATATTTTCGATTTATACCACCCAACTTTCAAGTGGGTATATATAGGTTAGGTTATATATAAATATAACCCTATATATAAATTATTGTCTGCACGCCACTGTCAGGTAATTATTTTAAGGTGAAAGTAGGCGTTCACTAGAGCAGTGCTCATTGGAATAAACTAATTTTGAAATGAACCAAGTCTTTTGCCAAAAAATAATTAAGGTATTCGTTAAAGTTTTCTGATATTTTATTCGATGAACCCATTTTTCTAAACAGTTTTAATTCGACTTTCAAATAATTTTGATTTATGTTGTGTCTTGTACGTAAGTATAACAAAAATAAGACCTACATATATTATTCTTAAAATTAGCTTTGCTAACATTATTTTTCTTTAAAACCTAAATAGTTATTTTATAATTTTAAAAACCATTAAAAAAAAATCAAAAAGGGCAATGCCTCTCTAAAGTTTTTTTAAGGAGCAATCGTTTAATTTAGACTAGAGTATAGTCTATTCTATAATCAATGGTGTAACTCTATAATACAAGTATATAGGTACGTAAATTAGTACCTAAATTTTTTACTAGAAATGTAGTGTACCTTTAATATTTTTACAATTCTATTCTTATTCTAATTATACATGATACAAGAATGTATATGTTTAGTTTTATTATAAAAGATATAAATTTCAATTAAAATATACCTACTATTTACGGAATATATAACTTTAAATTCAATACAAATATAAATTATTATTAGGTATATAATACATGATTATAGTAATTATTATTATAGTAACTTATAAATTTATAACAGTTATAAACTGTTATAACTGTTATATTATGCATCAATCATATATAAGTAGATAACTCTACCTATGCAACTGAACACTTAACATAATGTTATTATTATATTACTATTAAGTAACGAATTTTTACGTATTTAATGATTAATGAAACATCTATTGGAGATAACAAAAATTACAATTTTTTTTTACCTAACCTATAAAATAAAAAATATTTGTTTGCTAAAAAAAACACTTTTCACTTTAACTATATTATCTATACCGCAGAGAAATAACAATTTTAAAACTAAATATTATAAAATGTTATAAAATTAAATATATATAATGAAATCTTCCAAATATATCAATTTGATTTCGAAGTTCATATTTTTAATGATATACATTGGAGTAACTGCATAAACGTAGCGTTAGGGCTAGGGGGCCCTTAGAATAGCTACAAGTCTGAAGCCCCCACATTAAAAATACATCAAATACTTTATATATACTCTTAGTCACAGCTTTTAGATACTCATATCACACTACACCTATAATAACCCTATGGATAATGACAGGATAATTTAAATAAGAACTCGTTAAAGATTAGGTTAGGCTCCTTGCACGCAACAGTTTTGTATAGAGAATAAATGTAGTCTATATAGATCCGTTTTATGCGAGCCCAACATAAGAATAAAAAACCTGAAATATTTTTAAAGACCTATAGCAGTGACGTACCCTGCAGATTTTTTATGAGTAATATTTTATGAGGAGGCTCATAAACCTATATTTGATAAACTTAAAAAAAAATTAAGAACACGTAAATTGAAAAAATAAAAATTGTTCTAATAAACTTTACCAAATCCTTCACCAAATTCTACTCTAATGCTCTCATCATAGATGAAGCCATGGTTAAATAACTATTTTAGTCATATAGTGCAGCACTATTAAAGAGTGCACAACACTTCATCTTCCACGTGGACTACTTATACAGGATTCTACATAACCGTTTAGCTGCGATAAAAAATGATAATCATACGCAGTGCCGGATTAAGATTTTTTACGCCTGTTGTCTACGAAAATAAGTTACAGACAAAAAAAACATCTTTGTGAAACTAATACATTCCTTGATTCGCTCAGAATCTAAAAATAATATTAGAAGTATTTTATAATACAAATTGTTGTTTTCTAGCCATTTTAAAATTTCTTAAAATTAAAAAAAATGTTGTAATTATTAGGAAAAAAAATTGTAACGATATATTATTTTAATTCCAATATGTCATTTTTCGGCGCCTCTCAGAATGCGGCGTCTGTAGGCACGTGCCTACAGTGTCTAATGGTAAATCCGGCACTGATATACGATTATTATATTTAATAAATAATATTTTATATATTATAAACTTGAACTAAATAGATTTCAATAGTAGCTTATTATTTGTTATTCATCGTATAAAGATTTTATCCGTGTTTCAACGTTCAAATTAATATAGTAAGAATTTGTTACTGTTAACAGTGACTTATCTCAGATTATCCGAAATAATGAATGCATGCCAATATCGGCTATCTGACATTCTATAAAAAAAAAAACCAATGTTTATTTAACGATAAACGGGTAAAGTGAGAAACGCATTGTTTATCAACCATTAACATATTTTGTCATAGGTAAACGTCTGAGCACGAGCGTTAAAATCTGTTTATTATAGGTATTATCAAAATATCAAATAAATACCCACATCGTAATGAGCAAATATTTAAATAATTAAAATTGTTTTTACTATATAGTTATATAATTTATTCGATTAGCTTTATTTATTTATTTTTTTAAAAATGTGTCCCAAAAAACCCATACACAACAAATGAATAATATAGGTAGGTTGGTAGGTACCTACTTGGTTACTTATACGTTATACCCATATACTTAACTTAATACCAAAAAATTCTCAAATTGTGGTAAAATTGATAGTAAGTAGTAATAAGCCCTAGTCAGAAATCTGGTAGAATTTTTTTTACGGAAGTGATGGCCGATGTAGCTACTTAGCAAAAAAAATAGTTTTGCAACACGTTTATATTTATTTTGTAATAAATTCGTAATAAAATTTGTAATAAAAGGATTTTTAGGAGCTTGCGTAAGTATACATAACATAGGTGATAGGCAGTGGCGTTCGTGTTTTGGAAGGTATACGTGGGTATACACGCATATGCTCCCATATATCAGTGGCGTGCAGACAATGATTTACAGGGGCCTGAGTCCCATTTGAAATGTATGTGGATGTCCCTATTTTGGGTGGTATAAAACCAAAATATCGAGTAGCCGAGTAGGCAATTAAAATTTAAAATTTAAAATAAAAATAGTAAAATAAATAAATAAATTATATTAATTATTTGTATTTGTAAGGTAACAATGACATCTCTTTACTTGAAATACCTATATGATATATTATATACAGTCTTACAGCTAAAAATAATAATAATTGATCTAGTGATGGATAGTTGGGTGTAAAATTTAAATGGACCCATATATACAATTAGCCCTGTACGCACGCCACTGCCGTATATCAAGTAAATAAATAAAATATATTAATACTAATAATAATAATAATAATAATAATACTTATTATTTATTATAATATTGTTTATATATAATATGTCTATGCGAAAAGTTATAAATGCGTTGACAAATAGTACAGAAATTAAATTTAACTGACACTGTCACACTACACAGTGCACGTCTATTGAACCTGGATCCACAATCGCGAGAGTGCCGTGTAAATTCTATAAACAGTATGAACTATTATTTTGAATTTATAAATTTCGAAATTAATAGGTATATTATTTTTATAAAAATGTATATATATATTATTTATATGAATCTATTTATGAAGTGATTAAATATTTTTTATCATCAGTATTTTTTTTTATTATGTTACACAGTGTATTCAAACATTTTATTAAGGGGATAAGCCCTCCCTAATTATGCCAGTGAGGTTATGAATAATTTTAGAGGTGTTTACCCCCCCCCCCCAATCCTAGTTGCCTAAATAGTGGTGTATACTCTAGAAATAATTTAGCAAAACATCACTGATGATAGGTATATTATTATTGGTAACTGGAAAAAAGTACCATTTTTTTCTTATAATATTATTTGCTATGTTAATTAGAAACTCGTCTAGGCTAATTAAATTATTTGACAAATGTTTTATTTATATTTTAACAACTTTTATTTCATGAACTATTTTTTAACAATAACTTATTTTTGCTGCTTTTTTCGATGATAATACGTCAGATAAAAGTGCATGTTTGTTAGTAATTTTAGGATTATTGTACTCTAACGTAGTGGTTAAAATAGCAGAACATTTTAGAGAACTATACTTGAACATTTCCAATGAATGTGAAATTTACACGTCTTAAGTTTATTATACGTAAAACCACCTAACAATATTTTTTCATTATTTTTATTACTTTTTATAATTTCCATATTAACTTATTATTAGTAGTAGGTATCACTTAATAACAATTTCAGTCGCGTGCTGAGGGAATACTACAAATATTATACAGACTGGCTCTATACGTTATAATTAGAGTCCGGATTTGTATGCAATTGCATATTTTTTTGTTGATAGTATGCAGCTTGGTGAGTGTAAGAAATGTCGACAATTTGCTTAACAATGAATACATTTGAAAAAGTTTATAGTGCATATTTTAGGGATATCGGCATATTTGAAAAATTTTGTATATTTAAACATATTTTATAGACTTTTTCGTAATAAAGTAATTTTTTCTCTATATTTTTTATTTATTTATTTTTGATAAATGTTAAAATATATTTTTATACAAAATATGAACGTTTGATAAATATATCTTCATGGACATTTTAATTTTAATTAATAATTAGTTTCATGAATATTGTTTGGTAACTAAGTAATTTATTTTTGTTTAACTGAATGATGTTTAGAAAAAAAACTGAATAAAACCAATATAAATATAGTTTATTATAATAAATGGCATATTATATACATAGAAAAGTGTATTTATTTTTATAATTATTATAAAAAATTATATATTTGCATATATTTTGGATAAGATCATATTAGGTGCATATTTCAAGTTTTTTTTTATGCATATTTGCATATTATATTAAGCCTTTTTGTGCATATAAATCCGGACTTTAGTTATAACTATCTCCAAAACTACAATAAAACGTTTTATCCCATCATATTCTCAAGTTATAAATGATAACCTTAATAATGATATTATTATTAAATTTATACAATCACGGTACGGGCGTCCCCAGAGAGGGGGCAAGATGGGGCACTTGCCCTCCCCTGGAATAATGTTATTTCCAAGCAATTGGTAAAATTCCCAATGAGAAATATAATAATGTAATGTAAATAAAATGTATAAAAAAATTTTCATTTATTTTTTAAATTAATTTTGCCCCCTCCTCCACCTAGCAAAATGTTTGGGGACGCCCATGAATTACGGTGACAAAACGCATACTAATCTTTCACCGGCGACGGTGCCAGCGATGACAATAATTCTGATATGTGAACTTATCGGTTACTACTGGCTACTGCAATCAATTATAAAAACAAAAATATATATTTGAAAAACCTCGTTCGTCGTCGTCGAAATATGTGAAAAATATACAGTAGTACCTATAACTACCTATTATACTTATAAAGTTATAATAAACATACTAGAAATATTAATTTATTTTGATAATATATAATGTTTTCATTGATTCACATTTATTGGATACTTTTTTTCCTAATATCATTATTATTAGCCCCCCCAGAATTTATCATTTAAATCGTATACAATGTGTTTATTGTATTAGAGATAAATAATTTTCTCTATTAAAAATTTAGTGAGACCACAATAATCCCTTTTCCATCATATTTGATAGAAATATGCCTATGTGTGTAAGGTGTAATCAATATTTTACTTTAACTACTGTGAAAAATGTGTACCTTTAATCATTAATTAATATTATACGATTAATTAATTGTATAATTAATCAATGGTGTTACTATATAATATAGGTTCCATAATATATGGAAATTTAATTTGATTTAATATTTACCCATACCATTGATTATAGAATAAATTCTATTTTATAATCAATGCCCATTCTAAAGAAGCATATTATGAAAAAATAGTCCAGGCCTATTTGTTACTTATGGAACGAAACAATAGCTGCTAGAAGGGGTCAAGAAATAGCATCTTGCATCTTTAAACACCTTTTTGAAGAATTAAAAGAAGAAACTGAAATTGTAAATTTATATAGTGACGGTTGTCCTGGTCAAAACCGCAATGTATACATGGCAATTATGTTTTTGGAAGTAGTAAAAATATTTCAGTTAAGAGGAAGAAAAATGACAATTAATCATAAATTTTTGCAACCTGGTCACACACACACATGAAAGTAGATTCTATCGATGTTATAATTGAAATATCTAAAAAAAAGTTACTTGCCAGTATTGAAGTACCAAGAGATTGGGTAAATTCAATTAGAATGATTCATCGTAATCCACCGATTATTGTGTCAAAAATGTTTCAAAATGACTTTTTAAATTTTAAAGAACTTTTGAAGATTAAATATGTTCATCGCAAAGTTAATACAAAACATGAACCAATATCATGGAATAAAATAAAATGGATACAGCATAAAACAAATTCACTTGGTGTCTTGGTATCGTTTCCTATAAGTATTCGTTTGACGAAGATGAATTTTTAGAACTAAATTTGAGTAAAAAAAGCTTAAGGAAATCAACAGAAACCGATTTTGTATTAAAACCAATAACTACCACGCCGTTGCCATTACCTGCTGAAAAAATAAAAGATTTGTAATCACTTTTATCATGTATTCATCCAAATAGTAGACAGTACTATGATAGTTTTTTGGCAAATTTAGTTAAAGAAAATGCAGAATACTCAGAAAAAAATGATGACTGATTTGAATTTTTTAAATAGTGTTTGTTATTACCCAAGTTATTTGTATTTTTTAATCATTAAGTTGTTATAGTTTAAATTGTTAAAATAATTTGTTACTAATTTGTTTTACTTTAAATTGTAAAATTATTTGTTACTAATTTGTTAGAAATCTCAAAATGAAATAAAAACTTATTATTCTTTATTAAATTAATACAAAATATAGTGCTATTTAAATTTATTGTTTTAAGTGTAAAATATTCTGTAAAACATACAAAAGTGAAATATTTTTAATATTTATAATGAATAATATTGTTATGATTTGCTATTTAATTTTAATTGAAACTAAGACTAAATTGTGAATAAAAAATAAAATAAAGTTATTTTATCAACAAAATATATTTTTTTTTGCAATCAAACTTATGGCCAATGTCAAAAAAAAAGCAATTAATTTGTTTTTTTTGAGTGGCCAATGTCATTATAAAATTTATACATTTATAGTTAAAACAAAATGACATCCATACAAAGAAATAGAATACAATATTTGATTAAGTAACAGCATTTTTAGAGTTCCTACAGAAAATTTAAGATTTTTATGTAAATTTTAAAAATTGGCCAATTTAATGTTTTAATTCCTGAACATTGTCAAAATTTGACATTGGCCCTTCTTGCACTAAGCCACAGATATATACTGTTGTTTTTAATCGTCCCTGTAGTTCCATATAAAAAAAATTACCATTACTCTTCTCTCCATTATCTTGGGCTGAAACCGCCCCCTACACGGAATTGTATAACCTAATCGATTAGTTTGTTTTTTTATTGATAGCTTGTTGTTACGTTGGTACTAGATGCGTACTAGATGGTACCACAGATCTGTGATGGTACTATAAAATTTTTAATTGAATTGAATTTTTAATAGAAGGTACTATAGATAGATTTAACCACGTTCTTGTGTTTTTAACCGTGGTACCAAAGAACGTCTTATCACTACTGATTATTTTGCATCCGTTATCACTATCATAGTATCACAGTTCCATTTAGTATTCTGTGCTAAAGAAGTATACGCGAATAATACGCGCACGTGTTTACGATTTTTTATTATTTTTCTTTAAAGTTTGGAATATAAATAAGTTTACGTTTAAACATTTTATACTGTATAACTATAATAATTTTATTGTTTTTCCGTGTGTATTTCATTTCGGTTTCTCTGTAAGTATTGCAATAAAACTGTTGAAACGTACAAACAATCACATTGCTTTTGGCGCGTACGATTGTCTAATTTTTTGTTTTATTTTGTTTGTAGATTATGGCAAAGAAAAATCTGAAGAGAAAACAAAAATCGGAAGATATTAAAAAGGAGGAACCGAACGTAGTTTTGCCTCTCGTGCGACGATCTGACGAGCCAGTTACTAAAAAGGTATTTTTACTTCATTCTTTATTCAATCCTGTGCTAAATACAAAACACAAGTATTTTGTTTCAATAAATTATTGCTGTAATATCATCATATAACGTCATACATTAAATGTTGCTAAATTATGTAAATATTAATATGAATGTAAATTTCAGGCCAAATGGATAAACAGAGAACGAGTTCTTGTATTTGGTACTCGTGGGATTAGTTTTCAACATCGCCATTTGATGAAAGATATAATTAAATTATTGCCCCATGCCAAATCAGCTAACAAGATGGAACGTAAAGAAAATTTATTTGTAGTCAATGAAGTTAGTTTTGTAAATTATGAAAATATTTATATATTTCTAAATAAATATTTTTATTGTTAGATGTGTAAGATGTCACATTGTAATAAATGTATTTTATTTGATGGGCGCCTTCAAAGAGATTTGTACATGTGGTTTTCTAATTCTCCAGATGGTCCAAGTATTAAGTTTAATGTAGAGAGCAGTAAGTATAAGTTAAGTAATTTTAATTGAAATAATTTCTGATCTAGTCTGTTATTTTATCTAGTTTATACTAGTGCTGAACTGAAATTAACTGGAAACTGCTTAAAAGGATCACGACCAATATTATCTTTTGATAATTCATTTGATGAGCATCCACAATATTCACTGTTAAGAGAAATGTTCGTACAAATATTTGGGGTGCCAAATCATCATCCTAAAAGTCAACCATTTGTTGATAATGTTTTAAACTTCTCCATAGTAGATAATAGAATATGGTTTAGAAATTATCAAATATTGGATAATAATGGTGCAATAGCTGAAATTGGTAAATTCTATATTTTATTACCTATTATAAACTATCTTTTAATTAATATCCTAACTGTACTACTAGGACCAAGATTTGTTTTGCAACCAATTCGTATTTTTAAAGGAAGTTTTTGTGGTGAAACACTTTGGGAAAATCCGTTTTATGTTACTCCAGCAAAGGTAAAAATTATATTGAAAATGATTATTTCAAAGAAAAATTGTAACTTTTATATATATATATAGACAAGACGTTTACTGAAGGAAAACAAGAAGGATAAGTATACCAATAGTAAAATTCAACGTAAAGCCAAGAAGACAAAGGAACTACTTGCGCCATTTCGCGTTAAACCTGAGAATGAAATATTTAGAGATGGAAACATAAAGGAAAAAGCTAAACATGTAATAGCTCGAAACAAATAAGACTTTAAATGTTGAATTATAATTTTTTATATTATGTGTCAATAACAAATTATATTAGACAAATTTGTTTACAATTAAAATATAAGACACACTAAGAGCCAATAAAATTTGAAAATAAAAACGTTGATATCTTATATACACACACAATTTAAAAATGTAATTAATAATATACACGAGTTTCCAACACAAGACAAAACAATACGAATAAAGTGAGCAAATATAATACAAACGAATAAGATTTTGAGTACAATTTCGAAGTATTTTATATACTATACAAATATATTCTAAATTTTACAAGCTAATTTTTATTGACTATAAAATAGATTTTTCAGATGCTAAATCCATGATTTTAACCAGACATTGACCGAATTCTTCGATTATAATACGTTGACATTCTTCAGCACCAGCATTTAATTTCTTAGCTTCCATGCCACGAGCTAAAAGGCATCGGCATGTTGCTTGTACCACATCACTTGTAAAATACTTGAATGGTTGACTAAAAGAATAAATTTAAAGTAAAATAAATTTGTAATTGTTATGAAAAAAAAACCATTTATTTTAAATAATGATATTACAGTAAGAAATAATTTTAAAAATGAATAGTTGAAACCCTGAATTGCATTTGTAATTCTATACTACTATTAAACCATATAAACTCTATTCAACATAAAAAAAACTAATATTATATTGTTTGCTGATGCTAAATTATTTAAAAAATAAAAAATAATCAATGATTGTATTTACATGAGGATTTAATTTATTTTAATAATTGGTTGTACCTTATTATCAATAAATGTGAAATATTAATTAACATTCAATATTAGAAATTATAGTATTGTTTATGATAAGTATATTGTCTATGAAGATAAGTAAGGTTTCTATAGTCAGTAAAATAATTTGTTGACTTGCTGGTTGATTTGGTTTGTTGGGTGTTGCTTTTAATTCTAAACCATGTCTCAAATCATAAAAATAATTACAAATAAAGCTATTTTAAATCTAGGTTTCATTATGCATATATGTCCAAATTTTAATTATTATGATGCTTTAAAAAATATACTGCATTTTGTCAGAGCACAATTGGAATAAGCTAGAAATTTTAAAGTTTAACGCCCATGCCATTCTAATTTTGATGGTATAAATATATTGATTTAAAATTATTAAATAACTATATATTACACTTCTTATTTGTTGGACCAATTAAATTTAAAATTAATACTAAAACTACAAGGAATCAAGACTGCTATTTAATCAATATTTCTAAAACTTGTTTACAATAACCATATTTTAATATACTGATGGCAATAGGAAAGTAAATTTTAATTGATTGTAAAATTATGTTGTGATATGTTTATTTTGTTATATATATATAGTTAATTTTAATATCAATTATTGTGGCTATAGTTTTTATTATAAATATGTATGTGTACACATTTTATTCAATTAGAAATTATTTTGTAAATGGAACTTATTCTATAGAAAAAAATCTGTTTCATATCGATAAATAAAGTTGTAGAATTATTTAAAATATACAAACTAGCAATTATAAGAATAATCATGAGGTGAAACCAACCATCACTCGTACAAAACAAATTCATTAAAAATTATAATATGTTGAATAGAGTATAGACTACAAATTAGCTATAAATCTAAATTACTATAATACAATCTATAAATTCAAAAATTAAAATAGCAATTTGTAATGTAAGTATGTAAATAAGTATGTTTGGTATACCTTGGTATAGCATTTGCTGCTTGCATGCTACCAAACGAAGTAACAAAATTTGCCACTTTTGTTCTAGATTTTAAATTTTCTACACTTAATGATCCAGGATGGTCTCCGAATGAACCATGAGAATCATCATCCATATTTCGGCATCCAACACATTTGCAATTTTGTGAACATGCTATACGAGCTTCAAAGCATTCACAATAATTTTTTAGACATCCTGATCTTTTACAGTTACATCCTTTAGTATGTTGTCGTTCAGCTTGGCCAACAAAACTTTTGATTTTCGGTCTAAATGCATTCGGATTTCTATCTAATACTGAACGGATTGCCTGTGCTCGATCTTCTTCATGTTCAATATTGTTAAAACATGAATTACAATTACATTGATAACAAAATTCACCATTTGCGAAGCAGTCACAATACCTAGATATATAACCCATGAATAATTTTTATTCATTAAATATTAATAAAATTGACATACAGTTTAAGACATTGTGATCTGGTACAATTGCATGGTTTCTTAGTTTTGTTCACATCATTTATTGATTTGGGTTTTATTTCTGATGAACTTGATACACTGGAAGATGATGGTCTAATCTTTGGTACAGTCTGAGTACTTAAATTCATTTCTTTTTTATCTTCTTTCCTTAGGGGAGTAATATTATCAATAACATCTTCTTTAATAGTAACTTTATGAGTGGAAACCTGTAATATTCATCAAAATTTTAGATTACATTACGCACCTAAGTATTTTCTACATACTTGTTTAGAACTTATAGAATTATTTGATGAAATATTAGAACTACTAGTTTTTTTTGATTCTATGGATGAACTAGTGCTAGGTTTACTTGCGGGCAATATTGGTCTTTGTTGACTGGTTGTTGCCACCTATAGCAATATAATATGTTAAAAACATACTCATGTTTGTATGTGTTATATATATTTATATTATGTTATTTAATACATGTGGTGAAGTAGAAAAAACTTTTATGTGATTCATAACTGGTTGTTGACTGTTGGCTGTAGAAGGTTTAGTTACAGTCGAAGTTTTGACATTTGCTTTTGGAGTAGAACTGGATAAAGTGACTATTTGTGGTTGCTTTGTAGATGCTGCTACTGTCGTGGAGCTTACAACAGATACATTAGAAGCCAAACTACTAGTGGCTGTTGTAGGTACAAGTCTAATGTATTGAACCTGATAAATTAAAAATATAATTTATTAATATTTTAATAAATACTAAATTATTGTTATGGTATACTTGTTTATTTGGTAGAACTTGTTGTATTCCTGAAGTTACTGGCATTCGAACTTGTTGTAGCCCAGAAACAGTTTTAGCATTGACTGTTGGTAAACGTATATGTTGAATTGATGTAGATTGGCCAACCATTGAAGGTAACCTTATAACTTGATTTGCACCATTGTTAGTAGACACTAATGTACCTTGTTTAAAAATTCCACCCTAAAAGTATTTAATATTACATTGTAATCTAAATTTACATATAATGTGTACATATATATTATATATACATAAAATATTTAGCTTTTCATTTTCTTGATATTTGTATGAATAAATGACTAAAAGCTAAGTTTTTCAGAAAACTTTTTAATTGAACTATTGTGTATTTATACATGATATATTTAATAGTTTAAATTAAAACAAACTTTATTTAATTAATATTCAACTACTGAAAACATGGATAAATCCAATAAATTCCCACCTACCTACAAAAACGTAACATTTAATATAACAAAATAACATCATCTTAAAGTCTTATCCCTTCTAACGACATGCTACCTGGCTGGCATAATCACATGTTAAAGGTTAGAAGATGGTTCTTGGTTTATTAAAATATGTAACCAAATGAGCAAGCTTTCTGGTAATTGTAAACAGATTGCTCCAAAGTCCAGATGTGACTACACTAAAAACCTATGACTACCCTAGAATACAACACAACCTCATACGCCAAAACATGTATTCAGACCACTCAGCCCTAAAAGTACTTTAAATCTATATATTAAATATTTGTAATTACTTGTCTTATGAAAATCTTTTGTTGTTGCATCATTGGACTTTTAGTTGTTATAAGAGTTGGTGCTGGTAATATTTTAGTAGGCATAGATGATTTTACAGTAGTTGCTCCTTTTTTTATAGTTCCCGGAATTTTATTAACCACCATATTCTACATTTTATTATAACAATAAAATGAAATAAATTATGTTTATTAATATATTTTTTATTGTGTTATACTTTATTTTGTGTGGTGTTTGTATTTTGAGTTACAGGTTGGAGTCGACAACCTGGAGCAAGTAATCCCATTTGGCGTACTTGCGTTAGAGTTATAGTTCTTGTAGAACCCAATTGTGGACGTTGTCCAATTGGAACATTTAATAAAATCTGCTGAGTACTTCTTCCTGTACTAGTACTTGGAATTGTATTAACCATCACTTTAGTAAGTAACTAAAAATAAAATAAAATAATAATAAATCTATATTTTTATTTACAAGTTTTATATTACTGATTTTTTTGATGGATGATTTCCTTGTACACTTGATGGTGCACTTCTTTTAGTAGTACCAGAATTACCAACGGATAGAATTTCAGACTGTGAATGTGACTGAGGTTGTTTTAAAGTAACTACATTATCTTGTTCTACTTTTATTTGTTGTTTATCTAGTGGCTCAGATACGTGTGGTTGATCAGAATCTTCAACTTCACTTTCTATTTCTATAACCTCTTCTTTCACACTTATTGTCTCTTCACTAATCATATTATCACCTGTATCACTACAAACTTCTTCAATTAAATCTAGTTGACTTTCAACAGCCATTTGTTCTACAATTTCTTCAGGTCGATTTGGATCATCAAATAGATTAAGTTCGGCCTGTAATCGTTCAAGTGCTTCAAATTCGCCTGACATTAACTTGTCTGAAGAACTCAACATTGTTAAATAATCACTATCCAACACACTTGAACCACCCAACTCTTGACTATCAAAATCTAAAATACAAAGTATTTAATTACAAAACTGAAATATACAAGAATAAAAACAAATAATACTTTAATATAGACAAGTAACAACCACATTATACCTACAATATTTAATAACTGGAAATATATATTAATAGCTAGATACATGTTTATTGTTTATTGAGTTTTTAATTATTTATTTAATTTAAAAATAAATCAATTAGGATAAATATATTAAAGTTTAATTATATTAATTAAAATTCATAAAAAAAATTATTATTAAATTGCTAGAACTGTACTCAAAAAGAAGCTACCAATTGTTAATTTTAAATATATAAACCAAATATTATTTTTTTATAATTTCTCAATATAAAAAAAATAATAAAATTTAGTGTTAAAGATTTGTACTACAAATATGTCAAAATGATTATAATATGGATATAATTAATTTACAACTTCTTTATTTGTATTTAAATTGGTTTTAATTTAAAAACTGATACAAAAATTTAAGTTAAAATTGATACATACTCAGTATTCATATATTAATAATTGACTAAAAGTAAGGTGAATGACCTCTCAAAAAGGGAAGTCTAAATAATATTGAGGTCAAAACAATTCAAAATTAATATTAATTATAAGAGTATGCAAAAGCTATATTTTTAAATTATAATTTAATTATATAAGAAATATATAAGATTCAGTAACAATTAAATTTATCATTATTAATTAATTGATTATTACATATTATACAATAAATAAAACAACAATTTATTTAGCTTTGTGATTAGGATAATATTATAATCCAATTTAATTTATATAATATAGGTATTCAATTTTTCCTATAAAAAGTATTTAAAATGATTAAAAAATGTGATTTTCTAGTTTAGAAACTTGTATTATTATATATTATTACTTTATATTTAATCAATGTTAAACTTAAAATACTGTATTTATATAGGTTATTTGTTAATCCATTGTGTTAACATATTAAACCAAATATAATTTTTATCTTATAAAAATGATATTACTCATAATTAATCAACAAGCAGTAGTTGTTGTAGGCCTAATGACCATAATTTAAAATAGGTACTCAAATTTAATTTTAATAGTGATTTATGAGGGGGAAATTATGTCTCATAAAAAATCAGGAAGATAATTTGTCGGACAACAATATGCCATTTACACATTCGTCATACATCTATGACCCAGTGTAACAAATTGACAGGGTTGTTTTTACACACCTGTGTTAGACATGTTGTGGTGATGCTTAAAAAAATTTGATCGACTGTGGCTATGTGAGACTTTACGTCCCTGAATTCCGTCGACTGTCAGCCAAGTCTTCAAACGTCGGTCACGCCCCGTCAGGTTATTGTTGTCCGCTGGTCAGCACCCAGTTGAATGCCTCCGCGTACAGTACGACGTCTGTTGAAACCCTAAAATCAATTGTACACGTACAGACCATATTTGGTTGACAGAGATTGTGAAAAATTGCGCGTTTTTGAAGCGTTGTAACACCATATTTGATTTTCAAAAAATTTTTACGATTGGCCAATCGCGTTCGTCCGATACGTGGGCATTCGATAACAATAACAAAACGAAAATGGGCGCTCGATTAGAATGGTTCCCTCGAAAATACTAATTCTACTTACTCGATTAATATGTTTCTTAATATCCAACTAAGTTTCACACCAAAGCACTGTAAACATCACAACAGATTATAGTTGAACGGATCCAACAATCGGGATCCATAGTCACGAATATTAAGAATGAACTTTTTTCAAAAATTCAAAAGTCAACTTGGCTTGCGGTTAGTGGTTGCTTGATTACACATTAAAAACATAACCATGGTTGTAACTACAACCTATGACCACCTGGTACCACATCCATCTCTCAAAATCAAGCGATAATACTATCGTATATGAATATTAACCGTAGAGCACAAATATTTATACCAGAAATTTATTTCATCTATTCTGTGTTTAAACTATTATCACAGATTAAATAAAACTATACTACGATGTTTACGAGCCATGATTGTATCTACAACCATGATGCGAACTAACGTAAGATATTGAACTCTATATGAATTAAGACTGACAACGAATGTTGAATTACCCGAACCCATTTATATAATAACAATTATTATATATCAAATATCAATATATCTATTAGTCTTATTCTACGAATATATCTATGCCGAATTCAAGTCTCAAATGCTTCTTAAAAACATTGATAAAAGAATAGAATTCTATAATCAATGGTTATACATGGTTATTTGTGGTTATTCGTATGTTATCCATAATATATATTATGATACACATCTTAAACCGTGGTATTCTCCATGGCTAAATATATTTAGCTATGATATTATCTATGGAAAATATATAGACCATGATATAAATGTAATAATATCACATCGTATTATCATATTATTATGACTCATGAATTCGTGATTTCATATTTTCATGAATGATAAATAATTGGGCGACGATATTTGTTTATTAAATTTTATTTTATTTTCAATATTCGTATTACTATTTAACTGTGTTATTTATATGTAATAAAATGTAACAAATATAATTCCCTATTTGTATTATTAGTTATTATATCATTATTCGTTAACTAATTTGTTAGACAAAATAATAAATATACATAAAAAATAATTATGTCTTTTTTAGAAGTAAGTTCCATTTCAGTGTTTTTTTATTTGTTCTGTGAAATAGTATTGCCTTAACAAATATTAAATTATAATATTTTTATATATAATTACTATAGTTGTAATAGCATGAAGGGACAATTTTTTTCTCTTATTGATATATATTTATACGGACCATATATATATTAAAATTAATTTTATCCCAAAGCATCAAACATTTAAGTTGAAAAATGAAATTTACATAGGTACCTATAATACTATACATTTTTAAATAAATGTCAAATAGTAATTATAGTATTGTATACAATTTTTAGGGGCAAGGCATATTGAGAAAAACCCAATTTGATTTCCTGTTAGGCTTAATTGCCCATGTCTATTAGTAATATATTTATATTTTATATAATATAAAACTGCTTTATTCAATCATTGTAATAAATTCTGACTTCATATTCACCTAAAAAAATGAAAAGTCATAAATATGATTTTTTGTGTATATCAGAGGATGTGTTTAATTAATAATTAATTTCTTATAAATTATAAATTAATTAATTATTGTCTCTAAATTTATGTATCAATTGATTACTGATGATTGATATTATACTCTAAAAATGATAAAATTTCTAATTGCTCTGAAATGTCAGTATTAAGTTGTAAATAAAATTAAAACCAAAAAAGATAAGTAACATTATAATTAGGTAATTATATTATACTAAATATTAACTTTACTTTGATTATGTTTTAGTGGCGAAAATTTAATTTCTTTGATATTAATCACAATGCAGACTCAAAAAAAATATCTCAAACAATTGGCGTAAGACATTTTTAATTTGTTGAATCTTAATTGAAATTGTGGTGTATTATTACATTAACATTAAAGATATTATTTTGCCTTTATAACTCAATTCCTGTTTTATTTATTTAGAATTCAAAAATAACAGCAACAACTAGTGGACATGGTCATTTAGTTATTTGTGATGATGATGGTCTGGTACACTTAATTACTCGTGCATTTCTAGTTACTACATTTCGAGCATATCAATCTACTGTACTTCTTTCTACCCAACTACAATACAGTAGTATTTTAGTAACAATTGGGGTAAGTATATGCTAAATGTATTTATTATAGTTTTATTTTGATAATTTTTATTAATCGTGACTATGATTAGTGAGTGACCAGAAACTACTACAGTTTTTAATGTAAAAATTAGTAGCCCACACAAAATAGTTAAAATTAACAAAAGTATTCTTAAATTATATAAATATAGTCAGCGGTAAGGTGAACAGGGTTATATTTATACAATTGTGTCATTTAAAATAGGTGTGTAATGGTCAGTTAGTACATTTTGTGTTATTATTTATGATTATTACTGTACTATATTATTTAGTAATGTATAATAATGTTAAATAAAATTCTATGCGAATGAAATAGACAATAAATTCCTCTACAAAAAATTAATTCAAATAAATTTGATTTTGGGTAGGTAGGTTAAAAAAATTATTTATATTTCATAATCTATCACACAAACTATAAAACAAAAATAATACACATTTATTAATTGAGTTCAATTTTCAAACGAAGCGAACTTTAGGTATTGGGTTTGACAATTAAACAGCTCATAATATCACTACTTATACTTTTAGTTAAGATTGGAAGTAAATCAACATTTTTAGGTGCAATCACATATAGTATATGTCATATACCAAGTATCTACTACTATATACATTATGCTCTAATCGTTTAGTGTTTATAATATGGAATAAATATATAAATTCTAGTATAATATTTAAATATTAACAATATTTATAATTTTGTGAACCCTCTAGTACTGACACCTAAAACATGTAACAATTAAAAATTTATGGAGAATAGAGATATATGTTAATAACTATTAAGTTAATTATAATCAATTGACTTTTTAATATCAATACCACTTTAAAATTTCAAAATCGATATGTGTTTTTAATTGGCTAATTATTGTTAATGTCTACAATCAGTGGAGCTGAACAGATACTAAAGATAGTTTAATTGAATTGTTTTAAAAAATGGGAGGAAAATACTTCCTTACAAAATTTACTAATACTACTACTTAATGCTAAAAAATAGGATCGGGTGGGTATCGAATAAAATAAATAGAACTGCCTGTTTTAAAATTGGTGCCACTGACGGTAATTAAAAAGTATTTTTATATTTTAAATGTTTCTTGTTAATTTGTATTTTCAGGAAAATGAACCAAATACAAATGCTATTCTTAAAGTTTGGGATTTAGAACGAAGAGATCGTCAAAGTAATCCAATATGTGTACGTTCTACAAAATTACCCAAATCTGAGAAACCTACCACTTTGTGTGTATCAGAAAATCGATTATTAATGGCTGTGGGATTTACAGACGGTTGTATAGCATTATATAAAGGAGATTTATCTAGAGATCGAAATTCAAAGCCCAAGATATTGAAAGAATTGAATCAAGAGATAACTGGAATGGCTTTCAAATGTGTTCCTAAGGATCAATTATACCTTTTTGTCTCAACTGCTTCATCTGTACAACAATTTAATGTTACTTCTAAAGATTCCTGCCCTATGGTATAGTTGTAATTTTTATTATATTTTATAAAATATTATATGTAACATGTTTTTCCATATTTAGACTATTTTGGATGCAGTAGGATGTGATTTCAAGTGTTCAGTGTTAGTTAATGGTCCTGATAGTCATTTTATGATCGCAAAAGAAGATGTAAGCTATTGAAAAATATAAAATATTTTATTTTATATTTAATTAGTATTCATTTAATTTAAATTTATTACAGTTTACAGTAATAAATTGATAATATGAAAACTAGAAAATGAATTTCCAAAATAAATTTATAATATATATTTTAATCTATTTTATTTTAGGCAATTTATTGTTATACAGTTGACAGTCGTGGACCATGCTATGTTGTTGGAGGTCAAAAAATTATTCTTCAATGGTTTCGAAGCTACTTAATTATAGTATCTAAAGAAAATAGAAAATCTTCAAATCCTGTAATTATCTCTACAACTAATAAGCAATCGTAAGATTTATTTATTATGATTCTACATAGTACATATTTATCTCCAGATTCATTAAATTTATATTAATTTTAGTGATGAAATTGATTCTGTGTCAATTACTGTGTTAGATATTCAAAATAAATTCATAGTGTTTACTACTACTATGCGTGAAATATTGTCAGTTCTGTCCGAATGGGGATCATTATATATTTTATCAACTGGAGGCAGCCTATCACAATTAATAGAAAAAGATCTACAAGCAAAATTAACTGTGCTATTCAAAAAAAACTTATATGACGTTGCTGTACGTATAGTTAAATGTCAACAATATGATTCTCAAGCTCTGATTGATATATTCCGTCAATACGGTGACCATTTATATGCCAAAGGTGATCACAGTGGGTCTGTAGAACAGTATATTAAAACAATTGGAAAACTTGAACCTTCTTATGTTATCAAAAAAGTAAATACATATAAAATGAAACAGAAATTAAAACTTTTATTAATGTATTTTTGTCCTTCAGTTTTTAGATTCTCAATATATAGATAGTTTAACTACATATTTGCATGCTTTACATAAGTCGGGCAATGCAAATAAAGATCATACTACATTATTATTTAACTGCTATTCAAAGTTAAACAGTCTAGACAAGCTACAAGAATTTATAATAGTAATATTAGTTTGTTTATTTTTATAATGATGACTTTAAATATATAAAATTTAATAATTTTAAATTGTATTTATTTAAGACAAAAGATGAAAATATTGATTTTGATGTGGATGTTGCCATAAAAGTTTGCAGACAATCATCACCTGAGAATGCACTCGTGTTAGCTAAAAAACATTGTAGACATTCATTATATATTCAAATACTTTTGGAAGATCATCATGATTATACTACTGCTTTAGAATACATCCAAAAGCTTCCTATTGAACAGGTATATTATTACAACTACATAATAATCTTCAATCTTTATATATCATAATGTATATCTTTATATATCCTATATGTACATCATTTATAGTCAGTACAGACAATTAAAAAATATAGTAATTTATTCATGGAGAATGTTCCTAAAGACACCGTAAATTTTTTAAAAAAATTGTGTTCAACATGTTATGCTACAAGCAATGTATGTAATGTTCAATTATTCATTCCATAAATTAAAATACAGAATATTACACATTTGTATATTTGTAATTATTCTTTTAAGGTAGATTCGTCTTTCATTTTAGCTCAGCCTGAAGATTTCATTTATTTATTGCTAGATGATTCTGAGCGATTGGTGGATTTTTTGGAACAATTTGAAAATGTAAGATATTTTAAGTTAAATACTATTTGTTATCAATACTATTTTATTTACTTTTTAGTTTTTACACAAGTGGTCTATGTCATTGTTGCATACATATATTGAACATTGTTTAGTAGTGTGGAAAAATGAGAATAATCAAGAAAAATGTACTATGATTGAAAAGAAAATTATTAATATTTTGCAGTCTGCTGATCTCAAAACATGTGACCACTATCAAATTTTAATTCTAGCAGTGTCTTTCAAATTTAAACCAGCTATAGTGCATATTTTTGAACATAATAAACAGTTAAATAAACAATTTTTTTAATCATCTTCATTTAGATAATTAATCAATATAATATCATTTAAGGTACACCAAGTTGATTCACTATTATTTATCAGTGAATGATTATTTTGGAGCAGTTGAATGTTGTAGACGATATGGATATATAGAGTCTAAATTATGGATATTAGTATTTAATGCAGCAATGGTTGACGAAAAATTTCCTCCTTCAATGTTGGAAGAAATATTAAATGAAATTGGTATGCACTATTAAAAACACTAAATCTAATTTAATGAAACATTTGCATTATTTTAATAATAGAAAAGAAATCTCTATTGTCCTCTCATTTTACCATTACATCATTGGCTAAATCAAAAACTATTAATATTGGTCATGTCAGAGCTTATTTGACGAGTTTATTTAGCACCGAAAAGAAAATCTTAGAAAAGGAAAAAGAAATGGTTAATAAATATCAAAAAGATACGGAAAATATAAAAAGCACTATAGAAAAATTAAAAAATTGGTAATTGTAATTTAATTAATTATTAATTAAATATTTAATATAAAGAAAATTAATATTAATTGTTTAGTGCCATTGTCTTCCAAGGTTTGCATTGTAGTGCTTGCAATAACCAATTAGAGCTTCCTAGTATTCATTTTATGTGCCAACATTCCTATCATCAACAGTAAGTGAACAATTAATCATTAAAAATCTACAACTATATTATTTTAAATAATATAGTTATTTATATTTAATAATAGAGTTATTATACTATAAGAATATAATAACTTAAAGCTATTATTATTTAGTATAATATTTGTACTTGATGCCTAATATAAATATTCTTTCGTATAAGTAGTATTTATTTTATATTATTACAGTTGTTTTCAAGCGTTTTCAGAATCTGATGATGACTGTCCATCTTGTACTTCTAATAACAAGCAAATAATTGATATAATACGGACTCAGGTATATTAATAAACATAACATCAGCTTATTAATTTGAATATCACGTTAAATCAATATATTTTTAGGGTCAAATTAAAGATCATAATGAAGTATTCCACAATCGATTAGAACGGAACACAGATAGTTTTTCTCTAATATCTGAATACTTTGGTCGATGTTTGTTTGACAATATATCTTCACCCGATAATCAATTGGTCTCATCTGTAGTATTATCACCTAAACCTATTGTTCCAGTTACACAAACGTCCCCTAGACTGAGTCCAATATTATCAGTACAAAATACGCAACAAAATACAAATCCATTTGATGAATATGAAGATAACATTGTTTATGACGACAATAAAAATCCCTTTAAAGAAGATTACGATGAAAGCAAGAATCCTTTTACAGATGATATTTAAAGCAAATATCAAAAGTTAAAATAATATAATATCCATTAAATAAATAAATAATTTATTATTGTAATTTAAATTTATATAAATGCAATACTATTGTTTTAATTAAATATATGATAAATATAATAATAATAAAAATTTAAAAAAATTGAAAGATTACACAACATTATTTTTCTATTTATAAATTTAAAACAATGGTTAGTATTATTAGCTAACAATATTATACATACTAGACTAAAAATCAATGTTATTAATTAACATTAATTTAAGATTTAATTGAATGTATTCATTATTATTAGTTATACAATATTTAAAAAGGTATATTCAGTCCCTTCGAACGAATGATCTGCCACTGAAATATAAAAATCATTAAGTCATAACTTGTAAACCAATTCATATTAATTATACAATTATACAATTTGTTTAGGACCAATGACACAATTGATTAGTGCACATGTCACTATTTTGTTTGATTCTCAAATAAAAAAAAAAGTAATATTTCTTCTCTTTTAAAAACATTTTATTGCACCCCTTTTAATTTATAAGGCATTCATCAAATGAAGGAGGATATACAATTTTATAAAGCACTGTATAAGAAAAGCTTGTCAAAGATTGTTATATTAAGTATACTAACTGGATGACCAATTTAAAGAGAACTATGGAATATTATATTATATTATCTCTGTTCCATACAAAAACATATTAAATGACTACCGACTAAAATTTTGATATAAACATATTTATTAAATCTGATGTGAAGAATATGTAAAGCTAATAATATGGCGTGGAACATAGTTAAATTAAAGTTTAACAGTACTAAACATCACTATATCTAAACACCATACTCTATTCCTCGAGAGAACATACCAAAATTATTTATATAGCTCACTAAGAATATTTGAAAGAGACACTTGGACTATATGTACCAGCCATTCATCTCAAGATAAAATTTTTCCAGTATGTGGTAATTGATGGTTAATTCCACGGCACTGGCGAGACATCAACTGATGACCAGTATGTGTATCGGACTAGTTTAGTGGTAGGAATGCACAGCAATAGACAAGTTTTGGTTGTTACCCAGTGTGTTATCTCAATGAATAGAGTATAGTCAAGACAAGTGTGTCTTACCTAAGGCCAACCAATTGTCATTTGTGGTAATTTGTGGAACAGAGTAAGATATTTAGAAAAGTAGAACAAAAAACTTGGAAAATAAAATTATTTAGGTACTTAGAAAAATTATTTAGGTATTTAGGTTTAATGTTAAAATAACTTACGTAATAGTTTTCTTTTCATTAGATTTTTTAGATTCTGGTCTAGCTCTGTTAAGCACTTTAATGAAGTCTGTTGTTTTAGCACGCATACAAGAATGAATATATGCTTTGGTACACTTAATGTGATAATGGAGATAGTCACGGAACATGTGAATTAGATTAATAGTATTTTCACGAGCTGCACGGTTAGTATGCCTCGGGAATAACACTAAAATGATTAAAGGAAAATTAATAATTATTAATTTTTATACAACTAACTTAAAAGTATTCATAAATAATTTATTATAATTGTATCAATTTTTCTTACCGAATGTAATATATCCTACTTCATCACCAACACGAGCATTAGTATCTTGAAGTTCAAGTGGCGGTTCTTTGTGCGTAAATAATACTTGTGGAGATGTTTGACTAGCTCGCCTGCCTTCTCTAAGTTCTTGCATAAAGACTTTACCTAAGACTATATCATCACTATCTCTGAATACTGTGCTGAATACAACAGTTACACGATCTGCTTTTGCTTCTACATACCTAGTAAATTATCATTTACATGACAACTATATGTGAACTATAAACAATTAAAACCAATTTAATACTTACATTGTCTCATCTTCCCGGTAATTAATAACAGCTCTTTTATGACCTTCTTCACCCTTTTCTTGGAAATCAAAATACTTTTCAAATACTGAAGCAAAACAATTACGTTTTAATTGACCAATTTTTTTCACTAATAATTCCCAATCATCAGGGATTTTTTCTAGGTTAATGAGCAAAGAAAAATTAAAACCCGATTCTGGTTCAGTAACATATAAATCATATACACGATTCAATAATTCTGTTGCTCCATGTTCTTGAAGTTGGGCATAAAATTTTAAAGATATGCTCACCTGTAAAATATTATTTAAATAATATTATATTGCATTCGACTAGTATATTTATATTGGTAATATTCACTCTGAGCATATTTTTCTGGCCTTCCAAATTTGAAATATGGAATAATACTCCCGCATAATCTGATATGAAAATATTCGTGTTTTCCGATTTATTCCTATGAACAATAATTTATTATTAAAACAATTATTACAATTAATACGGGACAGGGACATGAAAAATATAAAATGTCACATACCCAGCAAGAGCATTTTTAATTCTCACGCTGATAGATTCTTCAACAACGCGATTGTTCGTTTCTAATAAAATCATGGTTAAATTTACAAAATGACAACGCGAACGATTAATTAAAACCTAGACAGACATTTAATAGTAAATATCTATATAAAGTTGAATGTAGATAAATAATAAAAAAAAATTTCTAATATGAATTCATTAACTAATTGACAAACATATTGGTTTTCAGTATTGTATTTGTATGGACAATCTAAACATAAAAGATTAAAGATTATACCATAATTTATATTAATATTATTCCTGATTTATGAGTTATGACGAATCTTCTTATATCAATTTTTTATTTTAGATAATGCGGCCGGATCAACAGTATGGCCATGAACAAAAAACTCAAATATGGCGGAAAGATACTTCGATTCGATTTATAAGATTAATACAATATGTATATAGTGTAAATATGAAGTAATATTGAGAATGATATTGAAGTCAATTAACGAATATAAAAACTCGTAAAATGTTAATCTTGCATTTTAGTATTTTACTATTAGGTACCAACAATTTTACTAACCAAAGTAGTAAATATGTATGGCCATCTACTCCATAACCTTAGAAAACGTATTAAAACCGTATTTGACCCATCCATTCTTTTATTATCTATGCATGCGCGTGTTTATCGTCTGATAACATTTTTTAAAATATAATTTGAGAACTGAGAAATTGAATATATATACTAATTTACGGTTGAGAATTATTCATTAGAATTAAATAATTAATCATTAATAGTAGTTAGTTAATTAAATACTATCTACTAACGTTAACTACTATAATAATATCCTATATACACAAAAAATTTCGTTTTGTGAGACGAAGGAACTGCCTATAAAGTACCTATAACGAAAATATTGATTAACATTGATTTTTTTTTAATTCTACAAATTCGTTTGAACTTATTTTAAAATGAAAGTTAAAGTATTGAGTCGAAATCCTGATGATTATTTACGTGAAACAAAGCGAGATATTCAAAAAGGTAAGTGAAAATTTATTTATTTTTTCAATTCCAAATTAGTCTCAGGTCTGTAGTCAAATAGGAATTATACCCAGTTCTTTTGAGATATTAGATATTTAATTTAAATGTTTTAAAACCAAAACTACAATAAAAAAATATACAAGGTGATTTATTAAGTGTGCTCACTCCTCCCCCTCTTTTCTTTAATAATGCATATTTTGGAAATTTTATTTTTTTGACATTTTAATTTACTTAATACTCGTATTTTCCAATACTTAAATTTAAAATTTCCAAAATATGTATTATTAAAAAAAAGTAGGGGCATGCTTGATTAATATAGCTATTATCCTTAATTTATAAAGAAAAATATCTAAGAAACTACTCGTTGAAATTTTGAATAGACATATCACAAATTTTAGAAAAATTAACTGAATACTATTATGTAGAAAAAAAATATAGTTCCCAATTAAAAAAATGAAGGTTGTATTGCTACAGGATAAACCTAAAGGTACATAAAAATGAAGTGTTGAAAAATACAGGTATTAAATAAATTAAAATGTCAAAAAATAAAATTTCCAAAATATGCATTATTCAAGTAAAAAAAGGGGATGAGCATACTTAATAAATCTTCCTCTATATTTTCATATTTAAAATATAAATTATATATCATGATTTAAAAAGGTTAAATTCTTAATACTTGAAATATAATAGAAATATACATACAAGCCACTGAGCTCTCCTTACATGCTCCCCCCATACTTTCTGGAAATATGCTCGTGAACTTAAGCTACAAACGTCTATTCCGACGTCAGTACATTATAATGGTACACTTTCTTCTAATTTTCAAGAGACTGCCACACTTTTTTCTGATTACTTTGCCTCAGTATTTAACCCCCCCCCCAGATCTTTCTTCGTGTTCTGACAATGACCCTAGGCTTCCCTATTGCTTGCCTTCCAACTGCTCTTTTTCTCCAGCTGATGTGTTTAGTGCTCTTGAGTGCTTAAAACATACTTCTTCGAATGGTCCTAATAATATTTCTGTGAATCTTTTATATGCTTGTCGATTTTCATTGTTCTACCCTATGTTTTTACTTTTTCGTAAATCTCTTGATGAAGGTGTTTTCCCTTCCCTCTGGAAAATATGTGCTGTTACTCTTATACATAAATCATCAGATCCTACGTTAGTAACAAACTATAGGCCTATTTCCATCTTACCTCACATTGCCAAAATCTTTGAATATTTAGTGTACTCCGAAGTAAAACAAAGCTTTAATCATATTCTCATTCCTCAGCAGCATGGTTTTAGATCTGGCAAATCAACTATTACAAGTAGTGTTTCATTTTCTTCCTTTATTTCTGATAGCCTCAATGATGGGTACCAAGTGGATGTTATCCTCAGCGACTTGTCCAAAGCCTTTGATAAAGTCGATCACGGTCTCCTTATAAGGTAACTTGAACTTCTTGGTGTCGGCAAACCTCTTTTATTATGGCCTTTGCTCTTATCGAACCGGTAGATTTCAATATGTCAAAATTAATAATTCTTTCTCTGAACTTGTAGAAATTACTTCAGGCGTACCTCAAGGGGGCCATTTAAATCCCCTTCTCTTTTGTTTATATGTCAATTCAATTTCTAACTTTATCCGCTCTGTCAATTTTCTTTTTTATGCCGACGATGTTAAGATTTTCGACAGAATAAAATCTCCTGATGATTGCTCTCTCCTTCAGGATGAGCTTAATTTATTTAACATTTTGGTCTCCAAATTAGGTCTTTCTTTAAACCTTAGTAAATGTTCGATCATTTCTTTCACAAGATCTCACACACCTATCCACTTCTCTTATTCTCTTAACGGATCTGTCTTACAGCGTGTATTTAGTATACGAGATCTTGGGATACATTTTACCGCTGATTTTTCCTTTAATCGTCATATTGATATTTCCATAGATAACACTCTTAAAGTCCTTGGCTTTATCAGACGTAACATATTAGGCTTTAGATCTGTTTCCTGTTTTCATACCCTATATTTTGCCTTGGTCCGTTCCCTCTTGGAATATGGTGTTGTTGTTTGGCACCCTTATTTGGCCAAGGATCTATTACGCCTTGAGAGAGTGCAAAATAAATTTTTAATGTTTGCCACTTACCGTCTTTTTACCCATCCCTAAATACAACTATTTGCTCCTACGTTCCTACTTAAATATCCCTTCACTAGAATCCCGTCGTGTTGTTCTCGACCTTAAATTTTTTAATTCCCTCCTTGATGGTTCCCTTGATGCTCCTGATCTCCTCTCACGTATTTCTTTTAGAATTCCTTCTCACAATACTCAGTGTCCTATTCAGTTCTCATTTCCTATCCATTCATAAATTATTGTTACTTTCACTCTTTCAATAAAATAATTAAAGTCGCTAACGAGTTCTTGTAAATCATCTACACTTATTGTTTCGTATTTGTTTGTATAGTTTTTATTTTACTGTTTGCTTTTTATTCTATATATATTTTTAAAAATTGTCTTCCCCTCTGTAATTACCGTTTGGCGTGAAGAAATAAAATAAATAAATAATATAATATATCCTTTCACTAGTTAGCATAAAAATAAAATATAAATATTTATTTAGTTTTATTTTTTTATTACAACATAGAGTATACAATATATTATATAATGTAACCTGACTTTTCAATTAAGTAACTACTTACTGTCAAATGAATTTAGAGATTCAACTCTCATCAAAAGTTTCTAATCATTCTATACTAAACCTAATTTTTGTATGTTTTAATTAAAGAGGCTAAAAAAACCCTAAAATGCTTAATATTATTCAAGTACTTATTTAATTTCACTGAATTCTGCAAGCCAACTGGCTACAACAAGTTCAATATTCAATCCCTTGTCATATTGTGTTAAGTGCTAATTACATAACGTAATGTTGTTAGAAGGGAAAAAATAATGTAAAACTGCTGTTTATTTAAACTTTATGTTTAAACTTAATTTAACCAATTTTTCTACTACTAGGTAGTATTAAAAAAACTTTCAACCTGTGATTCCACTATAACATAAATCATGCTTACATAAAAAACAACATACCTTCCATAGATATTTAACGACTAATATATAAATCTGCTCTTACATACATAAATAACAATTAAAGTTTTAAAAAATGATTAAATTATACTTGCACAATTTTAAACAAAATATATTTGTAATTTTCTTAATCTTCAGTACCTCGGAATTATGATCCAAATCTTCACCCTTTTCAATCATCGCGTGAATATGTACGTGCTCTCAATGCAGTAAAATTAGAACGAGTATTTGCCAAGCCATTTATTGGTAATTTGGATGGACATCGTGATGGTATCTTTTGTATGGCTAAACATCCTAAATTATTATCAACAATAGCCAGTGGTTCTTATGATGGAGAAATAAGGCTATGGAATTTAACAAAAAAAAAATGTATTACTAGTGTTAATGGCCACGACCGATTTGTACGTGGATTATGTTTCAGGCCTGATGGTACAGGATTATATAGTGTTGGAGATGATTCTACAATTAAAGTATGGAATTCTGAAGAATTAGAATCACCGACTCATACATTTATATCTCAAGTATGTAAATACTAAAAATTAATCTAGAATTTATTTTTTTTAATAATGAATATTTTAGTCTGTTTTATATGATATAAGTTGTCAATGGTTGAGCAATAAAATATTTGCTACGTGTGGTGATGTAGTACAATTATGGGATATTACTCGTAGTCAACCAACATCAACTTTACAATGGGGTGTTGACAGTTTACATCATATAGCATTTAATCAAATTGACACTAATGTATTAGGTAATATTTGATTATTAATACTTTGTCAAATATTAATGGACACTACCTAATAAATATTATAATTTAATATATAGCATCGTGTGCAAGTGACCGCAGTATAATTTTATATGATACTAGAGAAGTAAAACCTATGCGAAAAGTAATAATGAAACTCAAAACCAATCAGTTGGCTTGGAATCCTATGGAAGCATATGTGTTTACTGCTGCTAATGAAGATTATAAGTAATTTAATATTAAATATTTAAATTAATTGTTATTAATTAACTTAATGTATGTATTTAGTTGTTATTCATATGATACACGTAAATTGAAATCTCCAATTAGAGTACACAAAGATCATGTTGCTGCTGTTACTTCTATAGATTATGCACCAACTGGTTTAGAGTTTGTTACTGGAAGTTATGATAAATCTGTCAGAATTTTTGAAAGTCATCAGGTATTAATTAATTTAATAGTATTAATAGTACACCACACCAACATTGGTTGTCTCTGTCTATTCAATAGGAAATATAGCGAAATCAATGTTACTCAGATCTTAAATTAAAAAATTTAAGTTAAACTTACAGATTAAACACTCATTAACAAATTTAAAGAATGGAACATTTTTAAGGTTAACACATGAATTGTGGGCTTTTTATAAAATGTTATCTAACAATGAACTTATATTTATTTTAAATATGAAAACAATTTAAATACTTGAAACTTTGTTGTTATATGACATTTTACAAAAAAAACCCACATAAGAACCTCATATATGTTCCATTATTTAAATTTAGTAATAAGTGTTTAATCTGTGAGTTTAACTAAAATGCCACATTTTAAGTTCTATGTGACCGTGATTTTGCTATCTTTTCTGTTCGATAGATGGAGATAGCTATACAACAATATATGTGGGTATAATTTCCTCTTAAATAAAACATATTTTTATATGGACATTTAATATTTTAGGGACATTCACGAGAAATCTACCATACTAAACGTATGCAACATTTGACTAGTGTAATTTGGTCATTAGACAATAAATTTGTTTTAAGCGCATCTGATGAAATGAATATAAGAATTTGGAAAGCTAATGCTTCAGAAAAATTAGGAACAGTAAGTTTTAGTTTTAATGATCAATACAAGAAATATTCAAGATAATCAGAATTTTGTGTTACAAAAATAATATAGATACTATTGAAAATATATGTAATTATTAATTATTATTTTACCATGAAATACAAAATTACTTATAATTTCCTTAATATAGTTTTAATAAAAAAATAATAATGTTTTATATTGCATTTATGCACGTAATGAAATTGTTTAACATTGTACTTTCACAAATTAAAAATATATAATAGGTGAGTATCGGTTATTGATAATATGTGTATTTTAGTTGAGACCTCGGGAAAAATCAACTATGGAATATAATGCAACATTGAAAGAAAAGTTTGCTGCTCATCCGCAAGTAAAACGTATTGCTAGACATAGACAAGTACCTAAACATATTTATCATGAACGTAAACAACAATTGGAATCTAAGAAAAAACTTAACAGAAAGTAAGTTATTTTCTCATACAAATATATTTACATATATATTTATTTTTAATTATGCTTAATATATTTTTAGGGAAGAAAATATCCGGAGACATTCAAAGAAAAATAGTATTCCATATATCCCTGAAAAAGAAAAAAATGTTATTTCAGAAGTTGTTTAAAATTGCTTGTCATTGTTTATATTTTAATTGTATTAAATGTACATTTGTTTAACTAATAATAAATATAAATAATTAATTCTGATAGTAACAATAAAATTTAATTTATTATTGTCTATTAACTTTTAAGTTATTTAAACTACATAAATATATAATTCAGATAACAAAATTTACAATGATAATCTTTTTAGAAAATGTTACTTCAAAGATCAAGAAATTGATATTATTGTATTCCACAAAAAATAAGTAGTAAATACTTGTCAAAATAGTAGATTTTATAAAATGTGTATTTTATTTTAATCAAAGTTGAATATTTTATATGTGAATACTAAATACTTATAATATTATTATACTTAATATTTTTACATTTGTATTTGTAAATAATGGAAATAAGAAAATAAAATTTGACAGGATTATGAAAAATATATTAGTTTTTCAATGATGTTTAATTACTGTTTCCATTATTTAAAAAAATTTATTTCGTGATTACTATCACGGTTTTGATTGAAGGGACTTAAACATTATTTTGAGTATTCACATAGGCAGTTTACATGCGTGGTAAAAATGATACCTACCTACAACCAGTAGGAAACTAGGGAACAGGACAAAGTGAGGATGTTTCACTTAAAAACAGTTTTCTTTTAAATTTTGTTAACACAATCTAAAGGATATGGAAATTTATTTATCATATATTATGAAATATGAAATTAATTTCACAGTTTACCCCACACATGGGTTCGGTAGAAAACTCGTTTAAATTAAATATGACTATAAACCATAATGGTATCATTTTATATCTATATCATTTTACACGAGTTGTTTTCTATGAACATATTTTTAGTAGTAGTAGGATTGTTGGTACCTATTGCCTTACAAGTTGATCACGTAATACCGCAATATCTAATACCTGTTGTTGATAACGAATTTCAACGGAAAAATTAATAATAATAAAAAAGGATTTAATCGTTCAACTTATTTTAAACCAAGAATAAAAAACTAGTATTATAATAGTAGTTATAGTACTAATATAATTAATTAATTTTCAGATATATAGATAATATACTGATATCATTAATTGACTATATAAATATATAATAATAGACTTTTATATTATAGTCAATATACTGTACATTTCGTTATATTAGCTAATATACATATTATACATTATATATAATATAAGTTACAAGGTACCTACACTTTTTTTATCTATTTTAATCGACTATCCGGAGGAGTTTAGTTTTCCATTACTTCCTCAAATAAAAATATAGTAGGTATCAGTAGTAAGTCAAAACTCAATGTAGTACACCTATGTTGATACTCAAAAAAAGTTTCAAGTCTCTATGATTAAAACTTAATTAGTTATCATGAAATAAAAAAATTTAAAATAACGAAACCATTATTTTCGGGAATTTTAACTTTAAAAGCTTATTAAAAAAAATTGTCAGTCACAATTTTCAAAATATTTTGTAAAAAAATTAAGCAATATGATTAGATACTGACTGACAAAATTATCAAAGCGATAAACCAAAAATTGCAGGAAATATTAAACATTTTTGGAAAAAAGTTCATAGCTCTATAATTGGCCAAAAAATCAACCAATCCATTCCAAAATTTTACCACACTTATATATTACGTATGTAATATTCGTATGTTTTAAGTAACAGAAACCGTAATTTTGCCGATTTCCCAACATTTTTTGGTAGTTTTTCTTCTACCAAGGAAAAACTTTTGAGAAATTCGAAAAATGAACTAAATAAAGTACCAACTAAACGTAATTTTCTACCGAAATTATACCCTACTTGTGGTAATCGGACCATTATTTCTACCCGAAAATGTGTCTGAAAAACATGAAATAAAAACATCTTTGTAAAACCAATATATTCCTCGTTTCGCTCAGAATCTATAATTATATAAATTAATTAAATACAGGAGATAAATAGATTATAGGTATAACCGTACAGGTGTAAAATGTATAAACATTTAGTGAAGGAAAAAGGAACGAGGTTTCTAGTATGATGGGAAGAGACTGTAAAGAGCATAGACTTATAAGTCTATGGTAATGAGTACCTATACGTGAAAGGTGGTCAGGAGCATCAAGAGATCCATCTAGGAGGGATTTAATGAAGTTGAGGTCAAAGTGAATTCTACGAGATTCATGAGGGATATTGAAAAAGTTACGTAAAATAAACAATAATGACGGAAATAGTTGTGCTACACCCTCACCTATATAGATAAAATAAATTCACTATGCCCTACAACTGATTTTACATGTTTATAGTTTACCTATTGTACCTATTTACCAGGCCCGGATTGGCCTGGCGAGTTACCAAGAAAATCTCGTTGGGCCTGTAGTAAAATACATAAGAAATATGTTGAAAAATAAGATATTAATATTAATGTTACACCCCAATTGTATTGTATTTCAAAATAAAATTTGATAGAAATATTATAAACAATTTAGCTATATATATATATATACGTTTAAAAGATAAAATTATAAAATATGGGCCGGTAAAATATTGATATCTCGATGAGTCAAATTTACCTAATCTGGCCCTATTTACTAATTACCAACTATAAATTATAATATAACCATTAATCAATGGCCAAATAGCCAATAAGTACACTTATTAACATTGATTATAAAGTATAAATACTTAATTAATGCTACGAATTATGATAAATTGCTAGCCGACAGTAATTATTATTTATTAGACATTGTTATTTAATTCTAATGTACCTAATATATACTACCGTTGATTTTATATTACAGATTGTGTCGTAATATCACAGATTTTAGATTTATAAGACAATATTCAACATTTCAACAGTACAATTATTATTATTACAGTAAGATTACAAATGGATAATACGGTATTGTAAAGTGCGAATAATTTAATATATTATCATAGGTGTATGACCTAATAGCTAATGATCATTTAATATTTATAATTAAAAATTTACAACTTATTAGTTACTTGAGTTACTGCCTTTGTACCTAACTGGTAATTAGTATTTACTTACTTCTAATCATACGGTTTTACAACAGATTTGTTCCTATTACATAATTTTTATCAGTTTTTTTTACTGTGACTATTTTTTTTATACCCCAATTTTATCGGAATAATGACGATTTGTATTATATAGATATTATATATATACACTATTATATACTTTATAGTCTGTTATACCTACTTAAAAAGTCAATATATGAAGGTTGAGATTTAATTAACATTGATTATCATTATTCTCTATTTATTTATGATAGCGGAGTGTCGACAAACATTGTTATTTGTCAAGTTTCATAGCACTTTAGGTATACATACATTTAGGTATATACACTACATTCTACACGTAGACGTACACAAAACACACATATTATTGTACCACGTATTTAATAATATTCAGGTATAGATTAAATAATTTAATGACATGAACATGAAAATGAACATAAAGTATATATCTCTATTGTTTACTTAGATCATAATAAATAACAAAATATATAATAGGTATAATAATAAATAAAATTTTTCGTTAATCTTGAAGGGTTTTATTTCAACAATAATATTAATATTCTAACAAGTATAAGTCATTTTTTTTTTTACAAAATACGTTTCTGGAATATCCAAAACCAATAAGGAAATGAAAATTAAGAAATGCGACCAGATGGTAATAAATATTATTTTATGAGATTGTAAAAAACTACTATGTATATATTTTACACAACTACATTATAAATGTTTAGTTTTTCAATGTCTTATCTATATTACCGTAAATGGTGAAATTCCTAAAAATATTGAAAAGGTATGCATAGTAATATTAATATGCAAATAAGGTATTTATCACAGAAAAAAAATTTATTTTCATATACAACAAAACTTATTTAAACTAAATCATATTTTACTTTACAGAACTACAGCGGTATACAGAAAATATCACACCCAAAAAAATTTAAATAGGTAGGTGGTATATGGGTTCAAGGTTAAGTAACAGTCAAATTTCCTAAAATGAAATTATAATAACATAGTAGATGCTTGATGATGGATGATGGTTATTATTTACATTTCAAGGGCAATATTGCAATAAATAATATTAAATATACAAATGATTGTTCATTTATTAAATACCTTGAAATACAAAAGTCTAATTTTACAACATTTAAATTTGTAATTTTGTTCACATTTTTTTTTTTTTTTTTTTTATAATCATGAATTTATAAATTATATTATAAAACAATAGCTAATAAAGCAAATAAATATGTAGTATAAATAATTTGAAATTAATTGTTTAATTAAATATATAAAAATAAAAATAAATATCATAAATATTTTAGATTAATTATATAAATTTAAAATTCAATTGTCCGTCCTTTTGTAATAAGAGCTTGTAGAGTTTCTACTTTACTTTTAACTAGATTAACTTGTAGTTGTAATGTATCGGTAAATGCAATTTGTTCATTCCTGTGTTCAGCAATCAATATTAATACATCATCATACTTACGACATGTCTCGGCTAAATTGGTCATCATTGACATTACTTTGAACTAAAATTTGATTAAAATGATACAGTGAAACAATAATATCAGTAAATTTTTTTGGACTTTGAGCAACGATAATTTAAGGTAAAAAATTTATTTGATATGAACATAGTTTTTATAGATAATTAATTATATAAGCAAAGAATGCAATAAATTTGGAGTTATTCAAATTTTACTGTATGTATTTTTAATTTATTTACTAAATTTTTAAATATATAGATAAACCATAAATATCTCTTCTTTTTCTTCTACCTTGCTTTACACTCATAACTAGATGGGGTTGGATATTTTAGTCTTACACCTCTATAAATCTAGATCACATATCTCTCATCCATTCACAACAGCTATCTTAATATTCCATCAATCCATCTCTTATTTGGTCTTCTTCTCTCCTCTTGCCATCTAGGTACATTACATTTTATAACAATTCTCACTGCCTCTAAATAATCTCTCCTGATAACTATGTCCAAATTATTTTTCATTTTCCCCACAATTAATGCAACTCCTACACTTACCCTTAGTAGCGGATTTATGAGGGGGTCCAGACACCGATATAATATGACGTACCTATACTGAAATAATATGTTAAAACATAATGTTTAATCATATCCAGAGCCGAATTGGGTAAATTTGGCCCACCGAGATATCAATATTTTACCGGCCCATTTTGTATAATTTTATACTTTAAACATATATTTACCTAAATTTTTTATAATTTTTGTAGTAAATTTTGTTTAATAATACAATGCAATTACAGTATAACATTAATATCTTATTTTTCAATTATTTTCAACACTTTTCCAATGCATTTTTCTACCAGCCCACTGAGATTTTCTTGGTAACTCAACAGGCCAATCCCCGGGCCTGATCCTATCCTATCTATTCTTGTGTACACAAACAGATAAATACCTAATTTGTATGTGTCTCTATTTAAACCCATATATGTATGTAACATTAAATTGGTGATAATAATAATACAATTTTTATCATTTTTTAAATTTCTCAAAAGTGTAAAACAGCAAATTTCACGGAAATCATAATTTTGATGAAATTGCTTTTAGATTTTTCATGATAACTAATGCAATTTTGAACGTAGGTACTTGAATTTTTTTTGAGTATCCTCATAGGTAGTTTACACAAGTGAACTTTTGGAACGGCTTATCAGTATAATATATTGTATAATTATATTGAGTTTCGCTCAGAATCATATTTTCTAATTCAATATCATTACATTCAAATCTAAATTATAATAAACCACTAATTTCTCAGAGAACCGAAGGGATGAAGAAGGAACATCCAAAATCAATCTTTCCGCTTTTTAACATATTATTTTTTAGGACCCCCTCATAAAAAAAATAATTGAAAATCCTCCACTGCTTACCCTTATGTATTAATTCCTTATTTTAATTTCTCAAATTAATCCACATATTATCTTAGCATTCTCATATCCTCTACACTAATATTTTGTTCCATTTTTTGCATGTTCATAGAACAACCATTATTTTGCACTATCAATGTACCTATTTAAAATAAATTAACTATAAATATTTACATAATCAATTCTGAAAGAAATTTTGTCTTAATGTTTAACTAAGTATTCAACATATTATTATGATAAACATTCAATATATATTTAAATACTTTTAAAGCATATTTGTTATAGTATAGAGGTGTTTTAATTTAATTTTAGATAATTCATAAAATATAAATAAATAGACACGTTGTTAATATATTTAAAAATATGTTATTTACTTAAAATCATATTAATAGTTAAACATACCAATATCATAGTAAAAATAAAAATTGTAAAGTTTATGTGTAGAATATTGTTATGTAATATCTTTTATTAGTTTATTTGTTAAGTGGTACATTTGTATAAATATTTAAACTTTAATAATTATATGTTTTATCATGTTTATAACAATGAAGATAAATCAGTACTTTATTTTGTACTTGATTAAGTTATTTATACATATAAAGCAGTTGTTGATAGTAGATACAGAACACTTTTAAGGAGCTATCATACATTTTTTTATTATTTTAAATTTTAATGTTATACAATATATATATATATATATAAGTATATTAACAAATTGTCATAAATATTAATTACATACATTTAATAATTAGTACAATGAATATAGATAACTATTATTTACTAATTATTTAATTGGAAATTATTAAATATATATATATATATAATGAAAAGTATTTCCTTCTATTTGACTTTGTACATTTAACAGAGGAATATTTACAATGGGGGCAGGACCGAATTATGATTTTTGCCGCTCGTAGGCTATGATAATTATGCCGCTTATATTATAACAAATTTAAATTGTAATCCATTGAAATTCTTACTTCCATGGCGTCCACTATTTTTAAATAATATTGGGTACATACTTTATAAATTTAAAATAAATTAATTTTTCATAACAATTCATCTCTCAGACGAAGCATTCGCGTCTACAATTTTTGTTCATTTCGAATGTTATTATTTTCCTTGAAGTTAATAATATAAATGACACTGTCTTTTTTTGCTGCCTAAGATTTCAGCCTAAGTAGTAATATGCCACTGGATGGGGGGAAAGTCTGAGAATAAATCCTTCTTAGTTCTCATCACCAATTTTTTTTAAGCGTACATTGTACATATCAATATTTTATGTAGATATTTTAAAATTTTTATATATTAAAACAATTTTTCTATTTTGAAATCAATATGTAATCTTTCAAAAATTCATAAATATGTCACTGCACCAGTGTTTTATATTAATGTATGTTTATTTAAGCGTTTTTTATACATTCTAAATAATATTAATAAGTTAAAACAACCTGTAATGTTGATTTGTTGTTAAGCCATACGAATAAATAATAAGTTAACACAATTTACCGAAATATGTTTGTCAGACTCTGAAAGTAACACACGTTCAAACTTTTTCATTTTCCATGTCAGTGTATCAATTTTCGATTCCATTTTAGTTATCTGTAAACAATGGTTGTTTTTTTTAGCTTTTAATTAAAACAATTACACTTATAAAATATGAATACATAGTATGATAAGTACATACAACTTCTTCTAAATGTTTTACGGCTTCGTCCATAGTTTTATTTATAGTTGAATGGAGTAAATTACAAAATATACAATTTTTTAAAAAAACGTTTTAATAAGAAATTAAGATCATAAAGTAATATTATAATACAAAGTAAATATTAAAAAAATATAATATAAAGAACATGTACCCAATGGATAAATGATTTAATTATAATTATTAATAAAATACTTATTTAGTATTCAGTTATAGCTATTTACATTTACATAATAATTTAGTATTTACATTTTACGTGTAAGTTGTTTTGCATGAATACGTGATTAATGATTATTGATTATTATTTAGTGTCTCGTCTTTTTTGATATGTTACCCGCCAAAAATAATCATAACTACTTCTTATCTATAACCGTTTATTTAATCTTTGATTGTAACATCACCGGTCACAGATAAAAATTCTCTATTATCAATAGATTATATATTTCTATTTTTATGTTCTAATTTACTTCTAATGTTCAATACGCACGCGCGCAAGTTTTGTATCCAATTCTCCTCCCATCGATTTATACATAGTATTATTTTGTTTTTTTTTTTTTTGCAAATTGCCAGACCAATATTGTATATTCATATAAAGTTACTTAATGATCATTTAGATATCGTTCGTAACTGTTATTACTCGTTTGAGTGTTAATTTGTCAGCACTACACTGCCGAGCATGTACACTTCTCCCTTTCATTAATATTTTTCATTTTGTTATTTAGGTGTGTCTATTTCACTAGTCTTTTTTAGTTTTAAATTTTCGTTCACATCACAATATCTAACCATGTACAACCTCGGTCGCCTAGGACGTAATGTGTCGGAAAACGTTTTTAAGACGGTGTCCATATCGTCGGTTCGTGGACTTCACGAAATGCCTGATCATCTTAAAGACGTGCCCACTGCCGAGAACCCCCGATTCTTTGATATGGTCGAATATTTCTTTCACCGAGCGTGTCAAGTGGCCGAAGATAAGCTCGTTGAAGATATCAAAGCTAAGATGTCCGTAGAAGATAAAAGGAAAAAAGTCAAGGGGATATTGTTGGGTATGCAGCCGTGCGATCATATATTAGAGACTTCTTTTCCGGTCCGTAGGGATAGTGGTGATTATGAGATGATCACTGGATACCGTGCACAACATAGTACTCATAGAACGCCATGCAAAGGAGGTAAAGTACTTATTACAATAAAAGATTACTAATAAAATAAATGAATATAAATAGGAAAGAAAGCTAAGGAGCTGAAGACGTCTTTAACTGTTCTATTTACATTTATAACATAAGTTAACTAAATTAGGTAATAATGTACAAAAGTTTTCACTACGTAAACTTGAAATGCTAGAATATTATAGATTTTATGAATAATAGTTCTTTACAATAATAATATAAACTTAAAAATGAAATAGTTTGTATATCTATATTATTTTATGGTAGGTACCTATAATTTCTAAGTCTTATTAGCATCTTATACTTGTATAAAATACTATTTTCTGTCTATTTATTAAATTAATAATGTTTTCATTAAAACATTTGTTTAAATTTTATCAACTGGCAGGAAAAAAATAATATTGCGAATTTTAAATTTTTTTACATCGAGTAGGTATATTTACATTTTGTATATTTTTATTCATTAAAGTTTTATTCAATTAAATGTATTTGTATTGCCAATACTGAATAGGTATATTAAGTTAAATATAATAAATTATGATTAAGTACTTAATATTAAAGGTTTTTATATTTTACTGTATACCATGTTATACCAATTAATAATTGTATTTTAAATTATTTAGAAACACAATAATATTATTATGAAGAGATATTATAAATTAACTACCTATTGATTATTACTGTTATTTATCTAAATAACATACAATAAATTATTTATTTATTCTAATTCAACAGTGAATAGGTAATATAATGATGATGTATTCATTTTCATTATTCTATAATTCTCTAATAAAGTGATAATTCAATAACATATATTTCTAATTCGATTACTAATTTAAGCTATATTAACTTTATTAGTTAAATATATTACATATTAAATGTAATAAATAACAATATGATATCAGTTTTACATAAGTATGTATTTAAATAATGAATGAATTAACATTACCTACTTATATCATATTTGTATGTATAATTATAAAAACATGCATATAACATTAATTGTTGAACATTATATATCTATAATGATTGCAATTAAATAATTTTAAATTATGATTTCATAAATTACAGGTATACGATTTTCTTTGGATGTTTCCCGCGATGAAGTTAAAGCTTTGGCTGCTTTGATGACTTTTAAATGTGCATGTGTTGATGTACCATTTGGTGGTGCAAAGGCAGGAATTAAAATAAACCCCAAAAATTATTCAGAAAATGAATTGGAACAAATTACCAGACGATTCACATTAGAACTGGCAAAGAAAGGATTTATTGGTTAGTATGTAATTAATAAATATAGTATGTATTTCAATGTCCCTCAATGAAAATTTTAACCTCAGTATGAGAACAATGTAGGTCATAGGAAATAGCTATGCATGAAGGATTAAGCTTAATTGATCACAATAGGGTAATTGATTACAGTGTCATAGTTGATAATTTTTTTTTACGAGAAGGGGATATGAATATAGTTTTTAAACTATTTGCAAATAATATATTTTGAATTAGTTAATAAAATTTAAATAAAGTATATGAGGAAGATTTATCCCTCATTTTTAATTTGTATTTATTCCCTTGGTTGATTTATGTAGGATTTTAATAGGAAACAAATTAGCTGTAAATCAAGTAATTTAGTAGATAGTTTATTTATAATACCTATATTAAATAAACTTTTATTAATATTTATTTTTAGGACCTGGTGTAGATGTACCTGCCCCAGATATGGGAACAGGCGAACGTGAAATGTCATGGATAGCTGATACATATGCTAAAACTATAGGTAATTTATAATTATATAATGATATGTTATTATTTTTTCTAATTATGTTAGATAAAAATTATCAATTGTTATTTAAATTTCCTGATGAGTTCATTTTCTTTATTAAGTTTATTAAATTAGAATTTATGATAACCTTTATCTATATGTATGTATATAGTATATATACATGTATACAGTGTGTTTCATTCAAATAGTAACACTTAATATTTCAGCTGGATGACCTTAGATCGAGACGGTTATTTTTCATAATGTCATAGGTATATCACACACATAGGACCGGTATTAGAATCGTTGGTTTTGTTTCGATTACGATTTAAGGCTCCGTTAAAGACAACAGCCTGTATTACAAACATCTTTAACGAGTCAATTACGGTCCGTTAATTTACCGACAGATATCGGGTGGTTAAAATATTTTTACAGCCTGTTAAGGTTTTTGATTGGATATTGGGTTTTTTGTTTATTTTTTTTTTTCAACTATTATCAATAATATACTAATAAGTAATAATTTATTTATTACTAGTGATGAGATAAGAAAAGATTGGTCTTTACAAAGCAGAACAAATATTCTATAAAAATTAAAAATTACTTTTATTTGATAAATGAAACACAGCCATGGATATTTTAGAATATATTAATTATAATAATTTAAATGATTCAGTTGCTAATTTGAACTTGCTAATTTAGTGGCTTTCTCTCGTCTAGCCAAAGTTATTTGTAAACAACCGGATAATTTTCAGTCTTGGAATATCAAATTTTTACAAAGATTTCGTTTGAACAAAAATACTGTTATCTTTGATATCATAGAGAGCAAGATCGCATCACAAAAAATATGAATATAATATATTTCTACGTTATCAGTTGATTACGTAAAATATCATTTATGGAGGATTGTAATACTGAAAACAGTTCGTAAATGGTTTAACAGACTGTCACGTAACCAATTATTGTAATACCGGGCCTTAGCGCTACATTTCAAAACTGTGTGTCTTTCAGTGTGCACATGCACAATATTTTTTTAGTTTTTTTAAATAGCAGCACTAATTTTTATTTTATTTTCATTAGATTCAAATAGAACAATTTTGTTAAGCCACTTTGATATTTACACTTTTTTCTATCTCAAAAATTTACTAATTTAACCATCACAATTTTAAACAAAATACCATTTTTTTAATTTTCAAAAGATATTACTACGTTTGTATTTTATAATTGTTTTTTCGTTATCAATTTGAAAATTTTTCAATTCAAGTTCTTGTGCATGAAAAGTTGTACTTTCAACTGAAAATTAAAAAAAAACGTCATGTATGTTGTTACTGACAAGTGTCATTGAAAGTTTGATTGGAAAAATAATTATAAAATAATGTAATAAAATACATTGTATTAGTCTTTTGAAAATTGCGAAAAATAGTATTTTGTTTAAAATTGAGATGACTGTAAATCAGTCAATTTTTGAGATAGCAAAAAGAAGTTTAAAATATTAAAGTGACAAAAAAAATAATAGTATTCGAACGTAATGAAAAAAATATGAGTAGCTATTTAAAAAATACGAGTTTTATTGCGCATGCGCACACTGAAAAAGGCATAGAATGTGCGTTAATATACCCTTAACACTATAAAAAAATTCCTATCTCAATCTAAGTTCATCCGTCAGAAATATTTTTGTAACATTATTAAAGTGAAACACACTATATATAATTGTGTAACATCTAATAATTATTATATAAATGAGTTAAATTAAATATTTATTGATTTTTATTGTTTTTTTCTTTAATAGGGCATTTAGACATAAATGCTCATGCTTGTGTAACTGGTAAACCAATTAATCAAGGTGGAATTCATGGTCGAGTATCAGCTACCGGTAGAGGTGTTTTTCATGGTTTAGAGAACTTCATTATGGAAGCTAATTATATGAGCTTAATTGGAACTACACCAGGTTGGGGAGGAAAAACTTTTATTGTACAAGTTAGTGTATATTATTATAATAAACATTTTAAAATATATAAATATTATTTTATATTGTTATTTTACATAAAGGGTTTTGGTAATGTTGGTTTACATTCAATGCGTTACTTACACAGAGCTGGTGCTACATGTATTGGTGTTATTGAACACGATGGTGCTATTTACAATGCAGATGGAATTGATCCAAAAGTAATAAACTTAAATAAATGCAAACAATTAAATATAACGTATTTAAATAAATTATTATTTCAGGCTTTAGAAGATTGGAAAATTGACAATGGTACTATTTTAGGTTTCCCAGGTGCTCAGCCATATACAGGTGAGAACCTTATGTATGAACCTTGTGATATATTAGTACCAGCTGCCACTGAGAAAGTTATAACCTCAGCTAATGCCCATAAAATACAAGCAAAAGTAAGTACTCAATGATGTTATTAATTTATTATTAACTGTTGTATTATAAAAAAAAAATTCTAGATTATTGGTGAAGCTGCTAATGGCCCAACGACTCCTGCTGCTGACAAAATATTAATCGACCGTAATATTTTGATTGTACCAGATTTGTATATAAATGCTGGTGGTGTAACTGTTTCATTCTTCGAGTGGTTGAAAAATTTGAATCATGTATCGTATGGTCGTTTAACATTCAAATATGAGCGTGAATCTAACTATCATTTATTAGGTAAAATATAATGTACAATTATTAGTTACATAATATACTTATATTTTTTTCATAATAATAAAAGTTACAACTTACATTATATTTTTCTGTCTTAGAATCTGTGCAAGAATCACTAGAACGTCGTTTTGGTCGTGTTGGTGGAAGAATTCCTGTCACTCCCTCCGAATCTTTCCAAAAGCGCATATCTGGTGCATCTGAAAAAGATATAGTTCATTCTGGTTTAGATTATACAATGGAACGATCAGCACGAGCAATTATGAAAACTGCTATGAAATACAACTTGGGTCTTGATCTTCGTACTGCTGCTTACATAAACTCTATTGAAAAAATTTTCACTACATATAAGGAGGCTGGACAAACTTTTTAAGATAAATGTTTTGGTGAAAACAAAAAGTAAAGTGTTTTACATACACTTCAAATTCATATTTATCTTTTCAAAATATTTCAATTTAATATTTAGTTTATTTGTATCCGTTTTACTGTTTTAATATTTAGTTTATTTGTATCCATTTTACCGTTTTTATTTTAAATTATTATTTTCAAATCGATTTATGATTGATAGTCTTGGAAAAATTTAAATAACTATTCTTTACTTATGATTTATGAAATATTCTGTATTCATAACTTAAATAAGACACACATTTTGAAAGTTCCTTTGTAGTACAATCAATGTTGTTTATAATTTTATAAGATTTTTAATATTAAATAAATATTATATCATTTTCATTTTATTTTACAACATTGAATTTGTACTTAAAAATAATAATTTTATAGTATCAGTATTCTTTGATAACATTAATTCAATTGTGTCTTATTTTACTATAGAATACTATATATTCAAATATTTTTTATGATTTTACCAATATCGTTAGAGCCTTGGACAACATTTATTTAATGATTTTGGATAGTTTTTTTTTTTTGTGTTACTAAAAGAATGAAAACACTGTTAAAAATATTAATTTATTGTATTGTTTATGACAATTTCCAAACCCATGTTTTCCTTGTAACTTTTAAGATAACAAGTATACGTGTTTATTCAGTATTGTTGTATAATAAATTATTGAATTTTTAATGTTATGTCTTAGTTAAATGTACAATTTTATTCAAAATAAAAATCGAATAAATTAAATTTCCAAGTACAAAAAACTAGTTAGAAATTCATATAGTTAATAATATATTTAATATCTTAATATTAAATGCTTTTATTATTAAATTTATTTATATATATTTTGTTTTTATAAACAATTAAATTATTATTAAATGTAATAGTGGAAAGTAATATGCAACTCATAATATGTTATTGTAAAATTATTAATTTAATTGGAGGTTATTTAATGTTTGTGTTTATCTAATAGTGTTATTAACTATGATAGTTTAAACAAAATTAAAGATTGTATATTAAATTTAAATTGTATATCAATAATTTAACCTCCTCTAACCACCTCTGAACAGAAAAATAATAAAAATACATTTGTCATTAAAATTTAATGTAATTTTTTATTTAAATATATGCATGAGTTTTTATTGTATAGTTATATATATTTTTAGATTATTATATTATTATACCACTGATACTAGTATATTTTATCATTGATAATACTATGTTATTAAATATTAAATGGTATATTGAATATCCATAGATATACAAGCAGCTGTAGATTAAAGTATTAAATAATAAGTATAATGAATATAATAGTATAAGTTAAAAAAAATAAAAAATCAATCATTCCATGGCCTCAATTCCAAAATATAAAATTTCGAACGGTCATAAACAAATTAAGGATCAGTCATACAAGGCTCACACACAGTTACCTAATGGCCAAGATGAGAAACACATATGTCTATCTTGTAACATACCTCTCACTGTTCAACACTTTCACCGACTGTAGATCAAACGAAGAAGATAGACTACTACACAACATTTAATTTAACCTAATAGAGGCACTCGGTCGGAATCCCTCTTCTTTAGAAAAATTATATAAATTTCTTAAACAATTAAATTGATTGTTAAACTATAATTTGTATATATCATAATATAGTAAATATAATTTTATTAGTTAATGGCCATTATTGGTGCCGGGGCTAAAATAAAATAATAATAATAAAAAAATTATTATTTTAATATAATATGTTACCAGAAGAATATTATAATTTATAAAGGTATTTAATTTACACGATTTTAGGAGTTTTTTGGGACTACAACATTTGTTTTTATACACTTGGATTGTTTAAAATTATATTTATATTTAGTTATGTTTTTATATATCATGTTATATATACCTACATAATAAAATCGAAATAAAATATAATAAATTGATAATTTTCAAAACTATTACCTACGTAATACCATCGATTATATATACTAGTATATATAATCAATGGTAATACGTTTAAAATACAACAAATTATAATAGTAATATAATAATAATTTGTTGGGCTTATTATTTGTAAATTGTAATTCATTAATAAATAATATTATACAATTTAATTATATCAATTTCATCAATGTGTATTGCTTAGGTAACAAAAAATTTAATATAATTCATAGCAATACTTACTTGGACTTCATTTGGTTTGATTTTAAAATAAGAACCCAATGGTTTTGTGTTTGTTTTTTTTTTTATTAATGGCTCAATTTTTATTCAATAATACAATAACTTAAAAAATTTTATGAGAAATTTGTGACCATGCGTCGTCACGTCTTATTGTCATAATTTGTAATAACATAAAAACATAATACACAAGTAAAATTGGATAATCCAGAAAAACAGTATAGAATAATAAACCTTATTATAGTACCTATTACCATTGATTATAGAATAGACTATTCCATAATCAATGCTACTACCTACTATATATATCTAGGTACTAGATAGCAGATAATCTTTTTCTACGAATTCAGTAATAGCCCATTGCCCGCATTTCGACTTGCAAAGCCCAAGACAGTTATTATTAACTGTAATAATACAATTTATTATTATTATTTCGTATGGTTATTAGACATAACATTCACATTTTATTTCAACATTCATATTTTGGGTTTGTTTTTGTAGGGTTTATTATGGGAATTGATGTTGTTGGTTTTGTGTTTTTTGTTTTAGGATTGTTGTTATTGGTTTGTTTGTGTTTTATATTTATGTTTTAGGGTTTGTTTTGTTTTCTGTTTTTTGGTCATTGCCTAAAGTTATAATCCTTACACGGGTACTACGATACGAGACACGAGTATATGAATTCTTATACATTGTTGCCGACTTCAGCAACTTAACAAAACATTAATTATAATATAATATAATAATACATATATATATTATTAGAAATTAAATAAATAAATATGTACGCCGATTATAGTAAAATCTTCATATAGTATATACTAATACGTAATTGTAAGCACGAAATTGGACATAAATAACAGTCCGCTTACCACGAATAGAATATGCTTATGGTAGAGAATAGGTCACTTACCCTGGCACCACAAGATTAAAATTATGAAAAAAAAAAATATACCACGAATTCGTAATTTTTCGTAACCAAAATTCCCGAATTCGTAACCTTATTTAAATCCCTTTAAAACTGTTTTTTATTTGCGGGTGCCAGGGTAATAATAAACCCGCAATGGTCAAAAATCGACCTACAGACTCCAAGTTGATGTCAATAGATAGGTACTAATTCGTAATTTTTTGTAACCACAATTTTGAAATTCGTAACTTTATTGTAGTCCCTTTAAAAGGGTTTTTTATTAACGCTTACCCTGGCACCCACAATGGTCACAAAACGACCTACAGACTCCAAATTGGTGTCAATAGTTAGGTACTCATTCGTAATTTTTCGTAACCACAATTTCGAAGAATTATTTAAAAAATAAAATAATTACTACAGTTATTAATTTTGTAGATCCATTAATCAATGGTGATCAAAATAGCTATCCTGAAAAAAATTATGAAACAGATGAAAATGAAGATTCAATGCTTTTAAGAAATTCATCATTTAAACAATGGACAAATTCAATCGTTAATGCATGTGAATTGAAGGTGAATTCAGGAATAAAAGGTAAATTAATAGACTGTAGCATAGTCATAATTGAGGGGAGGGGGTTCTGGGTGACAAATACCCCTCGAAGTCTTTTATATATTATTATACTATATTATATGTATATAGACCCAAAAACCCTAAAAAAATATGTTACACTCATGGACTGTAGTATTTATTTTATAGTATTGAAAAATTAATTAATTTAATGCATTTTTCAGGCTTAGAAGATAATGCACAATACGAGGTTGAAATTGTACCGCAGGTTATGAAATTATTCCCTTGTTGGTCGGCAATAATGAGGCCTATATTTAAATATGGAGATGATAGTGCTTCAAGCAGTAGAATTGAAAGCCATTTCAACAATTTAAAACATAGTTTTTAATAATGATAATTTACCAGATCTAGGGTAGATTCATTCTTGGAAAAACTTATTCCCTTTTACAGAGGTGATAATTTATTATTACATGGCTTAGCAAATAAAATTAACAATATTCATGATGATATGAATGATAATATGTTTGAAGATCACAATAAAGAAATAACACATAGTATATATGATTGTATGGATGACTCAAATAGAGATATTCAAGAAATTGGTATAAATGATGTATTAGATGAAAATCATGAGGTATATTCACTTGTATACAGTATACGTATAGTAAACAATTTGTCAAATTATGAGGAACATAATGTGGCTACTTCTAGTAAAAATAGTAATTTATCGATAATACCACAAGATTTATGGTAAAGCCTGCTCAAACGGTCACTTACCTACTGACCTTCATAAATGTCGAATTTGCAGAAAAGCTGTTAATTTATTCGGGTGTTCATTATCAGTCCCAAATTTGGATGAAGGTTGCGGAGAGGAAAGATTCTGTAAACAGTGCGTGGAAACAGAAAATGAAGCAAGGAAATCTTGGAACAGAAAAACAGGAACTCAAAGCAAAAAACAGATACGATCAGCTTCATCTTACCTAGTAAAACAACCAGGATATGAACATTTAAATTTAAACGAAAAAGCATCATCAGCACCTATTTTTTACCTTAAAAATGGTAATATTTATAAAAATAAACCAACGAAAATTCCCGGAATAGAACAAAAGATTATACTAAGTAATACATGTGCTATAGATTCGGTCATGACTCTTTTAGCATATTCAGCATATGACAGTAAACATTTCAAGCTCTTTTTGATGAATATGGAAAAAACTAATCTTGCCGTACAATTTATATTAAATATGTTAAATAAAACAAGTAAACAAATAAATTATGCAAGAACAGAGCTTATTTATTCAAAATATGAAAAAAAAATCTATTAGGTTGTTTAAAATTAATTGATGCGACTGATATAGCTACTGGCGTTGTCAACATTTTTTTAAATAATATCCCATCAATAATATGGAACATGCAGTGTCATAACAATAAGTGTAAAAAATATAATTTTAAAACATCATTATCATATGTGCTTTTATCAATTAATGTTTTCGACGAGGATGTCGATTTTCATAGAGAATTGGATAAAATTATTAATATCGAAGAACTATGTAATGATTGTAATACATATAAAAATATAACCTCTAACCTTGGCTAACGTATTATTTTTGAAATAAATTTCATGCCAGCAGGTAAGATGTAAAAATGCTGTTACATCAATAAACAATAAAAAAAATATATTTCATAACTAAAACACATTTTTTTATATCTCATATTTATTTTTACAGGACTTTATGCTGAAACAAGTAGAGTTGTGGAAAATTTACCTCTAGATGCAATTTATCAAAATTATACAGCACCATTCCATATATATCTTAAAAATGTAATTAAAAAAGTAGTTGTCAAGAATATAGAATATGTAATGAGAGGAATTATGGCTTTCAGTTCACCAGAGAGAAATGGTCTTCGTTCGACTGCATCTGGTCATTACACATCTTACGTCCATAGGTCAAACAATCGATGGCAGATGTATGATGACTGTAAGGATAAAATGATAGATGTTAGCCAAAATAACAAGGTTAATGCAGACTTAATAATATTCACAATATAGTTTACAATATTGTTTATTTACACACACACAACCTACATTAAAACTTTTAATTTACCTAACAATATTTGCCATTTTTATTATTTTAATATAATTATACTATAACTACTATATAATATATACTTATATAGTTTATAATTATTATAATTTTAGTATAATGATTAATTTTATACTTCTATTCTAAAAAAAAACAAAGCATTTATTACAATGTGTAATTAATTATTTTTAAAGAAAAATCTTTTGCGATTTTCAAGAAAATACATATTAATAAATGTTAATAAAAACAATATAATTTATTTTTTCAACCAATTCGTCTAAATCTAAAAATCCGAAATCTTGATAGCCTTATTTTTCGCAGTGCGATTCCTTGTCGTCCCCATATGGACGTTATACCATATATAACAGTCTCGATGAATAGAATGATAATTTTTCCGTTAATTTCTCTTTGTTTTTCTTCAGCTCTATTTAAATGAAGATTTACAGGCAAAACATTGTTTGAAGCAATATCATTTATCAATATTATATAGCATTATGTGATAAATGTTTAGAAATACTTTGTTTGTGATAAACTTTGTTTTTATAGCAATTTAATTTATTCATGCGCTATTTTCAAAGAACTAAAATATTCTAAGTATAATTGTCTCGATTTTTGACCATTACGGGTGCCAGGGTAAGCGTTAATAAAAAACTTTTTTAAAGGGACTACAATAATGTTACGAATTTCGAAATTGTGGTTACGAAAAATTACGAATTAGTACCTAACTATTGACACCAATTTGGAGTCTGTAGGTCGATTTTTGACTATTGCGGGTGCCAGGGTAATATTACCCTGGCACCCGCAAATAAAAAATAGTTTTAAAGGAATTTAAATAAGGTTACGAATTCGTTACTAATTCGTGGTATATTTTTTTTTTCATAATTTTAATCTTGTGGTACCCAGGGTTTTATTGGTGTTTTATTGTTATTATAATGATTTGAATGCAATAATATTGCATTAGAAAATACGATTCTGAACGAATCTTTATATATTGTAATATATTATACTGATAATCCATTCCAAAATTTACCACGAATGTAAATTACATATGTAAATATGTAAAATAAATTTCAAATCCTTACTAACAATATTCAAGAAGTTATCATTTCATGATAAAAATAGTCAGTTACGATTTTAAAAATATTTTGTTAATAGATTCAGTAGTATATGATTAGACTTTGATAAAATATTCAAACCGATAAACCAAAAATTGTAGGAAATATTAAACAGTTTTGGAAAACAGATCAAAGCTCTATATTTGGACTAAAAATCAACCAATCCGTTCCAACATTTTACCACACTTCTATATTACCTATGTTAATACTCGAAAAAATTTTAAGTTCCTAGGGTCAAAACTCAATTAGTTATCACAAAATAAAATAATTTTAAATAACAAAACGCGAAATTTTGCCGATTTTCCACAATTTTTGGGCAGTTTTTCTTCTTCTTAGGAAAAACTTTTGAGAAATTCAAAAAAATGGAAAATAAGCTCATAAATAAAGTACCAACTTTACGCTATTTGCTACCGAATGTCTACCCTACTTGTAGTAATAAGACCATTATTTCATTATTTAGACAAATGTTTGTTGCCGTTATTGTTGTTGTTGTTTTTGTTGTCGATTTGTGTAGACTTATTAGTATAATAAATCGCAATATATTTAGATACGCTCAGAATCGTATTTTCTAATGTAATATCATTGCATTCAAATCTTAATAATTATAATAAACCACTGATTTCTCCGAGGACCGAATGGACGAAAGAGGAACGTCCACAATCGACTTTTCCACTTTTTTATTTTGACTAAACATATATTATGAAATATAATTAAAAAAGATAGGCTAAACATGGAATATTTTAATACATTGAACATTTACAAATTCGATGCAAAATTAAATCATTATTTACTGATATTATGTAAAATGTTAAAATACCGGTACTTTATTTAGGTATTTATTTAAGTTGGTACTTTATTTAACTTATTTTTCGGATTTCTCAAAAGTTTTTCTTTGGGACAAGAAAAACTATCAAAAAATGACGGGAAAACGTCAAAATTTACGGAAATCGTAATTTTGATGAAATTGATTTTAAGTTTTTCATGATAACTTATGAAATTTTGAACGTAGATACTTTAAATTTTTTTTTAGTCTTCTCATAGGTGTTTACATACATGGTAAATTTATGGAACGACCTATCAGTATATTATATTGTCTTATTGTATCCAACTGATATTATCAAATTATTTGACTGGTTTGGTAATCAATTACTCGAAGAAATACTTTCTTTATATATTTACAACTTTAAAAATATATTTAACAAGTCCTGTGGCTAAATGTTCTGCTGAAAGTGCCTCTTTAAAATTAATTATAGAATAAAAAATTAGTTTAGAACCTTTAAAACGAAAGAAAATATAGATATACAAATGATTTTATATTCTGTGAATGATTTGTTAAAATCAATAGACTTAAATATAGTATTAAAAGAGTTAGCTGCTTTAAGTAAAGCAAGAAAAAAAAGTTATCTGATAAAATAGTTTTTGTTTATATACGAGTATTCAGTGCCGTATTTACAAGTTTTGCGCTCTAGGTCAACCACATTATTACGCCCCACCCCCAAAAAACAAAATTATTCACTTTTTTGATTTTTCTTAATACACCTGGTTATAGCGGTGTCCGGCCGCTTCCCTAAATAGATCAATATTTGGCCGCCTGGGGCATATGTCCCCATTGCCCCCCCTTAAATACGGCCTTGCGAGTATTAACTCTTTTTTACCCTTATTGTAAAATTTTACTGTAATTTATATTTGTGAAATAGTTTAAAAAAATATAGTTTTATAATGCATGTTTTGTCAAAAGTCTCATATGGAATTTTAGCCACGGGCTCAATGGATCCTTGATCCGGCCTTGATAACGTCAGTATATTATGTTTGCCTAAACTATCATATGAGATATCTATAATTTATCAAAATATCTAACTCATAACAATATATATCTGAGTACAGTCTTTAGCATCTATTACTTGTAGAAAATGTCTTTATTTATAAAACCTATTTAGTACGACTCGTAGAATTGTTTTTTATGTGACTTTCGGTTTTAAGTAAATCATAAATCTATAAATAATTATAAAAAAATTAATACATTTTTAAATTAAAATATTTTCAAATTATAAAACTATCAAACGCTTAGTATTAATCATGGACTAAGATATACAGGACTGGAAAGAATCAAAATAACGTGTCTATGGTGCAAAGGAACATATAGAGCAGGGTACGAGAGAAAAACTACCCACTAGAATTGAATATATGAAGGGCACAGGGAAAAAACCAGAAAAGTCATTTTCAAAAGCCTATTTTTAAATTTGTGAAAAAAATGTTTTTAATTTCAAAACATAATTAAAAATTTGTTCACAAAATATAAAGTTCGAATTAAATTAAATTTTAAACTTTGAAATGTAGTCAATAGAATTACATAATATTTAAAACACATAGTTACAATATATAAAAAATAAGACAGAAAAATTTCTTTTAGTCCAATATTGTCAGGAAAAAAACCACTCAAGTCATCTGAAACAGGAAAAGTATAAGACATGTGGCCTTCACAAAAATATATTCAGTTTCAAAACTTGTATAAAAAAAACTCACACATGCAGGCTGTTAACGATTTTAAATTTTGGAAAGTTCCACAGTTTCTGGACGACAAAATTTCATTACGCTCATTATATACCATTATCTCATTACCTCAGTAATATTGAGTAGGTTACTCAAATTCTCCTTTTTTCAATGTTGACACATTTTTGTCAGGCTTTTTTATTATGTATAGGAGATAATGGGTCCGTTGTATGTTGTATGACATTTGAACTGTCTACGTTCGGCGATTGAGCCTTACTTACTTTATATTAGCTTCTTGTTTTGCTCTATTTTTACGTACATAGAATGTTTCAACTTATTTTTGTGTAAAATATTCATGTTTGTTATATTTTTAATTTCACTGCCATCTTTGCCAAATCGCACACGTGTCTGTACATGGATATCCAAACGAAATATTAAACTTCGAATTTAAACTAAAATAAAATAAAATACTTGTCTGGTTTGAAAAACCAACTGCCATACTTTTAAGGTCTGGAGATACTATCATTATGAGCAGAGAAAGCTGGTTATGTTACCATATGGTGTGCCAAAAATATTGGTACCTGAAAACTATCATGTTTTTAGTGATTGGAAAGAACTACTTAAGGACTATATGCAAGTTACAAGAATAAATTTAAATGTTAGATAAATGAATTATATTTAAAATTATTAAAATGTCAAGTACATATTACCCATTGACTTGATTATAATACATTTACTCGTAAAAAAAAAAAAAATACTTGTACTTATGAAATTATATAATTTTAAATCCCAATCAATTTAATAGTAACTATATTTTAAAAAAGTGGGAATGTCAATTTTAGGCGTTCCTCCTTCGTCCCTTCGGTCCTCGGAGAAATTAGTGGTTTATTATAATTAAGATTTGAATGCAATAATATTGTATTAGAAAATACGATTCTGAGCGAAACTCAATATATTACAATACACTATACTAATAATTCATTCCAAAATTTTACCTCACTTGTATACTACCTATGTTAATACTCAAAAAAATTTTCAAGTTTCTACGATCAAAACTCAATTAGTTAGTTATATCTGAGTAAATTGATTTGAAATTTCGAATGATTGGTCCTAAAAATTTTAATGATTCTTAGGTTCAGTTCACACTTCATATGACAGGCGTTAGTAGCGCGTCTAGAAGGTACACACTCTAGCCTTCTTATTGTCAATAAAAAAAAACCTAGCGATCTAATGGTTAAAGCCTTAGGTTAGTGAATACCTAATTAATTTAAGATCAATAAATAGTAGCTAATTATTTGAAAATTTTAATTCCTGTTGGGATATAAATAATTATTATATCATGGGTGCCGTTAGGGGAGTGAAAGGAGGTGCACTTGAACCCCCTTGGATTTTAAAAAACAAGGAATAAAGAAAACAAATTTAAATTATTTTAATTTATTCATAACATATATATAAAGTAAGTATAATACAAAAAATTATTTTTTGAACAACAATAATTGAAGACGCCTATGTTTTTGTGCAAATTTATTGATAACATCGTCTGTAAATTGGATATTATTTTCAAGTCTTTTTCTATGCACTCCCCTGTATATTATTCTAGCGGCGCCTATGATGATAGCTGATGTAAAATAAGCTTGTGTATCATCTGCATCTATTCCAATTATAAATAGCATAAATTATTCTAATATTTCTAAAAATTTCATTTTTATTTCTTTCTTGTCTAATAATATGTGGTATTAATCCAAATCCTGGTAAAATTAAAATTTAAACTTCAGGATGGCCAAAAAATTAAAATAAATGTTGATATAAAATTGGATCTCCTCATCCACCTGAAGGGTCAAAAAATGATGTATTTAAATTTCGGCCAGTTAGCTGAAAATAAAATTGCTGTAATTAGAATTGATCAAGGAAATAAAGGTAATAATTGGCTTACGATTCTAATACCAGCTGTTTTTGATTGAAAGTTTCTAAAATATTTTCCCAATTGTAATATGATTTATTTTGTTAGTTGCACTATTAGTTTATAAATTAACAATGTTAAAAACTATTGTAGGAGCTAATTTTATATTGTTATACTCATAAGCACAACTAGGAGGGGGGTGGAGAGGTATAGCCTCCCAAAATTACTCATAGCCTCTTAAAATAATAAAACAATTCTCAACTTTTTTTTTAAAAATATTTTAATTTAGGGCTATAGGCTATAGCCCCCTCTAAATTTTAGCACTAGTTGAGCCACTGGTTATATTAGGTACCTACATGTAATAAATTATATTATCTTAACGGTACTAGTTGTACCAACATATTATATTAAAAAAATAAATATATTTATTATGGCAATATGTTTATTAACTAAAAATAGTTCAATTCAAATAAATTTTTATATAAATATATAACTGTAAAATTGAACAATATTTTTAAAATAGGTTTATTTCATAGTCTACAGAAGAGACTATTACATAATATATTGTACATAAACAGGATCGCTTGGATCTGCAGCTGTATTATATGCATAGCATTATATAAAACTTTTAAAAACGTTTGTACATTAATTTTAATTCAAGACTATATTAAACTGTCCATGAAACGGTATTTAATATATGTATATGTTACAACTATGGCTAAATATTATTTACTATTCAGTGATGATTACAACATTACATATGCGCACATAGATTGGCAACAAATTTAGTGGAATTATTTTTTCTTATCATTTTCGGGCAATTGCCATCAACAGATTAGGATTGTTATATTTTGTGATAGTACTATCTTAATTCGTGATAATAATACAGTAACACAATATTTTTAGTATGTAGTTTTTAATAAAAATTACCTAATCAAATATAATATGAACATTTTCGTAAAATCGTACATTAGGTATTAATTATGAAATAAATAATAGTTTTCTTGTTATACAATTATACATTTATAATATAATGGCTACTGCTAGGCAAATTTTACAACAAGAAATATTTGATCAATGCGATCAAAAACTTTTGGCTTTCGTCGGTGTTAGTAATGATTCGAAAAAAAAGAAATTTGGATACTTGTGTCTGTCGGATACAAAGGAGCCACCTTCAAATATTTTTATTCATCAGGTATATGACTGCTAATTATGACAATTAAATATATTGTTATTGTAACTATCACATTGTTCACATATTATTAATTGTTATGTATAAATACTGTTTTATTAAAACGATTATGCATGCATAAATTAACAAATTGATTGAAATGTTATTCTGTGTAAACATTTATGTTTAGTTTAAAATAAATGTTTATTCATTTTACAGATTAAATTTGATAATAAAGTTGTGAAAAAAAAAAGATTTTGGTCATTAAATGAATTGATTACCGTCGATGGAAAGACTTCATCTCAGGTCATTAACTAGCATATATTTTTTAGTAATATCTAACAAGTGTTTATTTTTATTATTTTTATTTATAGGAATGTTTAGAAATAGAATTAACATTGGATAAACCATATAGATGGGTGGCTACTAACAATCAAGAACGTAAAATATTTTTGATATCTTTATGGAAGGTAATAACTTTATTTTGACTTAGAGATAAGTCATAAATAATTAATTGTTAATTTTTTAGCAATGTGCAAGCTATGTATTTGACAAAAAGCCTGAATTCAAAAATTTGCCTCTTGACTGGACTTCTGGTGATTTAGTTGTTTTACCTGCTGATCGAAAATCTAAATTTTCCTTAGGTAAGTACTTACACCTTTTAGTTTTTAAATAATGTATATATTGATTATAGTTACAAAACATATAATTTAAAGTTTATAAACAATTTCTGACCATTGAATATTACAAAAGTATTCAGCATTTAATGTGACAAAAATCATACAGCACTTCTATTTTGATTGTTGTGTTATCAAAGGTAAAATAATTTATATCTTCTCGTACCTTTTATTTCAGCTTCTGAATATACACGATTATATAATTTATTTTAATATTATATTAATTGGCAGTAGCGCTAAACAGATACTTCAGGTAGTTTAAATGAAAATGGGGTGGGTAATACCCCATTTTAAAATGGTCAAAACTGCTTATGAACTTGTTACTAATATAGATAATTAGCATTATTATATATAATTATTACTTAATGGGTAAAAATTGGAGAGGTGGGTATCGAATAAAATAAATTGAACTGGCTTGTTTCAGTACCATTGTTAATTGGTTAAATTTTTGGTGTCTAATGAATAACTTTAATTTACTATTTAGTATTTAGTATATATATACAAATTAATAACATACTTTTAATTTCAACATTTATTTAATATATTTAATGAAGATATTTTTTTAAAGGGAACTATCTTATTTTTACCTTAACTTAAACACATTTTTGTATCAATTTATAATTGTGGTGTGTGCTTATTGTTTAGCTGTTTCACCTGTTATTAATGCTGAAGACTTTCAACCTTTATCAGAAAAAGAAGAACAAGACTTAGAATTATTAATGAAAGAATGTGGATTTGCTGCAAAAGATGCTAAAGCGTTTACAGATATGTTAGCAAATCAATTGATGACCTTAGATGGTGTCAGTAATAGTTTTTTGTTATACATTTTTAGTAATAAATCTTGAAGAAGTTCTTTAAAATAATTAATTCTTTATATGACTGTGTCTATCACATGCATAATGATTCTTTACTTCATATACATCATGCTATTTATATATATTCAAATTCTGAAAACACATGTTAATTCACCTTAATGTACTTTATTAATACATATTACATAAACATGGTGAATTCAAAAATTGTATATTATTTATAAACTATTAGGTAATTATGTTGGGTATGATACTTAGGATATATCAATACTTAAATACTTACAGAAAAAACCATTTAATTTTACATAATTCAATCTTCAAAATATTAATTTGCATCTGTTTAGTTAAATATTGTATTCAGATTTTTTGCCCAGCTATAAAATAGTAATAAAGTACTTTGTAAAATTATAAAATAAAGGAGAATGTGCAGAGTGTTCTGGTCTCCGAGCCTCAAGTTACTAAATTAATGGATCAATTGGAAACAGCAATACAAGAAATTGAAAAAGTAGAATCAGCATTAGATTTGTATGATGAAACTTTAAGACACGTACGAGATACTATTGATAAGATGGATCAAAAAAATGCTAATATCCAAACAGCTAATTGTAATAATGAAAAATTACTAAATGAATTACAAAAAGTAATTGTGAGTAATCAATATTTAGGTATTTATATCCAAATAATTTATGAAAAATTAATATTATATTTAATGGCAGCATCAATTAGAACTTTCTCCAAAACATCAATTAGCATTGACTGATGCCGACTTATCTACATCAATAGGTTTACGAGATGCTATTGCAGCTGCAAAAGAATTGCAAGCAGTAATGAATGCACAAATACATCCAGCTCTAGTACGTTTAAAGGCCATACAAGAACAAAGAAGACGTTTTGATAAATGGAAAGCAAAATTTTCACAAATTCTTTCTAGGCACCTCAACAATTTATTTATTCATATGGTATGTCTCAATTAAATGTGTCAATAATTTTATTACAATAATTTGATCATAATATATTAATAACTAATATTTTTTGTAATATGAATTCTTTTTTGACTTTCCATGATTTCAAGTTAAATATACAAGTATAATTTATCTTTAGGGAAATGATATTGGGGAATCTAAAAAAAATTCTAATAGCGAATTGACTATTATGAAACACACAACACTACATCGGGAGCTTGCTGCTTATACCGAACTTATGCACTGGTGTAAAGCAATGGACCGGAAAGCTTTTATTGCACTCAATAAAGTTTATACATCATCTTTATCTAAACTTTATGAAAGAGATATTAAATTGTTTTTAGATGATGCTAAATTACGTATAAATGCTGGTAATGATAACATTATTATTTATATATTAAATGCAAATATAGTTTCTTTTCATCTAATTTTGAAAGACAAATGTGTTAAATTGATGTTAAGTTAAAATTATATATCTATAATTTTTCTCGTTGTTATCAAAGGTCATTTATCAAACTCAAAAGAAGATATTCGAAAGTCAACAGGTCCACCGTCAGATTGGTTATTGGGTGTGGACAAAGAGTTTTGGGCACAAGAAAGTGATACTCAAGAACGACAAAGGTTTGATCAAGTTTTAGAAACAGTTCTTTCTGAACTTGAACCAATTTGTTTGTCAGAACAAAACTTTTGTGTATCATTTTTTCAATTAGATGTGCTGAGTCCTACAACTAAAGTAAATAATTAATTATTAATATTATTTATTATTATTATATATTAACTTTTAAAAATAAAAATAACTAAATTACTACAGATTAATATGTTTTAGTCTGTTATGTTAAAATATTTAATTGTACTTTCAGATATTTGATTAGAAATTTAATTAAAGCAGTAATTTTCAATTATTTAGCAAAGTTAAATTTAATTCATATAATAGTTAGAAAAACTTAATAACACAACTTAGTGTTGAAAAACTATAATTTTATATTATTCAATAAACTTAATTTAAACATTAAATATTATTTAGTTATTACAACTACTAAACTACTAAATAGATACAAATTATATTATATTGGTAAAATGTATTATTTTATATGAAACTAGTCTAGTATAACAGAACAATATTAATTAAAAAAAAATAGAAATTAGTTCCAGGTTTATCAGATGTATAATTACCAAACAGTATACAGAATACAAATACAGTTAAGACATATAAATATATATTTTTTATAAACCGTCAATTATAGTATTTATTTTAAAGTTTAATACTAAAATAGACCTGGGCTTTGTTAACTTACAATTATAAATAATGCCTTTGTATAAACTAATTAATTTAAAATACGTACTAGTAAAAGTAAAAATAATATTAGTAAATGATGTAATAGTATTATAATTTATAACTTTAAGATATTTTCAGAATACTCAAACAACTCTAGATAGTACTGATGTAAAATCAATACAAGAAATATTACCATCTTTGCCTAAGACGAAAATTGAGAAAAAAATTAATGAAGAAGTTAGAAAAATGATGGGTGAAATTTTTGCATGTATAGAACCTGAGCTAATTTCATTTATACAATACCATGAAAGAATGGATAGCACGTAATTATTATTTTTTTACATTATTTTTTACTTTATTCATTAAAAGTATGTCATTATACTGTCATTTTCTGTCTATAAAAAGACAATAATAATTTTGTAAAATCATATTATATAAAATTTAAATTGTAGCATTTAGGTTATACAATTGATTATATTATATATATATAGTGAGGTTATAGATATATAATTATAAGTTTATATATAATCAATGGTTATACATAGTTTTATTACCATATGTGGTTATGTTGCTATACAATGTATTCTTAATTTTAATCATTCATATTTTTCTTAGTTATTCAATGGCAGTTTTGGTAAGATTGGGTCGTCATGTTATGTCCGCTAATGACACTGGTTCATTTTTAAGTATGACTTATGGATCTGCATTAGTGCATGTTAAAAGAAATTATGATAAACTAATGCATGCACACTTAAAATCAATACAAGATGTGAGAATTGCTAAAAAATCTAAATGTGGAATACTTCCTTTTGTTGCTAATTTTGAGGTACATAATATATTGAATTTGTAATTTTTGTTAATGTTTATTTTTATTTGCAACTTTCCTATTTAGTATTTTGCTAAAACTGCTGAACAAATATTTAAAGAAACTGAACGTCGAACTGATTTAGATAAATGGTATGTAAAACTTGTGACTGCAATGTTTGAAACTATACACTTGATTTCAAATGAACACCCTAAAACTCCTGCTGAAGTTATCAGAATGGGTAAGTTTTGAATAGTGTTAAATTATAGTCAAATTTAATTTTAATCTATATGCTTAGAAAATTTTCATCATTTGTATGCATTACTGTCACAATTGAAAATCACTATGTTAGATCAATATAGAAAGGAAGCAAAACAAAAGTATAATGAGGCTTTAAGTGCTTATGTAACTCGTTATTTTGGTAGACCTCTTGAAAAACTTAATGTAAGCATAATGGAATTAGATTCAGTCAGTTTTATAGTTGTAATTTTTATTTGTGTGTAGTTGTTTTTTGAAGGAGTTGAAGCAAAAGTAGCACAAGGTATTAAAGAATCAGAAGTTGGTTACCAAATAGCTTTCAGCAAGCAAGAGTTAAGGAAAGTTACTAAAGAGTATCCTGGCCGTGAGGTTAAAAAGGGCTTGGATCATTTATATAAAAAAGTAGAAAAACATCTAAGCGATGAAGAAAATTTATTACAAGTAATTATTATCTTATTATATTTTCATTATTGTACTTGTGTGTATTTATTTAGTAATTAATGTGTATAAAATGTATTACAAATAGATTATTGGTTATTTATTATTTATTCTGACTATAATATTAAAATATCTAGGGAAATGTTTTATTAAATATTTTATAAAAAAAATGACATATTATTATTATTTTAACAGGTAGTTTGGAGAGCTATGCAAGAAGAATTTATACAACAGTATAAATATATTGAGGATTTAATACAAAGATGTTATCCCGGTTCTATGATTTCACTAGAATTTACCATTGAAGAACTGTTACAATATTTTTCAGAAATTGCTAGATCACATTAAAATTTAAATAATAAATATTTATACTGTCGTAAAACTTTTAATTTATACCAATATATTTTTATTAATATTTTATAAATGTAAAAATGAAATTGTTATTATGTATAAATAAAATTATAATATGTATATAATAATATTTATTAATTATTAAGTTTTGTTTACAAATGTATCTAAACAATCATAATTAAAATTTATATTTATTCTTTATTCCATAATACAAACATAATTTAATTACATTTAAATTAGTGAAACTTTTTATTTCTTTTTGTACATTTTCTTTATTTATCAAATAATGTGCAGAAAAATTAGCTATAAATAAAATATCAACTAGATACAATTTTCTACTGGAAATATATCCTATTTGTGATAATTGGAGCACGTAATTATTCAAAAATGTCTGAACATAATAATACCACATTTCCTCGATTTGATTCAAAATTCCAAATATGAACTTATTGTAAGTTTAACAATTATTTTGACAGCTATTTTCGTATCAATATTCAGTAACATACAAAATGCCTATCTTGTCCCTTAAACTTTAGGAGTGGGATATGTTGGTTTGGGTTAGTATAGAAAAATTAAATTTTAATTTGCCTACGAAAATAAAATTTAAAATCTTTTGAAATGGATGGGTCGATGTGTAGTTTTAATGGTTAACAATATGGCAAATCAGGTAAATATTTAAAATCAGTTTTTACATTTTTTTTTGGGAGGGGGTTAAAATGTTTTAATACATATAAAAATTGCTTAATTATATTATTAATTTAATGATAATATCCTACAGTACAAAATATAAATGTATACAAACTTTAATTATAATATAATAATAATAATAAAATAAAATTAGGTTGTACAATTTATATATAGAGTTTATAATATTTTAGATTCTGAACAAAGTTAGGAATGTATTGGTTTGATAAATTTTTTTTTTTTTGTGAAAACTGAAGACACTTTTTGGGGTAAAAATAAGATTCGATTATCACAAATAGAGTGTCCTTTCAGTACCAAATTGCATCTAATTGATACTTTATTTAGCTCATATTTTGAAATTCTCAAAAATTTTTCCTAAGGAGAAGAAAAACTACCAAAAATGGCGGAAAATCGGCAAAATTATGGTTTCCGTTATTTTATATTTCTTTATTTCATGATAACTTATTAAGTTATGATCCTAGAGACTTGAAATTTATTTTTGAGTATTCACATAGATGTTCTATTGTTCTACATAAGAAAATAATATGAAAATGATTGGTTGATTTTTTGACTAAGTATAGAACTTTGAAATTTTTTCCAGATATGTTTAATATTACATATTTATGTGCAATTTTGGGTTTAACGGTTTGAAAATGTACTTAATCTATTTACAAAATATTTTGAAAATTGTATCTAATAAATTATTTTAATTAGCTATTAAAATTTGAATATTTAGTAGAATTATTGAATACAATTTTATATTTACCTTTTTAGATTCTGAGCGGAGCGAGGAATGTATTGATTCTACAAAGATATTTTTTTTATGTATGAAAACATTTTTTCGGGTAGAAATAATGGCCCGATTATCACGCTTAGCATATGCTTCGCTTGCAAATGTTGTCTACTTGGTACTTTATTAAGCTGATTTTTAGAATTTCCCAAAAGTTTTTCCTTGAGACGCGGAAAATCGGCAAATTTTTATAGGCTTTTTATTATATTTTTTTTTCGTGATTTTTTATTAAATTTTATAGTAGGGACTTGAAAATTTTTTTGAGTACTAACATAGGTTATTTATAAGCGTGGTAAAATTTTGGAACGGAACAGTTAATTATTTGGAAAAATATAGAGCTTTGAACGTTTTCCCAAAAAAATTTAATATAACATCCAATTTTAGGATTATCTGCTTGAAAATTTTATAGAAGTCCAATATTATATTATTTAATCTTTTTACAAAATATTTTGAAAATCTTAACAGGCAAATTTTTTTTATAGGCTTTTTATTAGTTTTTTTTTTGATTTGTGAAAACCTTTTTTCGACTAGAAATAATGGTCCGATTATCACAAAAAGGAACCTTTTTATACCAAATTTCATCTAGTTTGTAGATTAACTTTATTAAGCTAAGTTTTTAATTTCCCAAAAGTTTTTCCTTGAGAAGCGAAAAATTGGCAATTTTTTATAGGATTTTATTATATATTTTTTCTGATGTAGAAAACCATTTTTGGCATAGAAATAATGGTCTGATTACCACAAATAAGGTACCTTATTTACCAAATTTCATCTAATAGATACTTTCTGTAGCTCATTTTACGAATTTCCCAAAAGATTTTCCTTGAGAAGCGGAAAATCGGCAAATTTTATAGGCTTTTTTCTAATATATCAAAACCATTCTTCAAAATTTTTATAGGTTTATTTTCTGGTGTATGAAAATATTTTTTCAGGTAGAAATTTTGGTCCGATTATCATAAATAGGGTATCCTTTCTATAGCGAATTTAATCTAGTTGGTACTTTATTTAGCTCAATTTTTGAATTTCCCATAAGTTTTTCCTTGAAAAGGAATGATAACTCTTTGAATATTGATCGTAGGGATTTGAAATTTATTTTGCATATTTACATATGTAATTTATATTCGTGGTAAATTTTGAAATGGATTATCAGTATAATATATTGGAATATATTTAGATACGCTCAGAATCGTATTTTCTAATGCAATATACATTGCATTTAAATCTTAATAATTATAATAAACCACGAATTTCTCGTGGAGGAACGTCCACAATTGGCTTTTATGTCTGAAGACACTTTTTTGATTAGAAATAATTATCCGATTACTACGAATAAGGTATACTTTCGGTAGCAAATTGCATTTAATTGGTAATTTAACAAAAAATTTTCATCGAGAAAAGAAAAACCAACAAAAAAAGTAAAGTTAAGTAGAAATGTCGATTGTAAACGTTTCTCTTTTGTCCCTTCGGTCCTCGGAGAAATAAGTGGTTTATTTTACTTAAGATTTGAATGTAATGATATTGCATTAGAAAATACGATTCTGAGCGAAACTTAATATATTACAATTTGCTATATTGATAATCCATTTCAAAATTTTACCACGTATGTAAATTACGAATATAAATATTTAAAATGAATTTCAATTTCCTACGATCTAAACTTATTTAGTTATCAAGAAATAATATAATGAAACCGTAATTTTGTCAATTTTTAAGAACTCTTACTTTAAAAGCTTATGACGAAAAATTGTCAGTCACGATTATCAAAATATTTTGTAAAAACATTAAGTCATATAGACTTCGATAAATTTTTCAAACTAATAAAATAAAAACTGCAGGAAATATTAAATAATATTGAAAAAAAAGCCAAAATTCTAAATTTAAATTTCTATACTTAGTCAGAAAATCAATCAATGGTTTTTAATTTTTTTCTTGTAATGAAGTTGACCTAAGTCAAAAAAAATTTCATGTCCCTAAGATCAAAACTTAATTAGTTATGATGAAATTAAAAAATTTAAAATAACAGAAATCGTAATTTTGCCGATTTTCCACAATTATTTTGGAGTTTTTCGCCTCCCAAGAAAAAACTTTTGAGAAATTCGAAAAATGAGCTAAATAAAGTATCAACTAGACACGATTTTCTACCGAAAGCATACCTTACTTGTGGAAATCGGACCATTATTTCTACCCGAAAAAGTGTCTTCATACATAAAAAAAAAAAACATCTTTGTTAAACCAATATATTCTTCGCTTCGCTCAAAATCTAAAATAACAGAAAAACGGTAAAATTTACGGAAATCGTAATTTTGACGATATTTATTTGAGATTTTTCATGATAACTAATGTAATTTTGAACGTAGATACTTGAAATTTTATTTTAGTATTCTCATAGGTAGTTTACACACGCAGTAAACTTTTGGAATGGCTTATTAGCTGTTATCATAATTTATTGTATTACATTGAATTTTGGCCAGAATCGTATTTATAATGCAATAGCATTGCATTCAAATCTTAATTATAATAAACCACTAATTTCTCCGAGGACCGAAGGGACGAACGAGGAACTCCGGAATCGATCTTCTTGCTTTTTATTGTAATATTCATAAGGTTAGGTCACAAAGTCATAAGTTGACTTTGATATATCAAATGCAAAGTTTTTAAAATTTATTTAAAAATTATATTAAAATAGCAAAATTAAGCGTTTAATATTTATATTTGAAATGCTATTAATGTTATATTGATTTCAATATCATTTTCATATATATATATTTTCGTATAAGCAAAAGAATAAAATTGGTAATTTATGAAGTTTATATTTTTAAGTATAATAATTTATTTATACAATATTTACGAGAAAAACACATTTTGTTTGTCTCAAAACTTGTTAAATTAAAATAAATTATTAAAACATATGTTTTCGCTTATATACATATATTATTGCGATTACCTTTTTTGATATTTGCATATATTGTAAATAATTAAAATGTAAATTTTAACATTATAAAATCTGTTATTATTATTTATTGTAATGAATATTATTCAAACATTTAATTATTAGTCGATTTAACATAAACTTATATTATTATAAACTAATAACATATACCATATACCAATAAAACTAATATAAATATGATTTGAATTAATTATTATACAGAAAAAAATGTCTTCAATTTGTTGAATACTTATATCAATATATATGTGTGATTATTTTAAAGTTGTTATAGCCCATAGGCGTGTGCAGACATTGGTCACAGGGTGTGTCACAGCATAAATGAAGTCTTATAGTAGTTTCGAAAAATATTTTTTAAAATAAACTGATTAACAAACCGTGTACAAATTTAACATATTAATAATTAATATTTAAAATATTACAATGTCCAAAATACATATTTATTATTAAAACATTTATAATAATATAATATTACAATATTAGGTATATTGTGTTGGGCCTATAGTAATTAAAAAAAAAACACTCCGTGCCCACGCTTATTGTTGTAGTTAATATTCATTTTAATTTTAACAAATGTAGTTTTATAACACCTTAAGTTTTAATTAATAGAATACGTTTTAGTATCAATTTTGCAACTTACGCTTTGGCAAAATATTCTTCAATAGATTATTAAATGAATTATTTTCATCTCGTGGTAATACATATTCTGAAAAGTAGTTCACATAATTTGTTTTAAGAATAAAAAAAAAAATAATTAGGTACCTATGTATATAAATTTCAAGTTGTATTATAATATTTAATACAATACAAATATGTTAATATTTTAATAATTAATTAATGTTTATGTACGTAAAATAATATAAAAACTAAATACTAATCACGATAAAGAAATAATCTGCATGAAGATTATTATAAAAATAACTTAAAATTTAAAACCGATCTTACCTAACTCGATAATGAACTAATTATTTTAAATGAGGTGTAACGATATTTATGTGTTTTAGTTATTATATATTAATATACTTATATCTATAGCTATTGATTTATACGTATATGTTGACTGTATATATATACACAAAAAAATAAATTATCACAAATTTTCAAAATTTACTCATTTTTTCGTATAAGTTTAAACCTTAATAAATCATTTAAGTGCCTAATAAAATATATACCTTCTTTATCATTTTTTATGTTTATCAAATTGTTTACAATATCTTCTACAATCAAACGGTTCAACTTCAGGTTATTCATTTTTTTCGCAAATGAAGAAGAATCATAAATCACGAGTTTTTCCACTTCAAATGTTTTAAAATCGATTGAAATCCCTTTATACAAATACATGCATTCTAAAATCATATAGAATATAAATAAACAAAATAGTTGTTATTTTAAAAATAACAGCATCATTTATTTCATTATATAATCTACAAACCATTACAGAAATATGAATCATTATTTTTTCTCATAGTTTTTATATCTAGGTTTTCTTCCATAATATAATTGGAGTTATCTAAAAAAAAAAAAAATGTTTAACTATATATAGTATGATTTTTTTTTATTATCTTAATAGTTTCTATATTTTATAAATATTTAAGCTGTATATAGTTGTATACTTAATTATATTTTACTTATTGCAATAGTTGCGTGTATTACGTCTCTTTAGCAATTTTACTATTGGGTATCTAGACTAGACACCGATACGCAGAGTATGAGTCTTGTTAATAGCATTCGTGTTGGAATGGTTGGAAACATAAGTCGAGTTTTAATAGTTATACAGCACTGTAATTCGTTTAGTTTATTTATTTAATTATTAACTCAACTTGTACTCCGCTACACTCGCGCTCATCAAAATAATGCCTTCCTAGAACAAAATTTCTCAGGTGATTGTGTAAGTACTTATAACTTATTGTTTTATTACATCGATTATGTATTGTATTTTACGTTGGATCCATTTCCCTGGCACCGCCACCATAAAATTTCAAAATCATACCAAGGGCTTGTGCATCGTTTGTGCCGAAAATCCTTGCATTGAAAATCGCTGCTGAATTTTGTGTTAAATTATGTTAGATTGTGAACGTTGGGTTACACGTTTCTAGGATTTGTGAGTCAAAATAAAAAACCTTTGTATTATATATGTCCAACAAGCTGATTCAAAAGACCGGTTACTGATTAGTAGATTCTCATGATTCCTACTACAGAGTATTACGATTACCGTAGGAAATAGCCAATTGGCTGCTGCTCAACTGAAAAGGGGGATAGGATTTAATATAATCATTGATGGATCTCCGCAGGGAACGTAGTGTTGTGATGCATTATTTAATATTATTAAAATGTTTTCGTATATTATATAAGAATCAAATGTATTTTATTTTAATATATATATATATATACTAGGGTAGTACTAAATTGGTTATATTTTTACAAGTATAAACTAACTATAGTTATATTATTATATATATAATATTATAACTACATTGAAGAAGGCAAAGCAGCTTATATCATTTTCATTATTAATTCGGATGAATTTTATATTAACATAATATAGTTTTGGCATAAATATGGCCGAAGGGGGGTTAAGGTGTTCAACACCTAAACCACCTCCCTGCAGGCTACACCACTGTATGCACCTAATGAAAACGATTTTTTAAAGGTAACATATATCGCGGCCGTAGCCTTTCTTTTATAAAATTAAATTTTGTATAATTTCTATGTACAATATTTTGCTGCACAATTTACCGTTCATCATGTACATTTAAATAATGGGGAAAAATTTGATTTTTCCGAAAAAACTATTTTTTTTGTCTATTTTAATTTATCTTGGAAAATAGTAGATGGACAAGAAATTTTTTCCATACATTTTTTATATCAATAGCTTTTAAATTAAACTCATAAAACTATAAAACTACCCCTTTGGCTATTTTTAAACCCCCTTGCAGCTTGTGAAGGATGAGTAATCATTATAAAAATTAATAGCATTACTTGCAATAATTATTTATTAAATTATTAAATTACACAAATTACTTTTTTGCAATAATATTGAACAAATTGGTGGGGGGGGGGGGATGCTGAATCAAAAAATTCAAATGTTCGAAAATAAGAACCACCCTAATATATACCTATATAATTTTTTAAATTAAAAATTAAAATTTTATTAGTTAGCATTGCTACATCGATAAGGAGTGTTGCCTGGACATATTCAGACTATTCAGTAGTGTAAAGTGTTCACCGTCACGTACTCTTTAAAAGGTGTAAGTCGCGATGGAAATATTTAATTATTTTGTATTTGTGAACTAAATATGATATATGATACGATTAAATTATATATTATTGACTTAGTAATTGAGTAATTAGTTTTAGGTTAGTATTTGTTTTATTAGTTTATATTTGATATTTATTGTTATTGTTGTCTAAGACGTTAAATATGAAAAAGAGGTATGATATGGCATTAGTCATTAAACTGATAACTTAATATGCGTTCAAACAATACATTTCTTTTATATATTTCTTTTATTTATGTACTAGATCTTGAAAAAAGTTTACTAAATTTGTAATAATAATTAATATAACTGATCACATACTTATTATTGCAGGTATGTCATCGAGTAAATATTTCAAATCTAAAAAATAACATATATTATAGATTAAAGGTTAAAGGTAGATAAATTAAATTAGAAAAATAAAATGTTTTTAATCATATAATACAATATATTTCGTTGTATATACAAGGTGTCTCATATCTATTTATTAATTACAATTATTGAAATTTTATATCATAATTTAATACTATTTTAATATTTTATATAATGTAGACAATAAGTAAATTGTCACATTGTAGTACAATAATCGCTAAGTAGATATTTATTTTATTTTCAGTATATTATGTGTTGTATACAGTGGCATATAAAGAGCGTGTCTTGGGGGTTAAAATACCCCCAATTTTTTTTCGTAAGAAATATGTGGCTCATCTCAAATCGTAAAAGTGGAAAACATAATATATTATTGACAAAAAAAAAAAAAATCCCTTAGTACGCCACTGGTTGTATGTAATGATCAATAGTAGCGTTTAGACGAAGATGATAAAGGAAAGTTTTGGAACTCAACGTTCCATTACTCGGAATCATCATTATCATTCAACATAAGATAATAAATAACCTCCAATGCAGCAGATAGCTACTGTTCTATTGCTTATCTCGTGTGTGTTATAAATTATTGGAACACCTTGTATTGAATTGAATTGGATCAATCATTGACACCATCACTCCAATCGAACAAGACGAATTCCGACCAGTCAGAAGTTGTGCGGATTAAATTGCAGCTCTCATCTACATCGAAAAATGGTTCCAAAATAATAAAAAAGACAACACCGTGTTCATAGATCTAACAGCTGTATATGATACCGTATGGAAAGAAGGTCTACTATTCAAACTCCTGAAAACCACAAAATGCCTGACTTTCCACAAATTGTTAAATAAGATATAAACGAATCGATGTTTTACAGTCCATATAGCTCGCTGGCTCAACTTGGGAAACCTCAATTGAAACCCTTGAACATCCGCATTAGCTTTAGTATAAATTCATAAAAAATAAAAATGTGACATACATAAAAAATATATATTATAATTATATTATTATTATCTTAGTACTTAGTAACACTTATACTTATGAATTTTAAAGTAAAATAAGTTATAACTATTATTAAATATAATTTATGAGTATAAAATCGTGGTATTAATACCATAAAATAACCACAGAACCATATAATATAATATTCTATTATGTTATCTCTTATCGGCTAGTCGGATACCTATTAATCACGATATAGCCGTTTACAATAACGGATTTAATCTCAACGGAATTTTGAATATTGACTAATGTTTATTTATAATTGAAGCGTTCCGGCTCCAAGCGGACTCCAAAGTGCTTTGTAACGTGTAATTTGTTAAAGGGGACGCTTCTTAACCATCATTAGTGGTAAAGGGACTGAGTCCCCTTGCGTCTCCCTCCACTTTAACCCCTGACGATAATAATAATAATTTCATAATTGTTAATACAAAATATACATAACATATACAATTATACATACAATGAAATTCGGAACGTTTCATTATTTCATCTAAAAAAATACATATCTATATTAAATAATTAAATAAGTAGTATACATATACATTATAATTATAAGTTTCATACGGTGAAAAATACGATGGATTCAATTAAATATTAATAATATGAAACGTACTAAATCGATTTTAAAATTCGAAAAATTAAGTTTCAGTTAATATACTAGATATACATATTAATATAGAGCGAATTTTTAGGTATTTACATATTTTTATTGGTTTTATGTATTTTAATGGGAGTCAGAAATGTGAACGATTTGTTGATCATAGAATTCATAGAAAAAAAATTATTATGCATATTTGTGTATAATTTGAAAGTTAGAGAATATTTTAGTTCATTTCACATAAAATATAATATTTTCCATAATTATTTATAAATTTATATTTATTTTAAGTGAAATCGTTTAAAAATCATTAAATTTAATATTAAATAAAGAAATATTATGTATTAATACTATTAATAAATTCAAGATTATAAACTCAAGATTGAAGATTATATTTTATTAAATTTGTATTTTATTGCATCTATACAAAATGTATAACTCAATAAGAGTAAAAATGTAAACTATTTGTTGTTCACATAATTTTTCGGTACAATTTATTAGGCATATTAAAGAATATTTTTAGCATATTTTACCAATTATTTATGGAATATTAAGAGCATATTTTATGGTTTTGTTAGTGCATATTAGCATCATATTTTGAAATTTTAAAAACCTTCAAATGCGCTCTCTACATATTAATAATATATACATCTCTTTGAAATTGTTTTTATTCAATATTCAAAATAATGAAATTGGTTATACCTATGTTCACATTTGAGTCTTTTTTTAAATAATCTGTAAAATAACATAAAATATATTTATATATTAATTCAGTATATCATGCGTCATATATTAAAAATTTCTCTAATACTTTAATAAGTATGTATTTGCTTTTTGTGTAATTATATTATAAATAATAAAATGAAAGAATAAATATAGTATTTTAATATTAAGTTTTAAGTAAGGCCATTAACCTATCAGATAATGAAAATATATTTGATATATAGGTTAGACATTTTATAAGATTTCGGTTATAAAAATATAACCACCATCATAGATATATTTATATTTCAACTAATTTATTTTATACATTTGGATATTTCAAAATATAAACTGTTACAAAGTAACAATTTGTTTCTGAAATCCAATTAAAAACTATACAGTTCAATATTAGAAACAATCGAGACAATCCCGAAATAAATGAGTATATGGTTAGGTTTAATAATTTAAATATAGATGATTTAAAAATTAAATTCGATTCTGAGCGAAGCAAGGAATGTATTATTTTTATAAAGATGTTTATTTTTTCATTTTTATTTATGAAAATATTTTTTTGGTTAAAAATAATGGTCGATTACCACAAATAGGTATGTTTTCGATAGAAAATTGCATCTAGTTGATACTTTATTAAACTCATTTTTCGAATTTTTCAAAAGTTGTTTATTTTTCTGTTATTTAAAATTTTTTTATTTTATGATAACTAATTGAGTTTTGATTGTAGAGACTTGAAAATATTTTTGAGTACTAATATAGGTAATATACAAGCGTGGTATAATTTCGGAACGGATTGGTTGATATTTATGGCTAAATATAGCCTTTATCAATTACAAATTGAACAGATTATTGCTAATTTTAAAAAAATTCATATAAATCTCTTAAAATATAAATCTAACTAAAGAAATATAAGGGATCATTGTTGGCGTTTCGCATTAGCATGTGATAGGGTAATTACCAAGGTAGCTTGTGGATGAATGGGTAACATGAAATGGAGCATAGAAACAAGTGGATCAAGGTCGAACTTTAATGTTGTTGAGAGATAGTATAGTAGAAGAATCAATTTTACTAATTAAAAGATTGGATAAGAATGAAATATTACATGTCTGCCCAGCAATCACATGATAGGAGAATAATCGTGGCAAGGACATGCCACAAAGATATCCACATGGAATGTGGGTCCTGAAAGAAACCGCGGAGAAATCTCTGTTCTCTCTCCAATATTAAAAAAAAGAACACAAAATTGCGCAAAATCATCACAATATTTATAATATATAAACACATTATAATAGACTGATTTGAATTATTGAAATAAATATAATTGGCAAACATAATGACACGAATTTTAATTTAGTTTCTAATGAAATATTGATTTGTTCAATCTCCAATTTTTGATCAATAATTATTATTATTAAAAACGTAAATAATATATTATTATTATATATATATAAGACACAATTTTCATTAGATTTACAGAATATTTAAAATGTTTATTTAATTATATAGACAATACAATTGTTGATTTAATACTAATATATTATAATATTTATTTTGTTTTAGCTTTTTCCCATTATGAAATATAAAATATTTCAATTAAGTATTAAGTTATATATTATGTAGCTGTTACTTGAAATATGCATTGTAAAATAAACCCTAAATTGTGCGTTACAAGATTTCAATACTCCCAAGAAACTCTTCAATTTTGGAACTGAAAAATATAATATCATTTCATTTAATATGTATAATAAATAGTTCCGCGAATCACAGAATTTGTACTAAAAAATTTTCCGGAGAAAAATCAATTTTTCTACCATGGTGGAAACGTTATATTAATCGAAAATAGTGTACAGAACGTTTTATTACATTATAGTATATTCAATAAAAATTCTTAAATTGGTAATTTAAAAAATAGTTTATTTAATTTATTACACATATTACCTTATATATTTGTCCACAGAATTGATTTAAATAATTATTTATAATTAACATTCAATGTAATGAATAATTTTTAATACATTCTAGATAATATGGAAAATTTGTTTACAGGATATTTTTAAAACGCATGAGAAGCTTAATATAGGTTAATTTAGTAAGATGAACTAAATATCCATATTACGATATTTTCAAAATTTTTTTCTGCTTCCAATACATGAGTTTTATATATATATATATATCCTTATATTGCATTATTATAAATGTAAAAAACTAAAAACAAATACTTATATAATATTTCTTGCAAAATGCTAATACAAATCGTTTTTATGAAAATACGATACGCCAGAATCAAAATCAATTATGTGATAAATTTGTATAAGAAAATTATAACAAACGATAGCAGCATAATTTAATTGTAATAATTGTTAGAATCCCAACTGTAGAAAATGAACTAATTGATGGAAAAATTTTACAATTTAAAAATGCTATGCGGCAAGTTATGGTTGTAGTTGAAGATGGAAAATGTAAGTATAATTTATAATTATTATTTATGTAAAGTAAGTATTACATAACTTTCTATAAAATATATACATATTTAGTTTATTATTATTTAAAACATGTTATAATTAAATTTCATTGCAATTTTTTTGTAATTTTCTCATGAAATTGATGTATTGCATAATTGATTTTGATTCTGGCGTATTGTATTTTCATAAAAACGATTTGTATTAGCATTTTACAAAAAATACTATATGCGTCTTTGTTTTTACATTTATAATAATAGGATATAAAAATATATTTATAAAATACAGGTATCAGAGGGTTTAAAAATATCCTGTATACGAATTTCCAAGTTTTCCAGAATATATTAAATATTAATAATTATATTTGTTCGATCTCGTGCCATTAATCATTTTAAAATAGCGATAAGATAATTGTTATAATATCGTCCGCGCCGTAACGCGAATAACTGTGCATCAGTACTGTTGTAATGTTCGAACGAGAAGTACTCGCGTTTAACTATTTATGTTATAAACCAAATGTTTAATTAAACTAGTATTAAATACTCATTCGCCTTCTATTTTTCTTTTATTTAAAGATCCCTAATTTCTTTTTCTTTTAATATTTAAGACAATAAAATACAGTCCACAACCGAAACAATATTCAATGTTAATTATGAATAATTATATAAACATATTCTGTGGACAATTATACAAATACCTATATAAGATATTTATAATAAATTAAATCAACTATTTTTATAATTACTAATTTAAAAGACTTTTTAATGAATATATTATATTGTAATATAACATTCTGTATATTATTTTGTTTTTAAATGGAAACAATATATAACTCCATACACCACATGTAAATAATGTAATACAAACAGTTTAGTTAGTAGTGCAGGCGAGAAACATTTTTCCAGTTCATTTGGTTAGAATGGTGGAAACGTTTCCCTAGTACCACGGAAAAAAAATCGACTTTTCTCTGAGAAATGTTTTAATACAAATTCTGTGATTCACGGTACGAATTGGTAGTATAGAATAGTTATATACAATTTTCAAACCGATAAACTCAAAATTATAGGTAATTTTAAACATTTTTTGATAAAGTTCAAAGTTCTATATTTAGTCAGAAAATCAACCAATCCGTACCAAAAATTTTTTTCATTTATAGAACACTTAGTGAATATTCAAACAATTTTCAAGTTTCCATGTTAAAAACTATATTAGTTATCACGAAATATAAAAAATCAAAATAATGGAAACCGCTATTTTGCTAATTTTTTTGGAAGTTTTTCTCCTTTCAAAGAAAACTTTTGAGATATTCGAATAATGAGCTAAATAAAGTACCAACTAGATGCAATTTTCTACCAAAAGCATATCCTATTTATAGTAATCGGACTATTATTTCTATCAAAAAAAGTTACTTCAGACACAATAAAAAAACATTGTTGTAAAACCAATACATTCCTCGCTACGCTCAGAACCTAAAGAGCTGGGCAGTCGATTCTAATTTGTGCTTTCGATCCTCTTAGAAATTAGTGGTGGAAAGTTATTATGCTGTATTATAAGTATAATTTGAATGCAATAATAATGCATTCGAAAAAAGATTTTAAACAAAACTCAGTCAGATATACAATATACTGAATATATTTATTTTACTATATTGTTTTTTTTACTAATTACTTAACAAATAATGTGCAACAAAAAATAAAAATAAATAACGAATTTCAAGTTCATCAAATATGTAGATCTGCAAATGTAGCCGTTTTTAGAGGTTTTTTTTAGTATAATTTCAAAAAATGATCGAAATAATGCACCAACTAAACAAAATTCTCTACCGAAAGCATACCCTATTTGTAGTAATTGAACCATTATTTCTATCCGAAAAAGTGTTTTCATACATAAAGAAAAACAAAATTCGATTAGCTTCGCTCAAAATCTAAAATTCTAAAATAATGTATAATACCTTCTATGTATTTTGAGAATGGAATAAACATTTCAATCAGTTGGATTATTTCTATAAATTCTTGTAAAATATAATTCAAATAATCAACTTGGGTTTTAAACCCAGCATTAATTTCAATACCTGTAACAATTAATATTAGGTATATTATAATATTATTTGTATGATGTGTATCTATTATTTCGGTATATATTAAAACTCTATTAGCGTTCGAGTTAATTTTAAATTTTGTAGTGCTATAGACTCCATGTCCATATAGTGGATTTCTATTATCATCAGTAAGTCCCACAATTTGTATATTTTAATATTATACTTTTGTAAATACAACTTTTAACTAGTGATAATTTAGAGGGGAAAACATGTGTTTGATCATTTTTATCATATACCGCAATGTCTACAATGCGTACTTAAACATTTTCATTGAAATACTGCTAATATTACAAATAATTTAGACATGTAGGACACCAATAGGAATAAAAACAGTTGTCCATTGAAATAAACAGTAAGTTCGTAGTACTACAAAATATTATACTATGTTAGGCCTCAAGGGAATATACAATTATAATTAAATAAATATTGAATATTAGTATTCAGTGGTGTATTGGTAAAAATTTTTTTGGGTATACGTGTTGAATCTACTTAGTTAAGAGTATAAATTGGGGAATCGAGAGCATATAGTATCTATTTTAACATTTAGCTAATGCATAAAAAAAGTTTAATACCTACATAAGGCTTTTAATCATTTTAAGAAATAATATTAGTGCTTGAAATCATTACAATGTAAATAAGGCATAAATAGACAACTCTTATTGCTCTAATAAGGGATTATAAATTGTTTCTTAGTAGTTACTTTAGTTATTTTTGAAAAATTACTTTTAGAATTAAAATTCATTGTATATTGTACTATATATTTATATTAAACTTTGCATGGGTACACAGACATCACCGTATAAGTATTTGCATGCGTCATTCGAATTCGCCCGTATAGTCATTTGATAGACGTGTGTGAAGTTAGCCCCCCAACATTTTGTAACCTCAACAAAAA
>CM023359.1:42991583-43113498 GCA_013282895.1 Eriosoma lanigerum | reverse complement strand
TTTCGGATCTTATGCTAGCTTCCAAGTTCTCTAAGTATTCTGTATACTCTATTAATGTTATATTAGGTGATACGTAGCAGGAATAAATCCGAATTCCTTAGAACCGTATCCAGACATATCCTTTCCCAGGTTTTCTGATCTGTTCTGGAGTTGCTCCCTGAAGCAAAGCTATTGCGGCCTTACCCTCCGTGTCTGCGTACCAGTCTTCGCAAGTTCTGTTCTGCTCACTTATTATTAGTATGTTTGCCATTTTTTCAGTGGCTGTCTGTAGCATTAACTGTTGCGCCACTTTGCAACAGTTTAGATTAATTTGTAAAAATTTGATAGTCATTCTTGCGGAGGGTTTCCTTCCGCTTGCGTTACTACGCATTGTCGTTCATTGTCGCGCTTTAAGCCAACTCTGTCGTCGGGTTGTTTGCAATTGGCGATCGTGTGACCTGTCTCTTTACATCGAAAGCACTTCCTCTTCTCGAGGCCAGTGCATTCTCGAATTGAATGTCCCTTCTCGCGACACTTATTGCATGCCTGTTCCCGGACATTGAATTCTTTGATTCGGCAGTATGACCAGCCCACTTTGATCCATTTTGCATTGATAAGCTTGGTCCCGGCTTTGAGTGGAACTCTGATAATGGCAGTTCTTGTTCCAGTTCCTCCCTCCCGTATGGTGAAGTTACTGGCGTCTTTAAGATCTCCGTCGAGAGCAACCAGTGTGCTTTGGAGTTCAGACTCATCGACTGAGTCTTCTATACCTATGAAAATTAGAGGTATGCTCGGAGAAGGGCGCCTAACGCCCACTGATTCGCCCATCCTTGTTTTCAGCACTTCTGCTAGATGATCCGCGTGCTCCTTCTCAGGAATTTCTAGTATAATATTCCCAGATTTAGCTCTCCGGGTTGTTATATCGTATGTGAGGTTTTCCTCCCTCACCACTGCCTTTACATCACGAACCATATCTGCATAAGACTTTGCGCCAGAAGGACGATTGAGGACTACTGCTTGGTTCTTCGGCACACGGGGAGTCCTTCGACTATTATTTCCGATAATTGCCTCGGTTTGCTTCGATTGCTTCTTAATAGCACTTCTTCTGTTTACGACGGTAAAGCCTTCATCATCGTGGATGTTTTCTGGTTCTTTCCTGTCGTTATGGGCGTCATGTCCTTGCTTCTTTTGCTGCTGCTGGTGCTTTGGTTGTTGTTGCCGTTCTTGCTGTTCTTTCGGGACTGGCTTCTGCTGTCTGTCTTGCTGCTGTTTCTCCGGCCGCATCTGGTAGTTTCGTTCGGCCACTAGCTGGTCAATTGAATCCTGTTGCGTGTTGAGCTGCTCTTGGATTTTTCCTAGCATTATCATTAGAGGACCATTCGACGTTTCGGTATTTATCGACATTGACGTTTGGGTGGCCGCGCTGTTTCCCACGACCTTCTCGGTCGGTTTACCTATTATGTTCGATACTGTGTCACCATGACTTTGTTTTTTCAATTTAGTATACTGCGTAAGAAGAATACTAGTTTTTGAGAGATTTTCCTTTATCTCCTTATGTACGTTTCTCGTAGCGCTCGCGAACTTGTTCATGCTCGTAACATACTGTATGATCAAGTCCAGTACCTCGGCCTCGTCAAGGGTGGCAATGTTGATTGTCCTTGATGAAAGCAGTTTAACATTTTGGGTCCGTTTTTTTTCCGAGTCCGATTGTGCGATGGGTGATGGCCCTTTTGCGGCAGCCACGTACATCGCAGCAACAGTATTCTTCGTGCATCCGTGTTCTTCTTTATCGGCATATCCAGTTTCCAAGTCCTGTGTGGCACATCGCTGGACACCCACGTGGGTGCCCACTGGCGCCTGTGCAGGAACGCCAGCGGTCTTGGGATAGTTCCTCGACCCCACTGTGCTCCCTTGCTTAGACAGTGAAGTAGTCTCCTGGGGGGAATCCGAACCCCCTGGAGAAGTAACGTTAGTATTATCGTTGTCGTTCATCATAAAGCTTAAATGTGGCTTGATGGTCACTGGCGGCATCAGCCTCGTGCCGCCTGTCTTAGTTTTCGTCGCAGACCAGATCAACTGAAACACCGAGGGTCGATCGTTCCCCCGGTGGTAAGCTTGTCCGCGACCGCTTATTCGTCCAACCAGAAGGTATGGCTTATTTCGCGGCTGTCCTACATATCTGCAGGACTTTCCCCTATCCGCAACCTGGGGACGCGCCCGATGGCATGCTCATGCACACGGGAGTATTATGTGGTTAAGTTAAGATGATATTATATAGTTTCGCCACTGCCCTAACGGCTGATTCGGGTTAACACGCTCATGTCGCGACCGTTTGAACTGCAATTGGTCGACGCGAACGCGCCGTCATTCCATGCGTAAGATTCGCACCTGCCGTTCAGTCAGATTAGACGAACTAATTATTCAAACAAGTATTAAATAAATATGTTATATGAATATAAATCTATCTATTTTGATATTGGTTCAAAATAAAGTTATAAATATTGGTTCTAAGTCAATTCAGTCAGACCACGTCAGTTTCGACAGCTCGGTCACATTACGTCAATTCAGTCAGCTCGGTTAAACCACGTTAGTTCAGTCATTTAAGTCAGCTCGGACAGTCAAACTCATCAACGTCTAGAGGTATTAACAGAGTCATAGCCACTCAGGAGTTCCCTTTCTTTCCTTTGGGTTCCGTATAATAATGTATTAATTAAAAATTGTATATTTAATTCTATGATTTCTATTCTATATATTTTAACGTAATGTATGTGATTTGCTGATATTGAGAATAACAAGAATGTTAATTATTACAAAAACTGTTTTTTAATATATGTTTTGCCGCTCGTTATATATTCTAAATTGTGCATCCCCTAGACTCCGCTGGTTTGTTCCCTTTATAGACAAACCCCAGTGAGGCGTATAATTGTATTAATATTAAAAATTTTATTAATAATTTGTTATGCTATAAAAAAGTTGTATAATTTAATAGTTATTAGTTACATAAATGAAGGAAACAATTTACTTAAAATATAAGATTGTATAATGTATCATATATCTTACCATTATACATAAATGATAACAGGGAGGTTACAATAGTTTTACATTTTTTGATATCTTTAATATCTAAAAAAATAAATGTAATTTTTAATTTTAAGTAAAGTAACTTTACACAATATATGAAAGTCATAAATAAATACCTACCAATTGAATACATTTAGAAGTAACGTAGTCAAATATTAAATACCTACATTATATTTCTATAAAATGTGTTATAATCAGTGCAGATTTTTTAGTATTTGCAAATTGTTTTTATTATATCGTAGAAGAATCTTTTTGTGAGATATAAATTTGTATTAAATTACAAAGTCACGAGTACAGATTTTAAAACAATGTGAGCAACACGAAATTAAAATAATATTTATATTTAAGAATAATTAAGTTGATTGATATCTTCTTTACTAATTTTAAAATACAAACTTGTTAAATTGTCAGCGTCATTCTTCATAATTCTCATTTCGTATAAGGTACAAGCATCACTAAGATTGTCTGGAAATCATTTAAATTTAAATCATTTAAAGTTTTAATTCTTTAAATATATTTTACTTATTTCAAATGTTTAAAATTACTCATACATATTATAACAAGGGATCTTTGGGCCAAGGCGTGTGGACTGAACTCACATTTCGGTAAATAAGGTATAAAGCTCGATTCTTGGATAATCAAAGCGGGAAAAGGTGGTGTCTGTATTGGAAGGTTATAAAGTATCTGAAATATTTTAGCCGAAAGTATTTTATCCGAAATTATTTTTACAAATTGTAATTAATAAGGAAAAAAAATGTTATCATATTTATATTAGAGACGAACAATATATACTTCTAAAGTTCTAAAATAATATTGTTTCGCACCAATCTCGCTATAGAATAGAGTGGAAAAGGCCACGCTAAATGAAGATGCCGGAATACAAAAAATAAACATAATATATGCACAAAATATATTTTATATATGTATGTAAAATAATATAATTCAGCGAAATAAAACACTAAAACAGTCTTTTAAATGTTATCGTAACGATAGTAAAAATATCCGTTAGAGAGAGACAAGGGATAGCAGCGCTTCAAAATTGTCAATATGATTTCCGACTATCTCTTTCCGACACCGTCGGCGCTCGGGAACGTTTCGATTAGCGATAACTGTTATCACCCCCTGTGGCAAAATTCACGGCGACGGGGAACGTTTTTCTCTTACAGCCAACTAAATCCACATTAACCGTTTGATTCGGAAAAACGGCAAGAGAGAACAAATATCCGCGAATCGTGCCAACGGCGAACGGTTACGAAGCACGGGGAATAAAATAGGAAAAAAAAAATCTCGTCATGGCTAAAGGAAACAGAGTTACAATTTTATATAGAGAGATTTTTACTATAACCCATAATCATGCCCACAATCCGAGACGAGATAAAAATATAAAACTAATATAAATTAGGTAGTATTTTGTATAATATAAAAATTCATATAATTTTAAATACATGGTTTCGTTGACTTCAATTTTTAATTTCGTTGATTTTAAAGGTTTTATTTATTTTAGAAATATTTTATGAATTAAATACAATTTAACACTTTTTATACTATTTAAAAATTCTAGAGGGAACAATTGACTCTTTGTTCCTTATTCTTTCTAAGTACTACCTCGCTTAAAGGCAAAGTTACTTAATTACAGTAATTTAAACATAAACCAAACAAATGTTTAATTTAATTAAATCATATTCAATTTAATCGTGTTTTTGAGTATAGTTAAATTTGTGTGTTCACTTATCAGGATTAGTGTCAAATAATATACGAGCACTTTTAATATTAAATCTTATTTTTAAAACCTTTAAAAATTTTTTTTATAATATGAGACATAAAAACCAATAGTTACAACTTACAAAGTTACTTATATTTTATAAAAAATTTAACGTAATAATATTTCAAGTGTAATTTCAAATTATTTGTTAACAATTATTATAAAATATTTATAATTATTTACTAATAAATTTGGAATGTTCCGACTCGTACGGAATTTTACTACTTAAGTAATCATTTATTGATATAGATGTTGTTTTGTAAACTGCAACTAAAAGTAAAATTTTAATTAAAAAATAAGTTCTATATTTTTTATGTTTATAATTTAAATATTTTGTTAACTCAGGCGATAATTTTTTAAAACATTTTATCAAGCACTACGGTAAAATAAATACTCGTAGATATTGTTTTTGAACAAAACATTACGTAGGAACAATTTGATAATACCCATACGATCACAAATAAAAATGAAAATCGTTTTATATTTTTTTCCTTTTATATCTATTTCAGAAAAGGTTTAATAAAATATTTCTAAGTTATAAATGTTAATTTATAAAATTAGTAATATCTTAAAACTAATTATGTTATAAATTTATGAATTAAATTTGATAATACCCATACAATCTATAACATTATAATATTAGAATCAATTAAGACAGTATAATATATTTAAAAATGAAAGTATTTTAAATTACAAACAATAAAAAATGTATTAAATTTCGATTGAAAAATAAAAATGCACGTTAAATCCTATATAATAATATATGTTTCTTCTGCAAAAAAATAAGACTATTATTTCTAAATAATTAAAATGTTATGAGTACAACTCTATATATTAACTTTAGATTATTAATTTTTATGCATTTAAATAGTTACCTGAAAAAACCACAAAACTTATGATAATAGTTTTTTCAATAAACATTTTACGTTTAATCAAATTAATAACAATTGTTTTAATCGTAAACGATAAAAGAGAATATATTTATACGACGATAACAAAGCCTTTTCTAGCAATGAACTATTTAGTTATACCAAATGCAATGCATTAAACTCTAATAAAACGTATGGCAGTTTTAATGCAGCGCGCCTTGTGTGAGAATTTTTCAAAAATTTTTCCTTGGAAGAAGAATAACTACCAAAAAATGACGGAAAATCAGTAAAATTTACGAAAATCGTAATTTTAACGAAATTTTAGATCTTTGATGATAACTAGGGCGCGGAATTATATGTTCTAAAAAACAAACAAAATGGTTAAAAAAACATAATTTAATGCTCTTAAAATATTACAAAATGAAAATGATTTATCAAAAAAATAAAAAAAATTCCTAAAATTTTTTTCACATACCTAACTATAAGATATTTAATATTTTTAGTTAAAAAAAGAAATGTTTGAAGAGATTACAGAAATAATTTCAGTACAAAGATCTGCTACCAACTAGATTAAATTTGCAATAGAGAGGATACCCTATTTGTAGTAATCGGACCATTATTTTTTCCCGAAAAAAAGGTTTTTATAGATCAGAAAAAAAATATAATAAAAAACCTATAAAAAATTGCCATTTTTCCACTTCTAAAGAAAAAACTTTTGGGAAATTCAAAATATGAAATTAATAAAGTACCAACTAGATGAAATTTGATATAGAAAGGTTATCTTTGTGTGGTAATCGGACCATTATTTCTACCCGAAAAAAGGTTTTCATAGATCAGAAAAAATAATAATAAAAAGCCTATAAAAAAAAGTTGCCTGTTTAGATTTTTAAAATATTTTGTAAAAAGATTAAGTAATATAGTATTGGACTTCTATAAAATTTTCAAACAGATAATCCCAAAATTGTAGGTAATATTAATTTTTTTTGGGAAAACGTTCAAAGCTCTATATTTTTCCAAATAATTAACTGTTCCGTTCCAAAGTTTTACCACGCTTGTAAATAACTTATGTTAGTACTCAAAAAATTTTTCCAGATTTTTTCAATAAAGTTAATTTTCAGTCAATTTTTAGCTGTTTTTCTTGTCACAAAATTTTTTGAAATATGAGCTGAATAAAGCATTTCAAGCATAGATATAATTTTCTACCGAAAGTTTACCTTATTCGTGTTAATCAGATCATTATGTATATCCGAAAAAATGTTTTCAAATAAAGAAAAGGATCTTTGTAAAACCAATAAATTTCTCAGAATATAAAATTGATTTTCCTGAAGCACTGAAAAGTGGAGGGAATTAAAGGGAGTTGTTCTTATGAGTCCTATATTCTTGAACATCCTAGGTCCCGAAAAATCTAACAACGGCACTAGTGATAATAATATAATAAATTGTAAAATTCTCAATCATTCGGCGGCTTTCGTGCATTGAGACAATTACAAGTACATTTGTTAGGCAACGCATATACTGTTAACAATTTTTTTTCGACTTCAGATCGTTTTTTGATTTCAAAGTCTAATTGTTGTCTAAGTACTAAAGACTTTGCGTTATAATTATCTTCTGTGAAGTTAATATAATTATATTATATTATAGAAAATCGTATACAACATTATTTTTTTAATAATGATTAGGTTAGTCTCACACTCTCACTATGTTTAATTATTTCTCCATTTTTAAATCCCACACCCTGTCTAATATTGCAAAAACATGTACAATACACTGCATATCTTTGTTTGCACTTCTCTGTCACTATGGTAATTATTTTATGACCATCTCTATCAAGCTTTTATATCTTGAACAACAAATAATAAAATAAAAGAAGGTAATTTAAAATAACAATATAATATATATATATACATATAATATTAATTTACCTAATCAATTTTCGAGATAGTTACAGTAAATTAAAATATATATATATATATATATATATATATATACTATTATTTATTACTGATATTATTAAATTATAACGTCAAAAATTAAATTAAATTCTAAACGCGTTATATATAAAGGAATATTCTATAATGGAAAATAATTTTGTCAATACTTTTTGCTGAGTTGAGTACTACATTTCATGATTTGCTGATATATAAAAGAACACTCTTCAATAGATAGTGCGTTAAATCCATTACTGTCAATTTTTTTCAATAACAATTTTAAATTATAGTTATATTTTTTTTATGTTACTATCATTCCCAAACTTCTCAACAATTTAAATACGTTATCTTTACCTTTTATGATAAAAAACACAAAAAATTATTTAGATAAATACCTACTAAATGCCAATAAATAAAAATCGAGTAATTAAATTATGTTTTTTAATGCATAAATAAATTATACTGGCTAATAAGTTATAAAAATATTATTCTGAATGAATAGCATAAATACTCTCGGATGACGTATTTTTTATATAACAAATAATGTAAAATTCGAGTTATCTATCTACATCAGTATATTGGGTAAGAAATTTGCAATTAAAGTAGATTATTAATGATTATTAATAGACAATTTACAAATGTTGAAACTTTTCAGTAATTACTATAGAGTTAGAAAATATTTTTTTTTAATGTTTAAAACGTGTTTTTTTTTTTAAATTTTTAAACAAATTTTTTTAATGACAGTCTATAAATTATAGTAGCTAACTAGATTATGATTTGGTAGAACATTTCAGTAACTAATCAACGTTGAATACTGTATTTAGTTTTAGGTTTTTAACTAAGGTTTTAAATTAAGAATACCTATTGAACATTACACTTTATAGTACACTCCGCCGAATTTGGACCTTCTGCATTATATAATACATTGTCATTTGTCATTCATATTGACGTAGGTATTATAATTGTCTTTACTTTGTATTGTTTAAACATAACCTATACTAACCTAGATGACTAGTTGGATTATTTATTGTGGTATATTTGTATGGAAACGTATTTCATATAGAATTTGCAAATGTATTATAATGTACAAACAATGTATAATCTACCTCTTTTTGTATTTTATTTATTTTTAATAAACGTACTTGGAATTTTTTTCTAATCAATTAGCTTGTATTTCTTCATTACATCGACCATGTCGTCACATTCCAATGAATCGGTTTGGGTGGCAACAACTTTACCAACTAAAAGATTTAGTCGTTACTGCAATGACTTCCTTCACTATAAGCATTCGGTTTGTATAGCTACATCGTTGTGTATTATCAATTCGGTGATTTGAATTGTGACGTTATTAGCTGTATCGAATGAACTCACTTCTGTCTGTGCAGGCTCGGATTGGATTGGCAAGTTATCGAGAAAATTTCAATGGGCCGGTAGAAAAATACATAGGAAATATGTTAAAAAGTAATAGAAAAATAGAGCTTTAAACTTTTTTCCAAGAATGTTTAATATTTACTGCAATTTTTGGTTTATCAGTTTGAAAATTTTATCAAAGTCTAATCATATGCTACTTAAAACGACAAAATTATGGTTTTATTACTTAAAATTTTTTTATTTCATGATAACTTATTAGGTTTTGATCATAAGAACTTGAAAATTATTTTAAATATTACCATTGGTAATTTACACGTGGTAAAATTTTGGAATGGATTATATATATATTATAAATGGAGTATGTTGTAATATATTGAATTTCGCTCAGAATCGTATTTTCTAATACAATTATATTTCTATTGCATTCAAATCTTAAGTATATAAACCACTAATTTCTCCGAGGACCGAATGTACGAAAGAGGAACATCCAAAATCGTCCTTTCCGCTTTTTTGTATGTATTGTAAATTTAGCACTTATGATTTTAAATACATTAAGCTGAAAATTTGATATATAGGTGTATTTTATGACAGATACTCTTGAATATGAATAGAAAATAAATTGAAATTCGTAAAGTCCATTTATTTTTTATTTTTTTAAATGTTACACATAAAATAATAAAATAAAACTTTTCGATTCAGAGTGAAGCGAAGAATTTATTGGTTATACAAAAAATTACAAAATGTTTTTTTTTATGTCTGAAGACACTTTTTCGAGTAGAAAAAATGGTCCGATTACTACAATTAGGATATGCTTTTGGTAACAAATTGCATCTAGTTGGTACTTTATTTAGCTTATTTTTCGATTTTCTCAATATATTTTTCTTGCAATGAAGAAAGACTACCATAAAATAATAGAAATTCGGCAAAATTATAGCTTCCGTTATTTTTTATTTTTTATTTCATGATTGTAATAATTAAATTTTGATCGTAGGGATTTGAACATTTTTTGAGTATTAAACATGAGTAATTTACACACGTTATAAAATTTCTGAACGGATTATCAGTATAATGTATTTTGTATTATATTGACTTTCACTTAGATTCGTATTTTCAAATATAATATCATTACATTTATAAATCTTAATTATAATAAATTAATAAACCACTAATTTCTCTCAAGACTGCGAAGAGACGAAGGAAAAACGTCTAAAATCAACTTACACGATTTTGTTTAAATTTAAGACAAAAAATGAATCGTTTAAATTGGTCATAGAGATTTTTTAATTTGTTGGAGAATGTTATTTCTGACTTCATTATTATTTTTCATAGTATGCAAAATTTTTCACTTATTATTTATACTTATCATAATATTTAATATCGATTATATATACATTTCATTATAAAATAAATATAGGTTAAATACAAAAAATGACATAAAATTCTTAAAAGTATACCTATTCATTAAATTGTCTTCAAATTGCACGTAACTAATGTTATGTTAAATATCTTTTTTATACCTATACATATATATGCTAGACATTTAACACTAAAACAATTATAGAAGAAATGTTAAAGTACATTGTTATAAAATAATAATTAAAAAAGTGGGAAGGTCGATTTTAGATATTCCTCCTTCGTGCCTTCGGTCCTCGAAGAAATTAGTGGTTTATTATAATTAAGATTTGAATGATATTGCGTTGGAAAATACGATTCTAAGCGAGACTTAATATAATACAATATATTATACTAATTAGTCGTTCTATAAGTTTACCACGTCTGTAAAGTAAAATTCATATGATATGAGAAAACTCAAAACAAATTTAAGTATACCTGCGTTCAAAATTGCAATAGTTATCATAAAGAACCTAAAATTAATTTCATCAAAATTACGATTTTTGTAAATTTTGACGTTTTTCCGTCATTTTTTGGTAGTTTTCTTTTTTCAAAATAGAAAATTTTTTAAGAAATTCGAAAAATTAGCTAAATAAAGTACCAACTAGAAGCAATTTGCTACCGAAAATGTATCCTACTTGTGGTAATTGAACCATTATTTCTACCCGAAAAAGTATATTTAAACATAACAAAAAAATAAAATCATAATATTTAATTCTACCAAAAATATTCAAATTTTAGAACCTTATAAAAAAAATTTTGACCTATGATTATCAAAATACTTTTAAAATTTATAAAGTATTATATAAGTAAGCTTCTATAAAATTTTCAAACTGTTAAACCTAAAATTGCAGGAAATATTAAACATTTTTGGAAAAAAGTTCAAAGCTCCATTCATGTCCAAAAAATGAACTAATCAATTCCAATTTTACCACACTTATATATTACCTATGTTATTAATATTCAAAACAGCTTTCAACTCACTTTGATCAATACTCAATTAGTTATCACTTATCACGAAATAAATAAATTTAAAATAACAGAAACCGTAATTTTGTTAATTTTCCGTCAATTTTTAGTGTTTACTCTTATCTCAAGGAAAAACTTTTGAAAAATTTGAAAAAAGAGCTAAATAAAATTCCAATTTGACGCAATTTGCTACCTAAAACATATACCCTATTTGTGGTCATCGGACCATTATTTATATTTAATCGTGTTTTCAGACGTAGATAAAAAAAATTTTAATTTAAAAAAAAAAAACATTTTTGTAAAACCAATACATTCCTCATTTTGCTCAGAATCTAATATAGAAAAAATTATTACTTTTCGAGAAAAGGAAAGTTCTACTTTAAATAGATCAACCTGTATAGTACAATTACACAATTTAGATTATTATTAAAGTATAACAAATTAAAGATTTGTGTTCGTTTCTCTGACAGCTGGCATTATCTTGAAATTTCAGTATCTAACGTTTGTTATTTATGTCTATCGATTGTGCCAAAAATTGCATTATTTTTCTTTTTTAGTTCACGAATTTTATACATTTTTAATAAGGGTATTCTGGGTAGTGCTTATCCTTAATCACGGCACTTTTACACCTAATTCGAGGTTAGTGACATTTTTGGAAAAAAGTTTAAAGTTCTATATACTTGTCCAAAAAATCAACCAATTCGTTCCAAAATTTTAATAATCGTAAATATTACCTATGTTAGTACTCAAAAAAAATTTCAAGTCTCTACGATCAAAACTCAATTAGTTATCACGAAATATATAATAAAAAATAACAGAAATCGTAATTTTGCCGATTTTTTGCCATTTGTTTGTAGTTTTTCTTCTCCCAAGGAAAAACTATTGAGAAATTCGAAAAATTAGCTAAATAAAGTACCAACTAGATGTAATTTGCTATTGAAAGCATATCCTATTCGTGATAATCGGACCATTATTTCTACCTGAAAAAATATTTTCATACACAAAAAAAAAAAAAAAAAAAAATGAAAATAAAAAAAACATCTTTGTAAAACCAATACATTCTTTGCTTCGCTCAGAATCTAAAACCTATATTTGAAACCCTTTATTTTTCTCAGAATATTAGAAATTATTATTATCGAAACCTATTTTGATTAGGTTCGATGAAGTAATGATGAACAAAAAATAAATAAAACAAGAATACAAAGTTATATAATATGACATACGTTTATTATATTTCAATATATTATATGAAGTAGTTAATAATGATGCGATTTATTGTTTTGATGATAAATTTAAATATCTGTTGTTTTTTTTTACATCATAATATAAATATATGTATTTATTATTACTTAAAAATTGTATATTATAAAAACTGATATTAATGGTAAACATGAAGTCAACTTTTTAAATTTGAATATTTAATATTCTTCTTTATCAATACCTCCTATTTCGTTTAAGGCAATGCAGTGGTAAACATATTATTGTATTCAACGTTTAGATTTGCAACATCTGAAACAAAATTAAGATACAATTTTTTTAACACAAAATGTGATATTTAATTTTATATTCTTTTGATAAATTAATATAATATATGTTTAAAATACTAATTACACAAATAAATAATAATATGATTACAAGGTTAATGTAGCTAAGTTAAAATGTTGGAATTTTTATTTAATTTTTTATTTATGCATAAAAATTTTAAAACACACACACACACACACACACACACACACACACATAAAATCAAAGAATATTATATTTTAATTTTAAAGTTATTAAATATTCATTATTTAAACGTTAATTACCTATTATTATGTATTATATTGATTTAATTTATAAGAAATGTGTTAATAAATAACTAATTATTTACATACCTTTTTTAGGATTTAATAAAGTTTTAAGGTGATAAATTGAAGTCAAACAATGTAATTTCAATACATTTATTCTTTCTTGGAAATTGAATGTTCTGTCGATTAGTTTTCGGAAAGTGTATTCATCATTTGACAGGGGTTTAATTATTAGCGTGTCGAAATCAATTGATATCCATAGAAATGGTTGTAAATTATTGCTTACTTTATATACAAAGAGCACGGATTATTATATTAAATAATATGTATAAAATAATATAAATAAAGATATTTATAATTTTGTTTCAATATTGTGTATTAGCGTTAATAAAGTTAAATAAATTATTATTTATCAATATATACCGATTTAATAAATTAAAATATGAATAAAAGTATTAATATTGTACTATTAATTATACAATTATAACATGCACAATATTGTGAAATAAGAATATATTTATTTTATATTTTTTTATATTTTGTATATAATTTTATAAATGTACAAAATATAACAATAGTATTATGTTCTATTAAAATCAATTTGATTAATTTTAATTTTAAATTTGCGTTATTATTTTTATAAAAACTACTAACCTATATCAAATGAAGGCATAATATGGGCATACTCTGTATTTATTTATATAAATAAAAACATATTATTACTCGTTAAACATAGCATAATAAAATGGTAATATAAATCTATTTAGAAAAAAAAAAGCGGGAACATCAATTTAGGATGTTCCTCTTTCGTTTCTTTGGTCCTCGGAGAAATAAGTGGTTTATTATATTTATTAAGATTTAAATGCAATTATGTTGCATTAGAAAATACGATTCTGAGTGAATCTAAATATATTATACTGATAATCCATTCCAAGATTTTACTACGAGTTTAAATTACACATGTATATATTCAAAATAAATTTAAAATTCCTACGATCAAAATCCAAGGAGTTTTTTCATAATAAAAATTGTCAGTCACGATTTTCAAAATATTTTGTAAATAGATTAAACAGTTTATGATTAGTAGATTAGTACATAGGTTTCTACAAAAATTTCAAACCGTTAAATCAAAAATTGCAGGTAATATTAAACATTTTTAGAAAAAATTCAATGCTCTGTATTTAGCCAAAAAATTAACCAATCCGTTTCAAAATTTTAATAAACGTCAATATTACATAATATGTGAGTACTCAAAAAAAATTTTCAAATTCCTACAATTGAAACTCAATTAGTAATCAAGAAATAATAAAATTTAAATAACGGAAATCGTAATTTTGCCAATTGTCCGCTTCTCAAAGAAAAAATTTTGGAAAGTTCATAACATGAGCTAAATAAAGTACCAACAATATGAAATTTGGTACGGAAAGGATACATTATTCTACCCGAAAAAGGGTTTTTTTACATCAGATAAAAAAATAAATAATAAAAAGCCTATAAAAAAAATTGTTAGTTACAATTTTCAAAATATTTCATAAAAAGATTACGCAGTATATTATAAGTTTTCTATAAAATTTTCAAACCGATAAACCGAAAATTGTAGCTAATATTAATTTTTTTTAGAAAAAATTTCAAAGCTCTATATTTAGCCAAATAATCAAATAATCCGATTCAAATTTTTATCACAATTGTTTATTACCAATTTTAGTATTTAAAAAAATGTTAAGTCTTTACGATCAAAACTTAATTAGTTATCACGAAATAAAGAATTAAAAATTACGGAAATCGTAATTTTACCGATTTTTTGACATACGGATACGTTGCATACAGATTTCGCTGAAAAAATACTTTTTGCCGAGTAAATATCCTAGGAAAACTAGTAGACCTTTCCCTGAATCTTTTTATGTAAAATTATAGTAAAAATAATTTTTGACGGTCTTTCCTCACCAATAATTTATTCAAATTTATATTCAAAAATTTATCATTTGCAGTACTATGCACAAACTCGAGGAAATAAGCTGTTTGGCATATTGTATGGCAAGTCTGTACTATAAGATCATTACATGTAAACAAAGTGTTTATTTTTCTTCGATTAACATTTAATTACCTATAAATTAAATAGTTGCGTTATTTTATGTGTTGTGCTGTGAATTCATTGAAACAATAAAATTTAGGAGCAACAGTCAGTTAACGGAATTAATTCGAATAACATATATGTTTGGTATATCTTGTTTAGTCAATTAAGTAGATCGTTTGGAATATAAATTATTTTTTAATATATTTTTATCTTAGTGTGATAGAATGTTCGTTACAGAAAAATAATTAAAATTAAATTATAAATTAAAATAAACATTAAAGAATTAAGAAATTATTATATTTTTATCTGGTTAGAGTGTGTATCACGGAGATAATATATATAGTTAGGTATATAATTTTTTCTAGATAGAATAGAGTATCCCATACAAGAAAATAATTAAACTTTAATTATATATTAAAAAGCATTATAAAAAGGTTGAAAAAAATTATATTCTTTATCTGGGTATAGAATAGAGTATCTATTGCAGTAAAATAATTATACAATTTTATTTGAACAGAATATAGCATTTGTCATAGAAAATAATTTCAATTATTAAGATTACGAATTTATAAAAAATATAAGGTAGTAAAATCTATCATCAAAAGTTATTATAATATAGATAAAATAGAACCATTGCTGGTTACTAGCCCTGGTACTGCTAACCACAATTCGTGATGATGGACAACGGTTTTATTTTATTATTTTATTCATATTCTTTTATTTTTATTTTTTATTAATGAGCATGGTGAAATAATAATTTTACTTTTTATTGTCACTGTGTTTTTTATTTTTTTAGTTTTTAGTTTTTTTTATTATTATTTATATGTTTTATATATTTTTTATATAACATATATTATATTATACTTAACATTAATTCAGTTACCATAACATTAGTAGTACCAGGGAGTTCTTGGAATCCAGTTACTATTAACGTTCTTACTCCTTAACCATTATAATTATTAATTATAATTTTTACGTTATTATAGCATTTGTGTGAGAATTTTAATGTGTTGACCTTTGGAATTTTTTCATTAATTGGAAAAATGATATTTCTGACGACATTATTTTATATTTTCAATAATTTAAAAATTTAAATTGTGGTGTGCAAAATTCGTTTTATCAATATCATGAATACTTTTAGTGATTAAAAAATTGTATAGCTATCATAAATTGTATCATATTTAATTTATCATAATATTGACTAAAGGAGGGGCGGGTGATCACCCACTGGGTCCTCCATTGTATTATATATAATCAGTGGAGCCTTCTCCTAAAAAAACATATATGCCTTTCTGAATACGTTATTGTGTAGGGCCTTAATATACAATTAACCACCCGGGCCCTACAATACCCAGTCCGCCCCTGCATATTTCCATAAAATTATACATTTTAACTGGTTATCTTAATGTGTCATATAAATTAAGAAATAAAAAGTTATATATTTAAAAATGTTTTACTAGACGTTTAAAATAAAAAATTAAGGTAATTGTTAGGGATAAGGGCAGAGGATGTAATATCTGAATAGTGGGAACACACTACAATATTGGGAATCTATTTTGTATTAAAAATATTTCTAGACGGCGTTGGACATAGGCCACATAAATTATATAATTTGTGTGTTACTTTGCTGGCACGTTTTAAAGGGTAATATCTTTACTTAGTTTCACATGCGAGACGAGGTTTTTAGCGCTGGAAATAATGTGAACGGTTGATTATGCAATGGTCACATAACAATACATAAACATAAGATTCAATACAATTAAAATATTAAGATAGATGGTAGATGATAATGATGATGGTAGCTGATTGTTGGACTTGAACCTGGACGACCTGGACAGTGACGAACCGGAGTTAAATAGAGTACCAACTATGTACAATTTTCTATCAAAAATATTTATGGTATTCGAATCATTATTTTTACTCAAAAAGTGTCTTCAGACATAACAAAAGCACATATAGTTGTAAAACATTATACTTCAGACTTATATTTTTTCTTTTGATAAAGTATCCGAATTCAAAGATCTCACCACTATGCAAGATCTTTAATTTCAATAAAATAAATTTTGATTTTTTCTTATTTGAATAAATAAACATATAATTATTATAAAAGTAATCAAATAATAACTTTTATAAATAATGATAAACCTAACATTATTGATGTAATAATAAAAAATAATAATTTATATAATTTATCTATTTATAATTATAAAAAATATATAACGGTCACAGGTAATTCTTACTTCTTATTACGAATGGTATATCTTGAGCTAGAGTAATTAAGAAATTATAATTTGCTTCAAAAATTTTCATGATAAGAAATATTATAATATTAATATTAGTTAGCTGCAGGTATGAATGGACTAGATATAGGTGGTCGATGTGAACTGTAGAATCTAGGATGACCTACACAATATAGTTGGGTGATGAAGCAAAAAAGAAGAAGAAGAAGATATAACATAGATATTATAACATTATAATTAGGTACTAATATATTTTAATTTATTATTTTGTTTTTTTCTATGATCGTATACGACATATTATAATGTACCTACTAGTATAATATTGTATTTATTGTATTTATAAGTAGATATTATGTATTGATACACATTTCTTTTAACCACATGTTCATGTACTCCATTTTTTTTTTTTAATCTATTTTATGATAATGAGTATGGATTTGTACCTAACTCAACACAGTCACTACACCGATAATAATTGTTAATTATAATAAAATAAAAAATGTAATACAATAATTATCTATGTTGTAAACGTGTTTTAGAAAAGTAATTTTTAGTGAACTGTTTACTTAATTAGTAAACAGTCTGTTTTAGCGAAATTGTTTACTGAATGAATGCACTCAAACTTTATACAAGCACGGATTAAATGGTGGCCATTGGGCATGATTCCTGGGCCCACTCTTACCCATACACTACAATAAACTTAATTTCAACAGTGAAATAATGAAAAACTAAATATAAAATCAAAGCAGACTATATACAGGATGATCCTCGAGGATTTGATAAATGAAATAACTCTGGTTCTATGCTATATTTGTTTGAAATTTATTTATTTTTAATTAAATATTTTTAATATTATTTATTATTATTAAATATTTTATTATTTTACCCCAGCACTACAATTAGGGTATATTAATTTTTATTTTTGTTTCTAAATTAAAAAAATTCGAAAAATAATTAATTATCTATATTTTAATTTTTTAATTCAAAATATCCATTTTGTAGAAAAGTGTTTTTCTTTACTTTTAATGATTTTTTGAAGCTAATAAAAATGTATTTTTTTTTATTATTTAAAATATAAATGCTTACCGATTAGTGTATATCGTATTAATAACTTGAAAAGATCATTTAAAATAAATGAAAACACTTTAAGGAGAAATTTTAATATTAAAGTTTTTTTTTTAATTTAAATTAACAATAATTTAATTATTAAATAAATAAATAACTATAATAAACAAAATTTTGAATTAAAAAATTTAAAAATAGATGAAAAAAATTTTTAAAATTTTTTATTTAGAAACAAAAAAAATATACTCTAATTGTAATTCCGCGAAGTATAATAATAATTAAAAAAAAAAAAAATTTTAAACAAATATATAGCGTAGAACCAGAGTTTTTTCATTTGTCAAGTCCTTGAGACTCACCCTGTATATATATATATATTAAAAAATTGATATTTTTTAAACAAATTTAGTAATATTTTGAAAAATATACATACTTTTTTCGTTTATATCAATTATATAATCACCTAAAAAAATATTGGTAATGTTTTATTTAAAAATCTTCAAATATTACGCAAACCTTCTTTTTCCATAAAGATAATTAGTCGTGAATATAACATGTACCTAAATCATAATATTAATGTAGAATTTTTGATTATTATTCGTAAAGTCCGGGAAATCGAAAATAAAAATACAAAACAATTTTGAAACGTATGCCACTTTTTTCAACAACATAAAACATAATATATTAATAAGTCTTTATAATGTTATATTTTTAAATTGTGTCTTAAAAAGGTTATATTATTTATATATAACATACCATATGTATAGTAATTAAAATGACTTAATAATAATAATAATAATATTTTTATACTTATTTGTTAATTACTGACATACGATATGATTTTGTCATATTAATTTACTATACCATTATAATAAAAAAAAAAGTGGGAATTTTAATTGTAAACGATCCTACTTGGTCTCTTCGGTCCTCGGAGAAATTAGTGGTCTAATATACTTAAGATTTGAATGCAATATCAATTGTATTAGAAAGAAAGATCTGAGCGATACTCAATATTACAATATACTATACTAATAATTAATACCAAAATTTTACCTTATTTATATACTACCTATGTTAATACTCAAAAAATTTTTTCTAAAAAGTATCTACGATCAAAACTCAATTATTTATCACGAAATTAAAACATTTAAAATAACAGAAACCGTAATTTTGCCGATTTTCCTCCATTTTTTGGTAGTTTTTCTCTTTCCAAAGGAAAAACTTTTGAGAAATTCGAAAAATTAGCTTTTTTATAATTGAACTTTTTTTAATGGCACAACATATTTTTTATGTTATTTTTTAACCATTTCATTGACAATTTTGTTTTTATACTCTATACTTAATAATATTATAAAATATACTTAATCACTAAAAAATAAATAATAACAATAATCATTAAGTATACACATAATGTCCTGATTGACCCATCAACCCTATTTTAAATTACCTAACTGCTACATGCGTAATTATAACACTGTTCACGACGTTACTGAAATAATGCTTCAACTAAATTCTCCATCGAAAGTATACCCCTAAAGGGTAACCGATTTCTTATTTTTGTCAAAAAAAAAAGAAAAAAGCACACACGCTTTTGAAAAACTATTACATTCCTCTCTTCGCACTGAATCAAAAATGTTAATTCTCAGGATACATAATAAAGGTAATAATATAATTAAAATACGAAATATAAAATGTCTACCTTTCATATAATCATTATCAAAATCTAAAATAAAAATATAGGTTTATATTTTTTAATTAAAAATTTTTTATACTGGTCTATTAGGCAACACAATACATATTTTCTGTACACAGTCACCAAAGATAGCGAAATAAAAATTTATTTTTTTATTTTTTGACGGAACGATATTTTTATATATAAATACATATTTTGGGTTTTTACACCTAGAGAATATTTTTTATCTTTTAAAATTGTTATTAAATATTTCAATATTTTTAAAACATTATAACTAATAGGTACTTGTATTAAGAAATTAATTTTTTAGTAATAGTATAGGGAATAGAAGGAGTCAAATATTCTAAAAAAGATTTATTAATTGTATTGTTTTATGAGTTTTTGTAGGTTTAAAAGTTTGTAGGTTTGTTGGTAGTTTTAAAATTATTTTAAAAAAAAAGTGGGAAAGCCGATTGTGGACGTTCCTCCTTCGTTCCTTCGGTCCTCGGAGAAATTAGTGGTTTATTATAATTATTAAGATTTGAATGCAATGATATTGCATTAGAAAATACAATTCTGAGCGAATCTAAATATATTTCAATATATTATACTGATAATCCATTTCAAAATTTACCACGAATATAAATTACATATGTAAATATGCAAAATAAATTTCAAATCCCTACGATCAATATTCAAGGAATTATCAAAACTTATGAAATTCAAAAATTGAGCTAAAAAATGTACCAACTAAATTAAATTCGCTATAGAGAATGTACCCTATTTGCGGTAATCGGACCATTATTTTTACCCGAAAAATGGTTTTCATCTATCAGAAAAAAGCCTATATAAATTGCCGATTTTCCGCTTCTAAAGGAAAAATTTTTGGGAAATTCAAAAAATGAGCTGTATAAAGTACCAACTAGATGAAATTTGGTATAGAAAGGTTCCCTTTGTGTGGTAATCGAGCCATTATTTCTACCCGAAAAAAGGTTTTCATAGCTCAGAAAAAAAAATAATAAAAAGCCTATAAAAAAAAATTTGCCTGTTTAGATTTTCAAAATATTTTGTAAAAAGATTAAGTAATATAGTATTGGACTTCTATAAAATTTTCAAGCAGATAATCCTAAAATTGGAGGTTATATTAAATTTTTTTGGGAAAACGTTCAAAGCTCTATATTTTTCCAAATAATTAACTGTTCCGTTCCAAAGTTTTACCACGCTTGTAAATAACTTATGTTAGAACTCAAAAAAATTTTCAAGTCCCTACTATTAAAGTTTAATAAGAAATCACGAAAAAAAAATATAATAAAAAGTGTATAAAAAATAGCCAATTTTCCGCTTCTTAAGGAAAGACTTTTGGGAAATTCGAAAAATGAGCTTAATAAAGTACCAAGTAAACAACATTTGCAAGTGAAGCATATGCTAAGCGTGATAATTGGGCCATTATTTCTACCCGAAAAAATGTTTTCATAAATAAAAAAAAAAAAAAACATCTTTGTAGAATCAATACATTTCTCGTTCCGCTCAGAATTTAAAAATATCTCGTAATTAACCTTTAATTTGACGTAAATAAGTTGAATTTTAAGAATTGAAAAACACAGTCATTATTTTTGCTTATTATTATTTTTAATTATCAACTCAATTTGTACTCTGCTACACCTGTTCTTTTCAAAATACTATCCTCCAAGAACACGGTTACTCAGGTTATTGTACTTATTGTTTTATTATATTGTTTATCGTTGCTTATACTGCTGTTTATTGTATTTTAGCGTTGATGAATTTCTCGTTAGATTGTGTTTCAAAGGTTATAAGTCTTTAGGATCTGTAGAATCAAAATATAAAACTTTTGTTTTATATTGGTTCAACGACCTAGTTCAAAACACTGGTTAATATAGTAAGAAAAAGCTCCTTAAGTGGATAAGATTTGTTATATACATTGACGGACATCCGCAGAAAATGGGGTTTCGTATTACAATTTAACTATTATATATTTATATACAAAATATGTGTAACATATTATATATATAAGCACTATATTACAATAATTATAAATTATAATTCCGTATTCATATTTAAGCTAATTTGTGTGGAGGTAATATTTTTGAATTAGTTTTATTAAATTTGTTACTGTAGACAATAAATTAAAAACTAAATACATACTGTGTGAGGTAACAAGAAGAAATTTTAAGACTAAAAAATAAATAATTACTATTGAAATTATTATTATTAGTCCGGGAATAATTTTTTAAATATAAACTTATTCCAAAGCAGCGAAATATTAGGGTAACAATATTTAGTATATTTAAATTTTAATCATTTTAAAATGTTTTATTAATTAAATTAGAATATTTATCTGTACATTGAAACCATACATACAAGGATTTGAAATTTCCCCATCATCTGTGAAACACAAAATTATGTAACGTTATTAATTATGGGAATTAATACACGCGCTTGATAACTAGAAATATTCGAAAATGGACCGATTTTGATGGTAAGTACAAAGTGCGGTTTCAGGCAGTGTTATAGGTAGAAATAACTAATCTTAAAAATAATGATTGAAAATTAATAGTCAGTAATGCTTGATTTTTGTTTACATACTATACAGTTTTTAATAATTTATTTTTAGTAATTATTATAATGTTTTAAAAGATAAAAAAAAAAAAAAAATTCATGAAATATATATAAGTTATATCAGAATGAAATTTGATGAAGTGGATTAGGTTCTGTAAAGATTTAAATATAAAACTATTATTTATATAAATTGTTAATACAATAAATGAATCAGTGTCGTATTTAGGAAATTATAAAAAGAATTTCAGATTGTTTTTGGAAAATTTCATAAAGATTCTCCCTCCCCCTTCTTTATTTTTTAATATAAAAAAAATAATAACAAAATATTTATTTTTGATCATTAGGAGAGGATTTCAATCAGGACAACACATCCCCCTCCCTAATATACGTCTCTGAAATGAATATAATATTGATAGTAACATAATATATACCCACTGAGGTAATAAAATCAAATATTATTAATTTTGTAATTTTAAATAAATATAAAATATATTGTTACCTTTTATTAACATTTCAAAAACACTTCGGGTTATTAAGTGATATTGTTTAAATTTTTTGAAAAAAGTACTTAAAAAATTAATAATATCATTATCATTTGTATCTGAAACATTTTAAATTAATTTAATTTTGAAATACTGGTTTATTTAATATAATATTTAATAACATTTATTGTGTTTTTGTTTTGCTATGTACTTTTAAAACTATATTAATCAACAATATTGTCTATCTACTCAAATATTGAAACTTTTTATTTATTTAGATTTAATGATTAAGAATACAATGTTTTTATTACTGTTAAAACCTGTATTTTAATTTACTTTTTAACGGTACTATTCGTCTAATAAACGTCTGTCGATATATTTTCTAATGAAATCCTGAGAATATAGTTGGCTAAGCTATTTCTGCACTAGAAAATCTTAAGTTCTTTATTTAATTTATATAACCACAGAGAAACTCCCAGAGCGTATCTAATCTTAGTTAAAAATAAGTACGACTTTCAAATTAGCAACAAAAGTAATGGTATATAATATGTTCATCAACGAAAATACTTTGACAACGAAACAATTAAAACAATTTTCAAGAGCGATTGGTTTTGTTTATTTCTTTCAGAATTACACTGTTTTTGTGATAAATAGAAAAAATATGCAAACATAATCCTATCGTGGACCGCGTCGATACATATAAATATATACTTTATACACTTGATATCTGGATCCAAACGATTGACTTATAGAAATCCGGATGACAGGCGGAGACGACACGCACAAGTAGACGATTATTTAAGTAAAAATGACAAATGACTTTAGTATAAAATTATAATTATACCTCGCGCAATCACGCCATCACGGTAATAAGTCGACTATCATGTATCTAATTTATATAATGTACCCTCGTGTTTTATGTTGCGTCTCCCCACCTGTCATACGTGCTAGAATCGACCGCTAAGAATTTATGCCTAATTGGCAAAAATTGTAGGAGTTATTTGGGTAACATAACGGATAAACATAATATGATCGTAACACTTTTTGTAGCGATTGCATAACTAATAACTAGCGTTAAAATAGCTAACCCAACTACTAAGTAACTCATAAGTAGTGACTATAAATGAAATAGTTAAGACTACATATAATTAATGATTATTAATATACATTTAATTAGAAAGGCAACGAAATTTTATTTAAATTATAGGGATTCAATAAAGATTAAATTGTTTAATTTCTGTCAAAACATAAAATCATATAACGATATTTAAATAAACTAAAAATGCAAATAACCATTTACCTAAATAATCTATATAATATGAAATCATCCTTGCCATTTCAGTTATATACATAAACTGTTGTAAAAGTTGATTTAAATAAATCTGTATTTCATCTTTATATACTTCTGTAAAATTTTGTTTTGATTATAGTTGATTTAACAAGAAATTATATTTAAATTGTGTATAATATCCGCTAATTCTATATCTAATTATATTAGTTTATTTTAGAATAATGTATGATCTAATTAATATAATTGGTCAATGATCAATCAGGCAGACTATTATATTGGAGGGGGCGTTTTTTTAAAAAAAATTTTAATATTTTTTTAATATTCATATATATTTATTTATTTATAATATAATAATTATATTAAAATCAAATTAATTTTCGATATTAGTATAATATCATACGGTCTTTATGGAGAGTACGATCACTCCTATCACCCCCTCCTCCCCCTAAAATACGTGCCTGTGACCAATGGTCATCTATATTTTCATTTCTATCATATTGATGATAGGATTGCCTTCTATATAATTGGGGAAATTATATTATACAGATACATATTATCCATTTTGATCAGTTGTGATGTTTCCAATATCTTATAATATTAATATCTGTGTTTAATGTAACTTTAAAGTGTCGAATTGTATGTTTAGTTATACCTAGTTGAATAACAGAAAATAATTTCATTTCTAATAAGTTTTACAGAAAAAAAACCACAATTTACAGTCACAGCAACAGCATCTATATTTTCAACAGTATTTTCAGTCTGTGGATGTTAAAATTACAAATATTAGACCTAGATTGATGCCTATTGATAAATCTGAAAATGAAATAGGTTTTTTGCTGTTTTGATGCTACAGATTCTAAAATCTTAGCTAAATTAAGAAAATCTTACCTAAGAATAAAATTTTCATTTTTAATAAAGAAAATTGTGAAATAATCAAATAAATTCCGAAATTTATAGTTCAATTAATTTTAACATTTTCACCTTATTTGATAATCAATTATAAAATTATAATATTGTAGGTAATATAAGTAGTCACATACTCACCAAATGGTTTATAAACTATTGCTAATAACTCAGAGTATGTATATAATACATTTTGCAGTTGCATAATAATAAAATTAGAGGTATTTCTTTTTAGTACTTCTGAAATTTTAAAATGTAATATTTCATAAAATTTAAGTATAACAATTTAAATATAAAAATTATATTTTAAAGTTACCCATTAAATTTGAATACAAATTCTAATAAAACCAAAAGTTTAGATTTGGAAAAAATCGAACGAATTAATTCGATATTAGAATATCTAATATATATTATTATAATAATTATACGAAAATTATTAATTTTTATTTTAATTCTCATAAATTAAAAAATCTTTAAGCCATAGGTATTAGATGCGACCATATATCTTATTCTAATAAAAACTTATTTTTCATATAATCATTTTCTAAATCAAACTAGTTATATATTTATAATTTCTATTTGCTGTACTTAACATGCATTTATATATAGGTATACAGAGTACCTAAATCAATTATTTAAGTATATAATTCAATATAGTACGTAAATAAATACAAATTAAAATATACGAACCATCGGTCACTATTTTTCCAAACTCCGTCACATCTAATAAATATAAATATTTCAATGACAATTTTATAAAATTAATTAATATTAAGTTTAAGTTGAGTAATCGTTTATAAAGTTATAAGTAATATAAGCATATTAATTTTGTGTATCTAAATGTAATAAATATTGAAAATAAACTATATTGAAATGGGTATAGTTTATCTTTATCTATTTACTAAAATGTTCTTGTAAAACAAATATATATAAAAATGTAAAAATTATATAATAATTATTGGAATATGTTTTAAAAAATGTAAATTGTATATTTATATCGTAATGCAAAAAATTAAAAAACAATTTATTCGTTACCATGATTTCCATCTTCACTGCATGTTTTTATGATGCGGTAATTCATTATAGCAAATTTAATTTGTTCTGATGTTGCTTTTAATAAGTTTAACTGATTTAATATTTCCTTAAAACACTTTGAAGAATTATCCCCTATAAATTAATATATATTATTATATAAAATACAATATAATAATAAGTAGTTAAAGTATATTCGTATTTAAATGTTTTAAAACAATTTGGATTATATTGAAGTTCATTAGATAAGATATTTAAAGTAGGACCTGGATTTATATGAACTATCATATTTCTTCTGATTAATCGTAGAACATTCTATCAAGTATGCTCATTATACGTTTTATTAAAATAAAATAGAGATTAAAATACAACTTTTTTTAGTGCTTATTTTTGTATACTCTAACTTTTGAACATTTCTATGACTTTATTTATGCTTTTAACTACATATTTATATACATATAGGTATCTAGACACATAGTAAATAAATTAAATGTACATTTCTTACCTAAATGTAAAACATCACATAGAGAATATAAGTTGTCTATACCATCAGTTTCATTGATATTGTTGTAAGTTACTTCTTTCAAATTTACAAGTTTCTCAAAAATATCTAAAGAAATTAAGAAAATTATATTCATAAAATAGATATTAAAATTTGTATTTTTGCATTTCGTATTAATTAAGAGTAAGGCCGTTCTCCCACTATGGAAACGCGACGCGATGCGATTTTAAAAAAATGTTGCGTGATTATTATTTGTTTTATGAAACAAGGATTAATAAATTGGAGTTTTCCCACTAAAGCGACGAGACGCGATTCCGACGCAACGCAACAGCAACGAATCGCCGGCGACTAGTTCTGTCAATCGCTTTGTAAAAAGTTGCCTTTACATCGTCTGCGGTATATTAAATAAACGTTATAATTCTTTGTAAAAAAAGTTTTAGTATATAATATTAAAATATTGAAATAATCATCAGTGCAGTGGGAAGACGGTCTAACATGTATAAATATATAAATTGATTAAAGTTTAAAGAAAAGTATCTAATATAAAAGAGCATCCTATTAATTAATAGTAACATCGTAGGTTAGAACTGAGATAAAAATACAAAAGGCGATAATTTATCTTTTTGGTAGCTATTTTATATTTATTTTCCACGTTAATCCATACATAATTAAGCCCAAATTGTAAATATTTAAAGATATTTTCAAAAAAACGTAAAAACGTTAATTTAGTTAACTGCAAATTGTCTCCAAAAACCAAAAGTGCATTATCGTGCACTTTAAAATATAAACAAAATTATTTTAACTTAAATTATTATATTACTTGTAGGTAATGATCCATTTATTTCTTCTGTTTTGTTACGCCAATATTTTGATTCAATAATCCGTTCTAAATACGATAATATTTGACGATCCAATATTTCTTTTTTAATCAAATATTCTTCGTGATTCCTGGGTAGATAATCTAATTTGATATTAATAGACAACATAATTTGATATATGTTATGTGTATATATAAACATATAAAAAACATATATGAAAATAAACGCAAACAATTTAAACAAAACAATTAATTCGTGTTCAGTACAGAATAGCTCACGTTAGAAATTTTGAGCGAAACGAAGAATTTATTGGTTTTACAATGATGTATGTTTTTTTATGACCAAAAACACTCTTTAGGCAGAAATAATGTTATGACTATCACTAAAAGGGTATGTTTTCGATAGATAATTACATTTAGTTGGTACTTTATTTAGCCCATTTTTCGAATTCCTCAAAAATTTTTCTTAAGAAGAAGTAACTCACCAAAAAATAGTTGAAAAACTGCAGTCATGGAAAATGTAATTCGAATGTGGGTACCTACTATATGTTGAATATTTTATGATAAAAAATGCAATTTTGAATATGTAGATTTAGAAAATTTGTTAATTTACAGTCACAATAACTTTAATAACTATTTAAAATTGGAAAATCGAAGAAATATATTTTATATAGATTTTTGTATATTATATACATTTTTTGATTTTAATTACAATATACTGATAACATGAATATGTGTTTTATGACATACTCCTGAATATGTATATAAAAAATTATGAAAATTGAAAGGTCCATTTTTTACACACCTTCAATTTTAATATTTTAGGTTAATGTTTGAATTTCGTGTTCTTGGGTAGAAGTTGTGATTCAACTACCAAAAGTAGGATATGCTTTCAGTAGATAATTTTGTCTAGTAGGTACTTTATTTAGGTCATTTTTTAAAATTTTACTAAAAATAAAATACTAAAAATGGCAGAAAACGACAAAATTCGCGGAATCTACATTTTTGACGAATTTGAATTTCATTATTTTATGGTAACTAACTTTTCTGTTGCACATTATTCGATAAACAAATAAGAAAATGTATAAAAATAAATTATTATCAGTATATTGTATGTATACCTAACAGAGTTTAGGTTTAAAATCATTTTTTTTTTTAATATATTATTGCATTAAAATCTTAATTATTATAATATACACATATCACATTTAACCTTTCCGAGAATCGAATGGGCAAACTAGAAACAGCCAGTATGCAATTATTTTAACTATACATTCAGGGTCGTATTTATGGTGTGGCTATGGGGAGCGAATTTCCCCCCTGTGGAATTTGGAGACTTTTTTTTTTTAAATTATTAAATAGGGGGAGTTAATGATTCACTCTCCCCTAAAATTTAATGTAGGTATATCTATACATATTATATACAAATATTACAAACTTTGTATCTAAATATAAATATTTTGTATATTTTGTACTGTTCAATATTATTATTATGTATAATGATGAGGGCCGTACGTCTGACGAAATAATTTTTTGTTTAGGTTAGTTAGTACCGAACGTCGATTAATTGCCGGACATAAAATATTTATTAAAGAAATTTCAAGAAAATGATGGAATCGGTAAATGTTAAATATAGTGGACTGCAATACTAATTAATTAAATTAAATATAATATAATATTAGTGTAGAATATATGTATACAAATTATTATTTAATAATCGAGAGAAATATTAAATAAATACAAAATAATAATTGCAAATGCCAAATAATTAAAAAAAAAACAATAATAATAATATAAATATATTTCCGATGAAATTGGTACGGTATGTATATAATAATGACATTAAACACACATTCAATAGACGATAATATACAAAAAGTAATATTAATTACGTTGATCGTAATGTACAATTTAATGGCCGCAACGACGGGACAAACCACAAAAAGAAATATATAAATTCACAAGATTATAAATTAACAGTAAAATTCACTATGGTAGATATATATATGAAGGTGATAAATGCGATAGCGATGGGAACGCAAAATAACAATGGTAACATAAATTATACTTTAAAACAATAATAAAGATGAGAATACGAGATCGTTCACCACCACAAAGTATAAAACGCGCTATAGTTAGTACGAATCGCGGATAACAGAAGCGATAAAAAATATAGCAACCCGACTGATGGTACTAATGAATAATAATGTCATTACGCAACACATTAAATTAATAATATAATTATGTATATTTTATACGAGCATTTAAATGTTTTAAACCACTCTCCTGTATACGTGCCTGTTGGGCAAGAAGTAATATATAGTATTCTGATCATTTATAACTTTATAATTGTTTAATATTACGCCACACGTTAATTTAATTAATTCTTAAATATATTTTAAATTGTAAACAAATTATAATTACTATTTAGTTGTGTATATAAATGAAACATGTTTTCACCGATATAGTCATACTTTTCATCTGTAATAAATAATAATGTTATGTTTAAATAAATAACAATAATAACTGATCCATACTTATCAATGTCTATGGGTCGGGTCGGGTTTTACCGGCCATAATTATTTTGATTGTAAATTAATATAATATTTTGTGGATTGTAGTCTGTAGTTCAGTTACGTGACGACTAGCGTCGAATACTAGTCTCAAATAAAATTATTTTAAATGTAACTCCAAATAAATTTCGTCTGTTCTAGAGATAATAAAATTGTGTTTATTTATCCTCCAGATGATCCCAATCATTGGTCCTTCGGGCCGGATATTACATTAACTAGCGCGTTATAATATTCAAAGTCGTTATTAAAATAATCAATTATAGTGCGTGTTAATTCATTCATTGTGCGAATAAGTCAATTTTATTTCGTTTTGGTATTGGGTGTCCAGCAATTCGTAAGTAATCCAAGTGGGTACGAGGATCATTACGGCAAACGGAAAATACAAGGTAAGAAGATATTTATAATTACGTAGTATTTCCCACAAGTCATTAAATTTGCTACACAACCAACAATGAACAATTAGATAACCGCAACACAAAAACTGATAAATCGCCGCGGAGTGTTAAAAGGTCAGTTAACAAGATTTTGGAATAATGTCCAAAACTACATAACAAATGGTGACATTAACCAACTAAAAGTAAAAAGAAAAAAGGTAGACGAATGCTGGGATACCTTTCAGAATGTACAATTTCAAATAGAAGAAGTTCAAGATACGGAATCGCAAGAAGAACAACAATATCGAATAGAATTCGAAGAATTATATTATCTTGCGGTGGCCGAATACGAGAAATTAGACTGAAAGGCAGCGTGGCGGGAATACTAGAGAAGAGTCTCAGGCAACCGAAAAAAGCAACGGTACCAATTCAAGCCAGGCATCAATCGTAAAATTAGCAGCGTTAAATGTACCGACCTTTGGTGGCGATTATAAACGATGGTCGACATTTCACGATATGTTCGTAGCGCTCATTCATGATAACCAGGCGTTAACGGACATTCAGCGTTTCTTTTACCTGCAATCCGCGTTAACAGGTGACGCATTAAAGGTGATTCAGTGTTTCGAAACGTCGGGAAAAAACTACTCGGCGGCTTGGAAAAGTTTGAAGGAACGATACAATAACAAGCGTGTTTTAATACAGCATCATACAAAGGCTATTGTCGATTTAAAACCGTTAAGAAAAGAATCATCAAAATTGTTAAGAGGTTTCATAAATGAATTATTAGGGCATATGAAAGCTCTCGAAAATTTAGAACACGATACACATAAGTGGGGTCCGATTATCATTCATATTATTACAACAAAGTTAGATGCCGAAACGTTGCGATCATGGGAAATTCAAGCCCCAAAAACATAAATATCTATGGTGTCAGATTTGATCAATTTTCTAAATGACCGTTTCCAAATATTAGAAGCAGTCAAGGGTGCACAATACTTAATCGAAAGCGATGCGCAAGCAATGCGAAAAGTACAAGAACGTGGCGATAAAGATTACAAAAGAACAGCAGCGCACACGAGTACATCGAAATTAAAATGTTATATGTGCGATCAAGGTCACGCCATAAATCGATGCGTAAAGTTTTTAGCACTCACTGCACGTGAACGACAACAACAAGTGACAATATTAAAAATATGTGACATTTGTTTAGGTCGTCACGAAATAAATAAATGCAAATTTAAAGGCTGTCGCAAGTGCGGAGAAAAGCACAACACTTTGTTGTACGATCAAAATGAATCCGAGGTAACAACAGAAATATCCGTAAATGCACACGCGACACGTTATAATACTAATCAAATATTATTATCTACAGCAGTTATAAAAATAGAAGGAAAGGCACAAGAAACATTTTACGCGCGCGCGTTGTTGGACTCTGGTTCACAGAGCAATTTTATTACCAACGAATTAGCCCGTAAATTACGATTGTCACAAAGAAAAGTTAATTTTGCTATTTCAGGAGTGGGTAACTCGACAAATAATTCTTATCGGTCGGTGAAGACGACAATACAATCCCGGGTCGCAGAATATAAAAGTGAAATCGAGTTTTTGATATTACCTAAAATTACAACAGACCTTCCTAATGAATGTGTAGATATATCAAAGATAAAATTGCCAGAGTACGTACATTTGGCCGACCCATCATACGCATGGCCGGGGAAAATTGACGTACTTATCGGCGCAGAATATTTTTATCAAATATTGCGAGCAAGTAATTACAAACCCGATAATAACAATATAATTTATCAAGAAACGGAATTAGGTTGGATTGCGGCCGAAGCAACCCGCAAAAATACTTCTAACACAATACACTCGTTCTTGACAAATACAATCGAAGAAAATAATAATTTGGAAAAACAGTTAGAAAAATTTTGGCAGAACGAAGAAATCGTAAAGGAGTCTACATACAACTTGGAAGAAAAACAATGCGTTGAACATTTTAATAATACCGTCAAAAGAGACGAACTTGGTAAATTTATAGTACGTTTACCCGTTTGCAAAGATAAAAATAAATTAGGTTCATCTCGGGTCGCGGCGCTCAAACGTTTCTTGTCAATGGAGAATAGATTGCGTACGAATCCAGAATTAAAAGAAATGTCTGTAGTTTATGGACGAATACTTAAAATTAAATCATATGGAAAAATGTTCAAATAATAAAATTAGTAATAAATCATATTATATACCGCATCACGCAGTGCTCCGTGGTGACAGCATGACTACAAAGTTACGCATAGTGTTCGACGCGTCGTGTGCGACTGATACGGGGAAAAGCCTAAACGATATACTAATGAAAGGTCCGACCGTGCAAGACGACTTGATTTCTATAATTACACGTTTTCGTACACATAAATATGTTATGTCTGCCGACATAGAAAAGATGTATCGGCAGGTATGGGTTGATAAGGAAGATCGTGATTTGCAATGTATATTGTGGCGTTCTCAACCAGATGAGCCAATAAGCGAATATCGTTTAAAAACGATGACTTATGGGACAAAGACAGCATCTTTCTTAGCAACCGGATGCTTAAATAATATCGCGGAAAGCAATAAGCAATTATATCCTGCAGCCTACAAGGCTATTACTACGGACTTCTATATGGACGACTATCTCGGCGGCGCTGATTCCGTGTCTGCAGCAATAAATTTAAGAAATCAAATTATAGATATACTAAATACATGCGGGTTCAAGCTACGTAAATGGATTTCTAATAATCAAAATTTATTAGATAAAATAGAAAATAACGACAACGACCCACTACGTATATTAAATCTAGACGGCAGCGCGGTTAAAACATTAGGAGTATTTTGGAACCCCTATGAAGATACATACCAATATAAAGTAAACCAAGTCGATAAAACCATAACTCAGAATACTAAACGAAATGTATTATCATCTATTGCTACGATATTTGATCCACTTGGACTAGTTGGTCCAGTCGTCATTATTGCTAAAATATTAATGCAAAAGTTATGGAAGTCAAAAATAAATTGGGACGCAGACTTGCCTGCCGCGTTAAGCGAAGAGTGGAAAAATTATAAGGAAATGTTGTATGATTTAGAAAAGATACGAGTACCCAGACGCGTAATTGGATGTTCCGATGTTACGGATATTCAAATGCACGGGTTCGCGGATGCATCAGTTAACGCTTATGGTGCATGTTTGTACCTTAGAGCTACAGATAAAACTGGTAAATATATTTCGAGATTAGTAATCGCGAAATCTAAGGTCGCGCCACAGAAGGTAATATCGCTAGCGCGACTAGAATTGTGCGCAGCTGTGTTGTTGTCAAGGCTCGCGGACAAAATAATACCCAAATTAAATATAATTGTAAATAGACGTCATTTTTGGTCCGATTCAACTATAGTGCTCGCGTGGATTAATTCGCCGTCCACACGTTGGAAAACATTCGTGGCACATAGGGTCGGCGAAATTCATACCCTGACCAACGAAGGGGAGTGGGGACATGTAAAATCTGCCGACAACCCGGCAGACATAATATCCCGCGAATATAGTTCAGAACAACTGTGCAAGAATAATTTGTGGTGGGAAGGTCCAACATGGCTTCAAACAAATGAAACAGAGTGGCCAAAAAATCAGACACTGTTATGCACTGAAATACCGGAAGCCAAAACATATAATCCAGTGAGTTTGTCGTCCACAGTAAAGGAATTTAATTTGCTAGAAAGATATTCGTCAATATACAAATTATTTCGAGTTACTGCGTATTGTAAGCGTTGGCATAGTCGCATATTTAATAAAAAAAAAATTATAGACCACCTAGAAATCGACACTGACGAAATAAATGCAGCCAAATTAACTATAATAAAGATAGTTCAACAAAATTATTTCAGTGAAGAAATAAAATGCTTAAAGACAACAGGAATAAAGGGTAAACTTATGTTTCTACGTCCGTGGTTGGACGAATCGCAAATATTGCGCGTGGGCGGTCGCATAAATCAATCGGAGACAATAAACTACAATCAACGAAATCCTATACTATTACCGGCTCGATCCGCTTTTACATTATTAATATTTCGTAATGAACATGAACGTCTGCTCCATGCCGGTCCACAGGCACTTCTCGCGTCAATAAGGGAACAATATTGGCCGTTAAACGGTCGCAATATCGCCCGATAAACTGTACATAAATGTGTCGTTTGTTTTCGTTCCAAACCGGTTACTTATCAACCTATAATGGGTGATTTACCTCGTACGCGAACCGAACCCGCACGCGCTTTCAAAATAAGCGGTGTTGATTTTGCCGGTCCAATTACCGTAAAAACAAGTTTACGACGTAATGCCGCGTTATCAAAGGCGTATATTTGTGTCTTTATATGTTTCGTGACGAAGGCCACTCACATCGAATTAGTCGGCGATTTGACTACAGAAGCCTTTTTAGGTGCTTTACGTAGATTTTGGTTCCGGCGCGGAGTGTGTAGCACGATTTATTCCGACAACGGCACAAATTTTGTTGGTGCAAATCGCCAACTCCAAACATTACGCGAATTATTTTTATCAAAGGAACACAAGGTCTTAGTGCACAAATTCGTGACGGAAGCTGGTGTACAATGGAAATTCATCCCCCTCGGTTCTCCACATTTCGGCGGATTATGGGAGGCCGCAGTAAAGGCCGCGAAATTCCATTTAACTAGACATTTAGGTAATGTTTCGCTGACTTACGAAGAATTAAACACAGTTTTAATTCGCATAGAAGCTTGCCTTAATTCTCGACCCATAACTTCCTTATCAGCAGACCCTTCAGATTTAAACGCTTTAACCCCTGGCCACTTCCTTATTGGTGAGCCTCTTACGAGTTTGCCCGAACCCGACATATCAAATGTTACACCGAATCGACTACGTCGCTGGCAGCGTACCACGCAAATAACTCAACAAATATGGTCAAGGTGTGGAGTTCCGAATATTTAAGTCAACTTCAGGGTCGATCAAAGTGGCGAGTATCTAAAGGTCCGTGTTTAAAGGTCGGCGCTCTAGTCTTGATTAAAAGCAATGACCTACCACCTTTAAAATGGACAATTGGCCGTGTAGTAGAGGTGTATCCAGGCAAGGATGGAGTGATCCGAGTGGCGTTGGTCCGTACAATTCAAGGGGAAGTGAAGAGAGCGGCTCGGCTGTTGTGCCCGTTACCCATACACAACGAAAATAATGAAAATATATCCGTTGATATATAATGTAAAAAATATTTTGTTATGTTTAGGTTTATATAAATTTCTTTTTCATTTATTCCAATCAAATAGTATTCTCTTGTGTAATAATTATAAGATTATAATAATTGCTTAATATCTTGTTAGCATATAAAATGTTTAACAAAATGATTGTATTTGTATATGTATTTATACAATTTAATTTATGTTATTAATTTATTCCTTATGTTTATGTAAGATTTTTATACAGTAAAATTTAATATGTGTGATTTTAGCACGGCGTAAAATGCCGGGCGGTATGTTCGATACTTATCAATGTCTATGTGTCGGGTCGGGTTTTACCGGCCATAATTATTTTGATTGTAAATTAATATAATGTTTTGTGGATTGTAGTCTGTAGTTCAGTTACGTGACGACTAGTGTCGAATGCTAGTCTCAAATAAAATTATTTTAAATGTAACTTCAAATAAATTTCATCTATTCTAGAGATAATAAAATTGTATTTATTTATCCTCCAGATGATCCCAATCAATAACCTATTAACCTAATAACGTGTTTATTAACATGTTAATAATTGAAAAGTTTTCTAGCATTTCGGCAATATTTAACTATGCACAGAAATACTATTTTGAATATTACTTATTAATATATTACTATTAAAAATAAAATAAAATATAAGACACAATTTTATTCAGTTTGAAAACACTTAAACACCAATAGTTCTTAATATAACAAACAAACAAACAATATCAGGACTTTTATACATTAATTTTAATGAGATAAATGAAAAATTGTCTTTTATTATTACAAATAGTAGTACCTATAAAGTATTATAGTCGGTAGACATTACATATACTATAATATGATAAATAGGATAATTTTTAAATAATTAATTAATCATGTATAATTATTTATGTAGAATAAAATTATGATATTAAAGGAAGCATCATTAGTGCATCAAAATATAATTTTGTTTATCATAAAAAGGAATATTTTTACAAAGATCTATGAGCTTAATTTCATTCTTCAGGGCGGACAAGTGGTTGTATTTATTGATCACAAAAATATGCATGCTCTTAAGAAAAAGTTAGAACATTGGCAATTTTATATGCACTCCAATGAATTTGATTGCTTTCTAACAATAAAATGATTTTCAGAAGAGAATGGGGTTGATGTAAAAGAGTTATTTAGAATTGATAATATTTATTAAAGAAATTATTATTATTATTTAAGTACCTTACTTGCCCGGGCATTGTATACAAAGTATGGCGGCAATTTATAATATAATATTTATACAAATATGAAAATTATATATCAATTTTATAATTGATATAATAATATCGATTAATTATTATATATTTATAAATTATTTGTAATTTATTTAATTAAAAACAAAAAGGAATATTTTTTATATTTTAATTTATTTTTACAGTTACCATGATAATGGGCATTTTGATTTGCGCAGCTTACCCGAAGCTTTTATTAGTAATGTATACTTATTTACAGTTTTTCCATACTTTTGACCACCTAAATTCGAATTTTTACGAGATGTTACTCTTAATAATAACGATTTATCTGGTAACATTTCGATATTTATAAATAACTCATTACATAAATTTCAAATTGATCTCTCGTGTAATTTTATTACAAAGTTTTCCCTTTGTCGTACCAATTACATACCTAATAATTATCTTTTAGATACTTTAATATTAAAATTATTATATTTTTTATTAGAAAATCTATAAAATATTATTTATTAATAATATTATCTGAAATAATTAAATAATTTACAGTTCATAAATTATGCACTAATACCCAATATGTTATATATATGAAAATTAATATTAATATTTTTCATATTAATGATTTACATATACATTGCTCGACTATACACGGGCTTTGTATAATTTAATTGTTCGGGTAATGTTGCTAATTTGTAAAAGAACTTGAGAATTGCCTAAATCTGGTGGCAGTGTTCAGATTGCCCAGGTATTGTATTACAATGACCAAATTATACACATTGACATATATATATATATATATTAAAAACGGGGTTCTCCACTTATGTTTCAACAAAAACGATGTACCGAACCCGACATGAGAATTCAATTTTCATTAATAAAGCCTAATATTAAGTACCTATATCTGTTGTACCAGATCCCTATACATAGGCGTAGTATGTTGGGGGCTAAGAGGGCTTAAGCCCCCTAAGAATTACTATAGTCCCCATTTAAAATGCATCAAAGGCGTATATTTTATAATATATACTTTATATTCCTTAAAATTTTTTAGGATATATTTAACATATATCAGTACTTACCATTTGTTTTATGATATTATATAAATGATATAAATAAGATAAATATTTATTGTAAATGTAATAACTTAATTCTGAAGAATTACTACAATATTAAGCTGAATAGTTGTGTATCTATCTATTTTATGGTAAATGGTATAACCAGGGGTTCCCATAGAAAATTAAATTCGAAAGTTGCCACTCCGTCCATAGCCTCTAACATTTTTAGCTTTTACAAATTACAATTATTACAATATGTATAATCTATAAATACAAAGTATTGTAATCGTAATTTATAGGTATGTCAATACCAATATAATGATTCAATGTCAATATGTGTAAAAATCTATAGCTATATCGAAAGATATTATGATGTCGACTATGTCATATAAATATAACTTTTGTTTAACATTTATAAATACTAAAAAATAAAATATTTTATAATTAACAAACAAAAATAAACTTAAAACGTATTATTTACTTACCAGTCATATATATAAATAATTCAACTAAATCACGTTTAAATTTCATTATATTGAGGGAATCTGAAATAATAATTAATTGCTATAATTTTATAATTTTTACTTTAAATGTAGTTACATATATTATTTTATTTTTATTAAAAATTTTACATACTCAGTTTAATAACTACTATATACTATATATTTACTAAATTTGTAGTGAATAATTTATTAAACTTACATGATGTATTATCAATAATTCGAGATTTTATATCTAATATCTTGTAATAGGTACATGCATCACCCAGATGGGCTGAAAAAATAATATATTTCAAATTTTCAAATCATAAAAATTACAACAAAAAATAGTATACGTAATACCTAGTTTACATTTAAGATATAACATATAATTATAAACAATACATACAGTTATAAAGAAATCCAACAGAAAGAAAAATTTTAAGTTACATGAAATTAACATGTATTGTCTCTTTTCTTGAAAAGAACACGGGAATAATTAACGAATGTTACGAAATTGTAATTTTTGATGCAATCGATAAAGACAAATTTTGGATCATAATTACAATGACGAATCAATAATATTCAAATATTTTTAAATAAATCAATTTGTTTAAATATAAATATGAATTTATTTAATTGGTACCATCAATATATACAAATATACATACGATATACATACGAGTATATATATTATATATTTTATATGTACATTATACATTGTACTTAGTTAAAATTCATGAAAATAACAATAAATTAAATTATGTTTATTCAGTATTTACTTGGGACTTTGTGTCCCGAAAGCATTGTAAATTTTCAGGAATCCATAAATATACAAAACATACTATTATAGTATTATACCCACAATTTTTTTTTTTATTTTCGCCTTAGATCCCAATTATATGGGGTCTACTATATACTATTACATTATTATTTTTTATTTTCTATATTGTTATTTATCATGATATCTTAACGGATTAAAAACAATTGTTCAGAGAGGGGTTTATCCTCCCACCGGTCACCCCTTAAAATAAAATCTGAGTTTATGTGAGAATTAACAAATGATAAACCTATAATTTAATTTCATAGGTACCAAGAAAAAAAATAGTAAAGTTTAACATAATAGGTATGTATATATTATTCTACGTGAGTATTATAAATGTTATAATGAGACTATTGGGTATAAATATTTTAAAACTAATATGATAAAATAATTTTGAAAATTGCCATCAATATATATATATATATATATATAACTAATTCATTAACGCGTGACATACTGAGGGTTAACAATAATTTCAAGTTGTATATTTGGTATTAAAAATAATAACCATTTTACTTAAAAAATTTAAACTTACATATAAAATTCATATGTAATTTATTATTCTTCTCATTATTTGAAAATTGTGTTAATTTTTTATGAGTAATTTTACCATGAACTTTAAGAGCTGTAAGAGGAGAAAACAAATACTATTATCAATATATTCTTATAAAATAACTATTATAGTTACTCATATATAAATTAAATGTGATGTAACTGTCGCATGTATAATTACTAAATCAGCTCTCAATCTAAATAGGTTAGACATATTATATTCTCTTATCTACTATCTTACGTTAACTAGTTTTATTCTGTTATAGCTTACTGTAAATTATTTTTAATATTTTTAATTTGTATATTTATATATTTGTTTTCTTAAACATGTAAATCTCCATTTTGTCGAATTTCTTAGATAGTGTCGTAGAAAATAAGTTCCACTCGTCTAATAGTGAGATAAGAGTTAAGGTAATTACAACAAAATCTAATTTGTCCATAATAATATAAAAATTAGAGAAATAAAGGAAATTAAAGGTTAAATAGTAAGGAGGGGGTTTTGGCTTTTTTACAGATTATTATCTTCCTTCAGGGTTGTGAAGGGTTACAGAGAAGTAGGTCTAAGTAACCAAGATACTTAAACTGAAATACAATGTGTAAAAAATTAGTTTATATAGATATATCATAACAATCAATCCTGTATCTTATTATTTTCAGTTGTATGTAACCATACATTTATATACATTTAAATCTTTATCTTTTTTTTATATTTTATTATTATTTTTTTTAATTTGCCTTGAATATTTGTTAGTTACATAAAATATTTCGTTCTAATTACTTAAAATAATCTGATTTCAGTTATTTTTTTATTTCAAATTATTTCTTGCCATTAATTGTATAATATTTTATATTATATTCATTTTTCTTGTAATAATATTAATTTAATCATACAAATTCTTCATTTATTTAAATTATACCATATTTTTAATTACATAAAGTTGTATGTTTTATTTTATTAAAATCCTTTTTATTAGACAATAGACTTCTTTATTCTTTTCTTATGTTATATTTATTTATTTGTTGAAAAATAATTTTCTTTCTAGTTTAATTATTTTAATACTTATTTTATTATATTATTATTTTTTATCCAGAAAAGTTATTCAACTACTTTATTAAGCGAGTTTATTAATATACATCTGGTTAAGCAAAAAACGAAAAAACTTGGCCTGCTTCAATTTTCGTTCCCCACATAAAATACTGAAATAGCGCCCCTGGTGTGTACTACACACAATCACAAGCAAGTCAAATATTGAATGGACATAAAATATAAATGTTATAATAACATTTTCACCGATTTTTAATTAAATATGTCTATAAATTTTATGTATTTTTTACTGTAACAACATCCGTGCTTTAATCGTTACCGATCATAAAAGAACGAAAATTGAAGCAGGCCAAGTTTTACACCGATCAGGCCAATTTTGTTTGATATTAAAATTGTGTTATTAACTGACAAATTTATTTATGATGCATTTTTTAGGAATGAACAAAGTTTTTTAGTTGTAATTTTATTTAAAATATATTATTATTCACTGCTAAACAAACCACAAGGATACAAAAATACAAAAGATAAAATGGTACAAATATACAAATGTCCATGTTATTGTAGATTATGAAGGTGGCGTTTGTATATTATGTATCGGCGCGATAAAATACGTAAAAAAAAATAAGAGAACTGTGGTTAACCCTGCTTCTCTCACCACCAAATGGCGCCACTGGTACACACCAGTACCTACGGTCCTGACATCATATACATTGTGCGACTTACACACAATCGAAACAGAGAGGCGGCACACGTAATTATCTTCACACGCAGACTACTCGCAACAAGGCTGCATATTATGTTAAGACCTGCAAAGACAAACTGCTCGCATACCTACTGCAGTTTGTGGTCGTGTATGATTTTTGTATAAAATTTATTGTTCAGGTATAACGTATACCAGACTACAGAATACATCAGGGGCGGACTGGGAGAAAAAAACAGCCCGGGAAAATCAAAATTTTAGCGGCCCTCAGTATACTAGCGGCCTTATACGAGCTTTATATATGCTTTTTTTAAACACATTTTAGTGTTGAAATTTTTTAATATTTTAATTAATTGATAATAACAAAATAAAATAACTATTGTGTATATACTCAAGTAATTATTACGCATATAATATAAATTACAGTATTTTTTTTTTTAATTAATCACTTTTACTTTTTAATACATTAATAATATCATCATTATCAATTCCATATAATACATTTTTTACGACTGTCATTAGCATAAATACATCCAATTTTTCCTCATCCATTGAATTTCTCAGACGAGTTTTAATTATTTTTAATAGGGACAATGATCTTTCACATGCTACCTATATTAATAATTTAAAATAAGTATTGATAAACCATGGTCAATCAATGATATGCATTACAATATAAATTATATTTTATAAGAGCATTATAGCAGCATACCACAGAATTTTCACAGGATTTATATTTTAACTTATCAGTGTTATTTTTCTCATTATTTGCTTCAATTTCATTTTCAAATAAAATAATATGTGAAAGCCCAAACGCAAGTGTATACAATTATAAGACACCGCGACGGTCACAATATATTTATTTTATCCGTTATTAGTGTTATCACATATCCATGGATGCTATAAACACAGTATAAAGAATGATGTCATTCTTTATACTGTGCTATAACGGGCCGTGTAATAATTATTTTCGATTTTATTTTTGAAACTTGTAACAATAAGTTGTCAACAGGTCTAAACCGGCCGATCGCAAGCCGGTCCCGCATCTTAAAATAATCAAAAATTTGGATTTTTATGTTTTATAATATTACATTTTTAATATTTTAATTCATAATTTCACAATAATAATATTATTAAATATATTTATTCGAGCAGTGGCCCACCGGGAACTTTCCCGGTATCACGGTGGTCCAGCCTGCCACTGGAATACATAATCATTTGATTTATCGATGCCAATACGAATAGTGGGTAACTAGATATACATATAGTTATTAGTTGTGCAACATCAGAATATAATATGTAAATGTGTAATAATATTAGATATTTCAAAATTAAAAGATTAAATTTTGTTTCTTTGATCCTTATTGTGCACAAACATGTTCTCAAGATATGAATACAATGCCAACTGCATTGGCAAATGCAGTTATAAAATAGGGCGTCGCTCATTACGGCACAAATGTAAAAAAAAAAAATCATTGGACAAAACTGCATATTAATCATATTATACTTAACTACCAGCCCATTACCGCACATGTGTCGATCGTAGTATTGATATATGGATTATGGTAGTCATTAGATATTTAACCATTGTTAACTTATCTACAAATTTAATATAAGTACCTATAAAAGTAATAACTATCACCAATATGACTGAAGAGAATTTAAATATTAGATTAAGGGGATTGGTAACGGCAATTTTCTTTCACCATCTAACACACGCATGAAAGATAGATATTTAAACGTTTTCTATTTCCAACGTAACGATAGATTTCATTATTCGATAAGGGATCTGAAAACTGATTTAAATTCGACATTATTTTAAACCAATTTTAATGTTATTTTAATCATTTGTGTTTATGAGTTCATTATAAGTTTTAATGTATAGTAGAAATATAGTAAACTGTATACTATAAGTTGTATAATAGGTAATGGGAAATTTTCGTGTGCGGTAATGGGTAATTTTTATGTGCGGTAAATTGGTTATGCATTTTGTGCGGCATTGGCCTGTATTTGTGCGGTAATGGGATGCGCCGAAAAAATAGTATTGAATCGTATCGATATCAAAGGTATATTCCGAAGGTACCAGAGTTTATTTATTATACTTAATATTATATTAAAAAATTTGTGTTTTTAATATATATCTGTTGTTATCTATTTAGTTTTAATAATTCAATTTAATTCAAAAATGATATGTTTTCATATCAATACAATATATTTGAAAATTCTGGATACAAAGAATCGAAATTTATTTTTCAAAATAATGATTTGAAATAATAAATATATACCTTCTTAAATATATTTTAGCTTAATTTGAAAAAAGTTGTAATTATGATAGCTAGAATAAATTTATAAAAAAAATAACACGAACTAATGAATAACTGACATAACTTAGCACCGTTATACATTGTAAAGCATTGGATATACTATAATTGAAAACATTTGTTATGGTCAATGTTTAAAATATTAAACCAATTAAATAATAAAATGATTAAGGTTAGCTCAAATTTTCAAATGCATTATAACTTAATTAGTATTATAATTTAGAACTATTACAAAAACACAATATTTATTAAATTTAAAAAAGATTGTGCTATTAATAATAACTTTAAATTGTAGGTAGGTTAATTTGGTATTAAAAATTATACCTTCTATTATATGTAGTTAAACAGTAATAACTGATATAAAATTCATACCTGATTTATTCCTATGTAACAATGATTTAAATGGATTAGTTTTATTTAATCCACAAATAGCTACAGATTCTGTAAAATAAAACATTCATTCGTATCAATATATAACTTATATAAAATATAAATGTGAATTGTTATACTCATGTATAGGTATAAAAATATTAAAAACATATACAAATTATAACGTCTACATTTTAAACAATGCTACCTATTTATTTATATTATAAATTATGCACTTTTATATAAATTATAACTATAAATAAAAATAATAACCTGAATAAACGTAAAATACAAATAAAATTATAAAAATTTTCAAATTCATTGTTATTTAAAAAATAATAATAATAACGATAACTAAAACGTATCAATTTTTTAATTTAAAAATATTAAGATATTAATGTTAAAACGAAAAAAATATTACTATAAGTTTATTATGACTGATTTTTTTTTCGACGTTATATTTAAGTCTATAAAATGTTTACTTATAATATAAAACAAATATTTTTACAGTACGTGTTGTCACCTAACCAATAAACACGTGTGTCTCGCAAGTGCGTTTTTAGCTTATCGATAGCGTCACCTTCTCATATCCGGACCGGGTAATATGCCATCTAAATAAACGTACGTTACTCCAGCCCCACCCACAGTTTTAATAGGAGTTTTTTTTTTTTTATCTGTACTATTATTTAGTATGTAATTTGTATGTATTTGTACGACCATCCCCGAAATTCGTACGATCGCGCTTTAGCGACAAATGCCATTTTTAGAATTACGGCTTTAGCCATCCGGATAACAATAATTTATCTCTCTCTAAATATTACATAATTACATCATTATATATTATATTATATTATACATATTATATATTATATATTTTATAATATAATGATTATAAATTCTAGTTGTATACAATTATTTAGTATTATTATTTAGTTACCTATACACTTTTCTTACATATATAAGAAGAGAACAAAGAAACTGGGAATTATAAGGGACTTGAAGAAAAAAGCAGTACCAGTAAAAGATAAACAATCTGTACCATGTGAATTTCTCTTTTATTCAATTTAAAAATAAATTTACTTATACTAATTATATTTTTAAATATTTATTATTTTAATTTTATTAAGAGAACCTACATCCAAATGTAATATAATACTTATATAATAATTGTTTAAATAATATTTAAATTGTTTATACTTGCACGTTTATGAGTATAATTCAAATGGAGAATAATCGAATAATCCATATCCTTTACCTATTAATTAACTATTATATAGTAGGAAAATTAATTAATTTCATACTTAAGTCTAAATAAACAATTTAATCTATTTTTAAAATAAAAATATTTTCAGTTACATTTTGCGCTACGAATTATATGGTTTTACCAAATTAATTTAGTAATTGAAACAATAAAAATTTTGTAGAGCTATAGAGTTATCTATTTTTTATTTTATATTATCCAAGTAGTTAATTTATTGTCTATAAATGTCTATACGTAGATACTTCTAGAATTAAAAATTAAAGAAATTTGATACATTAATGAAAGTGTATAGGTAACTAAATAATAATAATAAAAAATTGTATACAACTAGAATTTATAATCATTATATTATAAAATATATTATATAATGATGTAATTATGTAATATTTAGAGAGAGATAAATTATTGTTATCCGGATGGCTAACGCCGTAATTCTAAAAATGGCATTTGTCCCTAAAGCGCGATCGTACAAATTTCGGGGATGGTCGTACAAATACATACAAATTACATACTAAATAATAGTACAGATAAAATAAAAAAAACTCCTATTAAAACTGTGGGTGGGGCTGGAGTAACGTTATTCCAGCCCCACTCAATGTTTTTAAGGTTTATCTTAAAACCCATGTACGTACAAATTGTGTTGATAATCGTACAAATTCATACAAATTACATACTAAAATCTTGAAAAAGAATTTTTTAAAAATATCAAATGGGTGGGGCGGTTAGGGGTGGGTAACGCACGTTCTAAATAATATACGCTCACTGTATACTAAATATCAATTATGCATATAGTCCAACACATACGGATACAGGTACACCACCCAAACCTAGCAACAATGTGAGGTTATGTTAGGGTTCAACAACACAACACAAATAATCATATTGAACTACAAAAACTCAGTCAGTCGTACACTGACGACATTCAAATAATAATAGATATAATACAAAAAATCCATTCATTAGATATTGACAGTAGCTTAAAATGCAGCATACGACAAAAATTTCTTGATAAATAAACAACATATGAAAACTACCCTGAAAACTAGTATCCCATGTTGACCCAAATCTCACCATACAAGCATACCTTAACAGTAACATCACTTCAGATGAACTATTACTTACCCTCACAAGATGCAAAAGTCGCAGTCCAGGTCCTGACACAATATCCTACTCTTTCATCTCTCAAATAGGGATATCTCCCTAAAATAGGGAAAATATAATAATAATAATAATAATAGAAATGATCTTTCTCAAATAGAAAATGAATATTTATTACAAATATACAACAAAATTTGGAGATCAGGTGAAATTCCCCAAAAGTGGAAAAACGGCATTATAATCTCCATACTAAAACCAGGTAAAAATGAATTCTCAGTTGACAAATACCGCTCAATAACCTTATTAAATACACTTGGTGAAATATTAGAGAAAATAGTTAACTCCCGTCTCATATGGTACCTTGAAAAAATTGATTTCTTAATAAAAGAACAATGTGGCTTCTGAAAAAATAGATCTTCCCTTGACCATCACTCTTTAATACAAAGCGAAATACAAAATACTTTTTAAAATAAACAATACCTAGAAATAGTAAGCCTTGACTTAGAAAAATCATATGACATGATATGGAGACATAGAATATTAAATGAACTAACAAAATTAATCAGTGAGTGAAACTTATTAAATTTCATAACAAGCTTCTTACAAAATAGAACGTGCCAAGTTCTAATGAATAATACGAAATCAACGACATTTATACAAGAAAATGGAGTACCACAGGGTTCAACCTTATCTTCAACCCTATTCCTAATCTCAATCAACGACATATCTAAATGTATAACTAAACCAACACTACTGAAAGTATTTGCTGACGATATTAATATTGTAAACAAAAGCTTCAAATTGGAAATAGTACAAAAATCATTCCAAAATGTATTAAATAAAATAGAAGAATGGTCTAAAGATTCTAGATATAAATTTTCTCCCAGCAAATCACAGTTTTTATTAAAAAGAGAGCCAATGGATAAATTAATTTAACGTTATCAAAAAAACCCATTAAAAATAACGATTGCATCCGAATCCTAAGGGTCATATTTGATAAAAAGATGAATTGGAAACCTCATATAAAAAAACTAAAAGAAACGACAGCATCGTGAACAAATATACTTAAAATTCTTTCTCGCACGTCATGGGGCTTCAACTCAAAAACACTTAAAATAATACACAGAACACTAATAAGATCCAAAATTGACTATGCATCCATCATATATAGTAAAACTAATCCAAATATTCTTAAAATGATCGATACCATACAAAATATCTCATTAAAACATATCGCCTTTCGGTCTAGTCCTCTAGAAAGTCTCTACAACATAGCAAATGAACCTCCACTTTGGTGAAGACATATTAACTTAACCCTTAAATACATATCAAGAAACTATAGAACAAATAATTCTCTGCTCAAACATCAAAAATTATATACACAAAACTATAACATTGACGCAAGCAATATGACGAAATTCCACACTACATCAACTCTACCTTAGATACTCGACATCTCAAATTCAACCAACTTATCATTGACCTGTTTCGCTATACAGTCCACTTCCCCATCTATATTCAAGCAACACTTCAGTAGTATACAATCTGAATACCAAAATCCTACTGAAATATATACAGATGCATCCAAAACCAATTCAGGAACAGGAATTGCAGTAATAATCAACAACCAGATAATATCACATAAACTTCCTGACTTATGTTCAATGTATATAGCCGAAGCACTGGCAGTACAAACGGCAATTGAACTCATAGAAAACCAATTAGCAAACAGTTTGTAATATATAATGATTCTCTTAGCATAATTAGAAGCATTAACAATAAATTTAACCAGGAAGATATTATAATAAAAATTAAAAATGTGATTATAAAATTTAATAACTCTGGAAAAAAAATCATCATCGTATGGATCCCAGGGCATGTCGGTATGTTAGGTAATAAAATGACTGATAAAGCAGCCTCCGAAGCGACTACAAATTGTTTAACTAACAAAATACCTAAATCATACACTATCAAAGTCATAAATAACCAGATAAATATCATCACCGAGAACATATGGCAACGTCACTGGAGCAAACAAATTTCAAAATTAAACGAAATAAAAAACACCATTACAAATTCCCCTAAATATGACAACTTAACACGCAAGCAGGATGTAATCATAAACCCTTTAAGAATAGGACATACCAAACTAACACATAACCATCTAATGGAAAAAAAGAACCCCCAATGTGTCAAACGTGTGGAACACCGATCACAATAAAATATATCCTCACTGAATGTTTAACATACGAAGACATACGAAGAGGCTGAGGAACAAACTTCTTCACTCTCTATGCCAGATGCTGGGACCAGACCTCATCGAAACCTCAAAAATCCTTCAATTTCTGGAAGAAACCAACCTCACAAACGAAATATGAAAACCAACAAAATAATTTAATTATTTATATATATACCTAAATTTTTTGTTATCAAATTCTTTTGTAAACTAAAGCCAATGGCCCAGCTGCCGTGGCATAATAATAATAATAAAAAAAAAAAAATTTTTATTAAAAGAATATAATATAAAATATGTTGATACCTATAATTCGTTATAAAACAATGACAGATATGAATTATGTAAGTATACTAAATAAATTAAATATCAAATAAAATATTGTGTCAATATTGAAATTGTTGCGTCAATACTCAATAATTTATAATATAAAATAGTTCAATATATAATCTATGATTCATTACTATATATATTATTACCAATAATACATGTTGAATATAATACATAAAATGTAACAGGCGTATCCCGGAATTTTATAAAGGGAAATAGTTCAAAATTAAATTAAACTTATAAAAATATTTTTACTTAATGTATTAAATTTGTATTCTGGACCTTAAATATCCCCTTTGATACGTCCTTGATACAAAATGTATAAAACACAATAGTTTAAATACTTACTTTTATGTTATATTAGTTATAATTATAATTTGTTCGTTATAATCGGTTATTATTGGTCGTACTCCTAAATTGTATTAATTGTTTGGAAAAATAAAATATTAAAATAATAATATATTATAATATTTCATTTTTATATGTTTATGTCCTGTACCTAATCCGTATTTTGTTCATTGATAATTTTTATTTGTATTTTTGTACTAGTTATATACCTAGTAAACATAAATTCTGATGCAAACTGCATAGACATATACATATATATATATATATATATATAGTCTATTTATGTAAACTAAAGTATAGTAGGTAGGTAATTTTAATTAAATATCGTAGGTAGGTCTTAGGTATAAGGTATATGTATTAATATTATCTATATATCATGCCATCTTATTTTTAATCTTCATTTTATTCCATATAAAAATGATAAACTTAATGGTTATGTTGTTATAGGTAATTTGAAAATGTATGAATGTTTATTTAATAATAAATTAAAAAACTTGGAAATGTTTTTGTGTCATATTTTCGGGTAGAAATAATGGTCCGATTATCACAAATAGGGTATGCATTCGCTAGAAAATTGCATCTAGTTGGTACTTTCTTAAGCTTATTATTTAAATTTCTCAAAAGTTTTTCCTCGGGAAAAGAAAATCTACAAAAAATGACGGAAAACAGCAAAATTTCCGGAAATCATTATTTCGACGAAATTTATTTTAGATTTTTCATAATAACTAATACAATTTTGAACGTAGGTACTTGAAATTTTTTTAAGTATTCTCTAAATAGAACGTAGTTTACATACGTGGTAAATTTTTGGAACAACCTATCAGTATAATATATATTGAATATAAAAATTGAATTTGTATTATATATTTATATTGAGTTTCTCTCAAAATTGTATTTTCTAATGCAATATCATTGCATTTAAATCTTAATTATAGTAAACCACCGACGACCGAAGGTACGAAGGAAGAACGTTTGGAATCCACCTTTCCATTTTTTGTTAGTTTTTCTTTTCTTAATGAAAATTTTTTAGGAAATTCAAAATATGAGCTAATTTAAGTACCAACTAGATGCAATTTGCTACCGAAAGTATACCTTAGTTGTATTAATCAGACAGTTATTTCTACCCAAAAAGTTGTCTTCAGGCTATTATAAATACAAAAATCAAAATTTGTAAAATGTAAAATGTTAAAGTATGAAGACATATACATAAAAAAAAAAAATTTACTTTAGATTTTCAAAATATTTTGTTAAAAGATTGAATATTATATGAGTATGTTTCTATAAAATTTTCAAATCCTTAAACCCAATTTTATACATTTTTAACATTAAACATTTTTGTAAAAAATTTCAAAGCTCTATACTTAGTCAGAAAATCAACAAATCCATTCCAAATATTTTATCGCGTATGAACTACCTATATGAATACTCAAAAAAATATTCATGTCCTTATGATCTAAACATAATTAGTTATCGCTAGATAAAAAAAATTAAAATAACGGAAACCGTAATTTTGCCGATTTTTCACCATTTTTTGTTAGTTTTTCTTCTCCTAAGGAAAAGTTTTTGAGAAATTAAAAGAATGAGCTAAATAAAGTACCAACTAGATATAATTTGGTACGGAGAGGACACCCTATTATTTGTAAGAATAGAACTATTATTTCTACCCTAAAAAGTGTCTTCAGACTTACAAAAAAAAAAATCTTTGTAAAATCAATTTAAAAAAGTGGGAAGTTTGATTGTAGACGTTCCTCCTTTGTCCCTTCAGTCTTCGGAGAAATTAGTGGTTTATTATAATTAAGATTTGAATGCAATAATATTCAGAGGCGGATTTATCTTTTTTACGGCTATAGGCGCTAAAAATTTTCCGCCCCTATAATAGGTGAGCAAGTTACAATAACCCTCCAAAATACCTACTCTAAATATTAAATATACAGACAATAGTAGTGGACATCCATTTGAATATTCTATTTTGTTTAATATTTTTTTTATAATATAATTAAAATTTAAAAAGCATACAAAACAGGTTCACAAAATAAAAGTTTTTGAAGACTAATCTATACTACATCTAAACTTAACTTAACTATTTTATCTTTAAAAGTTGATGTCTTGCTGTTTTATTTGCAGATGATTTAATAATGTCTTCATATGGTAATGAAACAAGAAGACTAGAATCAATTGTTAGTATTGCTATACTGTTTAATCTTTCTTGTTTTATTTGGGAACGTAAGTACGTTTTTATTCGTTTCAAACATGAAAACGAACGAACGAAAAAAAAAACATATTCTCTACGAAATCATTTATTATGGATAATCAAATTAGTAATTGTATATTTTTAAAAATAAAAATATTACTACAAAATAAAAAAAAACATTCATCTTTAATTTATATAATACCTAAGTATGAAAATTGGTTTACTCATTATTTTCTTCGAAAGGATATGGCGGCACAAAAGCATTAAAGAAAACATTCTTCTGTAACTGAAATAAAAAAAAAACTTAATTATAATTATTAATTAAGAACCGAACTATAAACAAAATAGGTAGGTAAATAGATATTAATTATCAACGATAACAATGATATTTATGATTATAACAATACTGTATATATTTTATGTTATAATAAAAGTTTAATAACTATCAAAGTTTCAAATCTCAAGTTTTTAAATATCTTTTAATGATAATGAACTATTTTACCAACTGATCAGAGTATCAATTTGAATTTCTACACAACACTAATATATAAAAATGGATATGTCTGTAGATAATGCGTATGTAAAGCCATAGATAAGTATACTAAAACTTACCCATAACAAAATGGTCTATTTCATCATTTACTTACCAACATATTGTATAGGTGGCATAAAATAAAAACTAATAATTTCTATATTCGGTGGTGGTGTCTTTTATTATTGGGTCTGTTATTATTAATATGAAATTGGTCGGGTTTTTAGACACTGCGATAAAACTAACATAAATTGAAAATGTACCTATAATTTTCTAGAGAAATATTCACATATTTTTTAAGAAAAGAAATTTAACTATATAAGTATATGATTCAAAGTCAACAAGTTATTTACATAAAAAAATACGTATTTATAAGTCTACATTGATTGTGAAATAATTTTAAATTATTTCATGCATCGTTGCATGACGTATAAGTGCAAAAAACGTAAATTAATCATATTATAGAAATTAAGAAATGTATACTTATTGAGCAATATTTAGTTTACAACTGATAGCGTCGACCAAATGTGTTAGTCAATATGACATACTATTATTATATAGACTCACAATGTAAATGGATGCAACGAGGGAGCCAAATCCTCCGGCCAGAACAATATTGTAATTGAGATTTCGTTTTCCGTGGTATTCTTTCCAAGGAATATTAGGGACAGGCATGTCGTCCATCGTCAACGGTTTGTACGACGCATGGTGACCGTCTGCCTTGGTCCGTATAGCCGTCCGGCAAACGACTGAAAGACAAATATTAATATTATCCGACGGCCTACGTACGTGTTTGATGGTTATACTTACCGCTGGATTTCTTCAATTGAGCTAAAATGCGAGACATATCTTGTTTTATTGAATACCGACGAAAACCCAAAGTACAACACACGAGTCACCAAAAGTCTTATAAAGATTAACCGCGAGTCGTGACCTTTATAGATAATTTGTCTATAAAATCTAAAAACATCTGTTACGACGTGATAACACAACGATAGCATTGCGACGTTCGATATATTTTTTAACATTGACCACGGTCAGCAACAGCTGTTGTTTTGGTATAGTTTACCAAGATATATAAAACGAATGAATTCCTGGTTTTGAATCAATATCATCATTTTAGAGGTTATGTCGAAAAACACACATTGTTATTATTAATTGTTAGTTGTTGATAAGAGATTACGATTAGCACGTTGAATAATCGTACATTTTTATATATTTTGTATTTATAATTTTTAGTTTTTACTCATTTGAAACTTGAGTATTGTATTTTTCTGTGCATGTTTCATTTTTTTTTTTTATAAATAATTTTAATCTGTTGTTATATTCACTATATTTCCTCAAAATGTTAGATTCCGACGCCACATCTACGATCTTAGCTCGTTTAAAATCTGAAACGGGCGAAACAATCAGCAACATGATGGATCTGCCAAGAAACGTTACTGTAAAACATTTACAACTGATTTGTAATACCATTCTTAAACAAGTAAATGATCAAAATTAAATTTGCTAATTTAAAATTTAAAATGTTAACAAAAAAATATATATGTACATTTTCAGGACGAAACGGTACCTTATGCGTTTTTTGTCAACGACAGGGAAATTATTGAAAATCTAGACGAATGTTTGGACTTGCAACAGAAATTCAGTACTGAACTTGTATTGGACATAACCTACCAAGAACAGGCAGTATTCAAAGTGCGACCTATCACCCGATGTACCAGGTCAGTTGTAGTGTTATAAGTGAAGTCAAGATTTGTATGTGCTAAAAAAGCTTAAAATAAATATCTAATATACTAATATCTCTAAATTATGCATTTATATTCACTATTAACATTTTTCTATACATTCTATATGACATTTCTTACTCTCGTCGAACTGTATACTCTCAATAAAAATATGAAAATGCATAAGACTAATCCAATTACTCAGCAGACTCTAGTTATAAGTTAACCTATAAATTTTATGTTTTGATTACAATAATTAAACTGTTCTCAGTTCGTTACCAGGACATGCGGAAGCCGTGATATCAGTTCAATTCAGCCCAGACAGTCGAAAATTGGCCAGTGGCTCAGGCGACACTACGGTGAGATTTTGGGACCTTGATATGCAAACGCCATTACATACTTGTGAAGGTACGTTTTACTGTTTTAAATTGTTTAGCGATTTAATTATATTAACTAATTTATGTATTTATTTATTTATTTAGAATTAGAATTTAGAATAAATAAATAATAAAAATTCCACAATTTCCATGAATGTTGCCGTATTCTATTATTTTTTGGTAGTTTTCCTTATCCCAAAGAATAACTTTTGAGAAATTAGAAAAATGAGTTAAATAAAGTACTAACTTTATTTGCAATTCTCTACCAAGAGCATACTCTACTTGTGGTAATCGGAAACCATTATTTCTGCCCAAAAAAGTGTCTACATACATAAAAAAATCTCAGATCATTGTAAAACATTTAAAATTTATCTTGAATTTTTTGTTTGTAAATAGGTCATAAAAATTGGGTCTTATGTATCGCCTGGTCTCCAAATAGTAAATACTTAGTGTCTGGGTGCAAAAACGGACAGATTTTATCTTGGGACGTAGAAACTGGTAAAAAAGTTGGCCCACCCATGACCGGTCATAAACAATGGATTACAGCTCTGTGTTGGGCTCCATATCATTTGTATCCAGAGTGTCGAATGTAATTATGGTGATCTTTTAACATTTTATGTTTCATCCAAATCAATCAAATTGATTGTATTTTTAGATTTGCAAGCAGTAGTAAAGATGGAGATATCCGAATTTGGGATGTGATACTTGGTCAGTGCCAAAGATCCCTTACTAGTCATACACGCAGTATTACCTGTTTGAAATGGGGCGGAACTGATTTACTATACAGTGGTTCACAAGATCGTACAATAAAAGTTTGGAGGGCCAAAGATGTAACTAATTTTTATATTATAAATAACTCAATTGAAATACATCTCAATAAAAAAAAAAATTGGTTTTTATATACTAAAGAACAAAATATGTATAGGTATTTAATAATTAATAAAAACAAAAATTTCCATCAAAAAACCAATATTTTATTATTGGAATTGATGGAATTCAATTTAAATTGTATCTTTATTATTGTTAATATTACATTTTATGTTTAGGGTGCTTTATGTAGAACGCTAGAAGGACATGCTCATTGGGTAAATACTCTTGCTCTTAGCACTGATTATGTATTAAAAACAGCGATGATACCTCAGCCCCCTTTTCAAGATGTTAAAAGTATATTATTTCTTCTATTTATTAGATATTTTTATTATTTCTTAATTTATTAATTTTTATCATTTCTTTTAGGTGAAAACTTATTAGAAGATGCTAAAAAACGATACAATACAGTAGTCATGAATGGTGGCGAACGGTTAATTTCTGGTTCAGACGATTTTACACTATTTTTATGGACTCCTGAGACAAGCAAAAACTCTGTTGGTAATATAAACTATAAATATTAACTGGTTTTGAAGTATATACTACCTTATAGTATAAACTGCAATTGATTATTTTCCTACTGTGTAGCAAGAATGACGGGACATCAGCAGCTAATTAACTGTGTACAATTTTCGCCAGATACAAGAATTGCAGCATCAGCTTCATTTGACAAATCTATAAAATTATGGGATGGAAAAACTGGACAGTAAATTTAGTTTTTTTTTTCCTAGTTAATATTTTAAATGATTAAAAATTGTTTATAGATTTCTGGGAACAATGCGAGGACATGTACAAGCTGTTTACATGATATGCTGGTCTGCTGATTCTAGACTCCTGGTAAGCGGTAGCGCTGACTCAACATTAAAAGGTTAGTAGTTTTCTTATGCTATAACTTTGAGAGACCTTTATTATTATTTGTTTTTATTTTAAAGTTTGGAATGTCAAAACTAATAAGTTACAAGGTGATCTGCCAGGTCATGCTGATGAAGTTTTTGCTGTTGATTGGTCTCCGGATGGACATAAAGTTGCTTCTGGTGGCAAAGACAAAGTACTTAGACTGTAAGTTGTTATTTGTTAAGTAAAAATGTAGGCGATTATAAAGTAATATGTATATCAAAAATATCTGTCAATAGGACCATATTTTATGAAATTGCAAAAATGTGTTTTTTAATGTTCATTATTTATATTTTATCTGTTTCAGATGGACACATTAATTGCTGGAAATAATAATAACAAAAATTATTGTGTCATTAATTAATTTATGTCATTTATGTTGATAGATTATTATTTATTGATTAATTATATTTTGCTAATATTTTTCCACGTGTAAATAAATACTTATTATATTATATATTTATTAATAATATATACATTTTTTTTTGTTTATCATAAAGTTTGTGTTAAAATTAATTTGGTCTCAAAATTACTAATTAAGGCAGTTTAATTATTATCCTATGAAATTCTACATTACTGCGCACCCTAGATTAGTGTTTATAAAACTAATGTCTGCTTATAGTTAAGATGATCAGACTATATCCTAAACATTATTACAATTTTGTAATTTGCAGTTTATTTAAATTCTTTTTTTTTATATTCATAAAAGTTTATTTATATGATTACACTAGTTAGAAAAGAAAGACTAAAATCATTCTGATTAAATAAATTTTATCATACTTGTCAAATAAATCTACCTCGCATAAATCAGAATTATTCTTTATTCTTTATTTTTTTAAACATGCAAAATCTATACTAAAATCGTTCAATTTTAGTTTGAGATAATAATCATTTCTTGAAGCATATATGAAATAATAAACTCGCGCATAGTCTATGCTATGCATGTATCTATGTCATCTGCCAAGGAAAATAATTATTGATAAGAATAAGCATTATTTATTTAGCCATGTTATTTATAACAACTAAAAATCCTCTGCAGTCAATGTCACAATTTCAGTTTTTTCCATGAATGTCCCAACTGGACAAAACATCAAATTATTGCTGTCATATCTATGGTGAAGTCTGTAGTTAGATTAATAATAATAAAAATGCGGAAAGGTTGTTTTCGGACACTCCACCATCGTTCTTAGAGAAATTTATAGTTTATTATAATTAAGATATGAATGCAATGATATTTCATCAGAAAATATGATTCTGAGCGAATATTTGCAAGGTAGATGTACAATATATTTATTATACTGAAAATCCGTTCCAAAATTTTACCACGTGTATAGACAGTGTCTATTAGACACCTATGAGAACACTCAATAAAATTTTCAAACCCCTACATTCAAAATCGCATTACTTATGAAAAATCTAAAAACAATTTCCATGAATTTTGCAGTTATTCTGTCATATTTTGGTAGTTTTTCTTCTCCCAAGGAAAAACTTGAGAAATTCGAAAAAATGAACTAAATAAAGTACTAAGTATATGCAATTTGCTACCAAAACTATACCTTATTTGTGGTAATTAAACCATTATTTCTACCCGATAAAAAAAAAACCTCTTTTTAAAACAAATACATTTCTTGCTTCGCTCAGAAAATAAAAGACAAAACTAATTCTAACAGTATTATAAAATAGGTTTGCATCAAGACTTTGATAGGTAATATAGGTTTTAATATTTGACCAATGACCAGTGATTGATGTGAAAGACTCAACATTTGAAATTTATCATTTAGTATTTACCAATAATTAATGTTATAGTGTTCACCGTGTTGTCTTTGTCAATATTTTATTATCCTATTATATATTTTGCTATATAGTAGGATCTTAATTAATATCTGTACTTTAATCCATAATGCAGTTTTAAGTTTTAGTAATTATTCATTTTGTATGTAAATTTTAATATTTATCTGAAGTAACAAAATTAAAATTTTCAATTTCCATCGTGTATTTATGAAAATTTAAAAATTGAAATAGGCAAGAATATACGATAAAAGAAATTGTGCTAATAAACATAATTCTTGTGAATTTCTGCCTGAATTAAAAAAATAATAATTACATGAATATCAGTTGAAAATAAATCTTTGGAAAAGCAGTTTATATTAACAATTGGTTTTGTTATAATAAACCAAAAAATGAATTTTATATTAATATCCTTCAATACAGCAAAAATGTAAATTAATAAATTTTAGATTTCATTAAAAATACAAATTATTGACTAGAATATAATACATGAATGAACGGTGAATAATAATATATTATTTTATTAAACAGGGAATGTCAAATAATATGTATTTATAAACATTAATATGTATGTATGTCAAACCATGTGTCATGTTGAAATGTTTTAAAAATAAATACTAGAAAAATATGTTTTTTTTAACTCATCAGTAATTTTATAAAGTTTCTCTCGTAATCTTTTGGCACACAATATAAAAAAGATGACCTTTGCACATAAAAATTTCTTAGAATATAAATTTAGTTTTTGTTCAGTATCTATTAAAGATTTCCAAACGTTTATTAAACTATATTGGTATTATTTGATGAGTGTCCATCGAAATAAACCTAACCTAACCCAACCCACCCTAAACATAATATGTTTATAATATTATCTTGCATAGTTTTTAGAAAAAAAAAAATTAAATAATTAATGCTACAATAATAGTACAGAATAATAACAAAAATGTTTACTATAATGCTATGATGTCACATTCAAACACTAATAACAAATCCACATAATAATATTAATGGTGGTCGATAATACAAAGCCCAAAAAATATATCACTTTTTCTTTTAAATATTATAAGTATAGAAAAAAAAATGAAATTACTCTATTTAGTTTAATTTATAATAATTAATAATATCTAAAAACATTGAACAAAAATATATAACTTAAAAAAAAAAATAATAATAATAATAAATAAAATATATAAGATACCTATTGATATACATAAATAAACAGCTATGTATTTTAATCGGATAAAATCAGACAAAGGTTAATCGTTTATAATAATCAAAATGTTACATTAAGTATTCATTTCTTTGTTATACAATTTTTACAAAAAAAAAAAAAACAATAAATTTATTTTTGCCCACCAGTTGGCTTATAACTTAATTGATTACATATATATATATAGGCAATGCCCATTGATATAAATAAAAATAAAATTATTATATAATATCTATTAAAATATAATTTAGTAACTTTGACCATTAAAAAAAAAAATATATATATATTTATATTAAACTATTATTAAATGAGTAAACATATAATAAATAACTACAACAAAATATATTTAAAAGGCACATTATTTTGTTATAGATACCCAATTGTTTATTGAATGGCACAATAATTAGGTAATAATATTAATATAATCATAATAATAATTAATAATAAATAATCAATGGTACCTATCAAACAATTTTGTGATGTGATTTCGGCTGCATAATTTTAAAAATATTAACAAATTCTAAAAAATATGTTTATAACATACTCATATTTTGTTTTACGAAACAAAATAAATGTATAATAAATGAATTTATTTTAAAAATATTACTTTTATGCATATATATATATATATATATATATGTATATTGTATATATGGCATTGTTGAAGGCAATAATAATATATTGTGCATTTTTTTAAGCAAAATTCATGCTAAAAAAAAAAAAATTGTCAAAGAATTGTGAAGATTTTGTACAGAATTTCATTTTTGTTTGATTATAATATTATAATTTCCTTATCATGTAGTTTTGTTAAGTAAAACACCTGAAATTACCTTCGAACATAATCAATTACTTAATTCAATTTATACTACACTCTCCTTGTCGACAATCTGTTGCATATCTGAATAAACTTTACGCAATGATGCTTCGCTAGTTCGACATGAAGTAGCAGTTCCATTGAACAAACCAACCAACCAACTCTTAATTGAATTTCTCGATAGCATCTTTTTTCTTTGTGGTTCCATTGCAATATCTTCGAATGAATGCCATCGCTTGTTGTCTTCTGTTAATAAAGGAGTATATTGAAGGCTTCCATTTACCACAGTTTCTGTAATACTATCTTCACAGTTTTCTTCTTTTGAACTTTGATCACCAAGAAGTTTTGTATCCTAGATAAAAAAAAAAAATATATTTTTGATAATGAATATACATATAATTTTAAAATATCCATGTATTACAAATATAATTAATAATTTTATTTTAACCTCTAATGAACGACAACTTCTTTTAATTAATGAGTTTACTCTGCTAATATGTTTGTTTGGAAATGGATCCATTGATGTTGAATGGATCATTCGTCTACGCAGTGGCTCAAGAAATAGAGGTGGTGGTAAAGGAGATGGTCGTTGTTCATTAAATATGATTTGACTGTCCCTGACACTTCGATCAATAGAATTTGCTCGTGGAGCAAACGATGGTCGTCTACTACTGTATTCTCCAAATCCATAGTACAACTTTGGACTATGGCGTTTCGACCCACAAAATAGAGGGGGTAATTCAGTCAAGTCCACCTAAAAATTAAAAAGAAAATTATTTTTCAATGACATATATGATTAAACAATATTTTTAAATGTTTTATACATCTCTTCTTTTAATAGCATTTTCATTTGTCCCTTCTAGCCAATACGTGAGCACATCTCCTTTTCCTTTCATATGAACGTATCCACGTTCTTTAATTATATATCCACCCAATTCATCAAGAACATTTTTACATTGTTCACTTATATGAATTTTCAGCGGTTCACCATTAGATTCCATTCGTGAGGCTGTATTCACTGTGTCACCAAACAGACAATACCTGGGCATTGTAAGACCAACAACACCAGCCACAACGGGTCCTATTATTTTTAAATTTATTAAATTAATAAACAAAATTTGTGTGTCAAACAAGAAATAATACAATGCACAATATTATTACAGAAATCATAAATGCTAGTATACCTGTATGGATTCCTATCCGTAACTTCAATGTGGCTTCTGGCTGATGTGCTATTCTGTGGTGTTTTACTGCTTCAAGCAAATTTAAGGACATTGATGCTATTTCACCAGAATGCCTATTACCATTTTTAATAGGTAACCCCGACACCTATTATATAAAACAATACGGTTTTTATTTATAAATTGTTATAATAACATTAACAATTTATAAAAATATTAATTGACTCAATACCAATTTAAATATAAAACCAATAAAGTTAACCTAGTCAAATTAAAGAATATCAATCATTTTGTTAAAAAAATTACTAGCTGACAAATTCTTCTATACTATATTATTTATAAAAATACTGTAAATATAAATATTTTAAATTTAAAACATGAATTATTTACATCCAAAGTACTAATAATAATACATACCACCATGTATGCATCTCCTATAGTTTCAACTTTATAAACATCATAGCCTTTAATGATCTTGTCAAATAGTGTATAAAGATCATTTAAAAAATTTACTACCTAAACACATAGACACATATTTAAAATATTTGTATAATTGTATTTATATGATACAATATAAATATTAAATATTTAATGTGTAATAACCTGTAGAGGAGTACTCTCAGCGGACATTGCAGTAAAACCAACAATATCACTAAAATAAATGGTAACTGAATTGTATGATTCTGGTTCTATACCGTATCCTAGAGTTAAACGTTTCGCAACTGGTCTGTAAAGTCACATTGAGTTTAAGTATAATTGTAACAACATTAATTAGGAATATTTAATCAATGGTATTAGCTATAATAAAAATATGGTGAACTTACGCTGGTAACATTCGATGCAATAAATCTTCAGTTTTTCGTTTTTCTTCATAAACCTCGTTTGTACGTTGATTGACTAGATCTTCGAGGTTATTTGCATATTTTTCCATAATGTCCATCATTTGATCCATTATATTTTTTTGTCTAAATATTTTACAAGATTAATTAAAAATAAATTATAAATTTATATCATATTGACATACTTTCCATCTTTCATTTTTTTGAGTCTAGAACGTATCATACAAAAATCTGGTCGGTTTTCAGGTAACTCATCCCAGCAATCTGTTATACACTGGATTATATAGTCTTCTGCCATTTCACAGTCCCTTAAATGGTGTATACTTGGCCTTAAAGGCACACAATTAACTTCATCATAACCTAACTTAACCAGTCTTATGATTTCTGGTAATAAACACAAATGCCATTTAAACATTTTATCTGGGGCTCACGGGATTTTACTTAAAAAATTGTTACCTTTCACGTATCTAACCTTTAGGTTCTTCGACGCCGCAAGCGCCAAAAGGACCTCGTCGACACATTATCTCATGCAAGATAATAGCAAATGCGTATACATCCCCTTTTTGTGTCCCTTTTATAGATACATTGGGGTCTCTCAACAGCTCTGGAGCTTTCCATAGCAAATCTAAAAGTAAATTATATAAGTAAAACCATTTTTTTTTTGTTTTTAATTAATTGTTCCTAAGTTTTGAAATTCATTATTATAGAAAATAGGATACTATAAAAAAAATTTACTTCTAAAATACTGATGTTCACCAATAGAGTCGTTTTCTGCACATTGTCTCAAATCATGTAGGCCAAAATCAGTAACTTGCAACACCCAACGACTAGTTACAACACAATTAGATGATTTTAAGTTCCCATGACAACCTAAAGGCGAGTTGTGTATAAATATCATACCCTGCACAACAATGGGGTACACTAACGATTGACACGTTCAAATAAATTAGAATGTAATTAGCATTAATAACAGAGTTATTAGTCCAATATAAAACCGGTTACAACTTACTCTGATGAGATCGTGAACTAATGATGTGATAAACATTTTATCCAGTTTGATGTCTTCATTTTCAACTATATCCTACATAAGTTAAAAATAATTGATCACTTATAATAAATAATTAATATTATAAAGTATTAGTAAAATTTTAAAATTGCTTACGTAGAGACTTCCTTTAGCACAATAATCTGTAACTATAAGTATTCGTAATGGTTCAATGGTAGCACCAATAAAAGAGTTCACATTGCTATGCCTTAAGTCTCTCAACAGTCTCATTTCTTTCATTTGTTCCCTGGATATGTCTTTGCGTTTTGAAAATTTTAGTTCTTTAATCCTAACCATTATGCTACGATAATGGCCAGTTGTTGCAAAAACTTGAAGGCCACATCGTGACTCATAAGAAGTAGCAGACACCAAACTCAACTAATTAATAATAGTAATAATAATGCAATAATAAATAATATAATAGAATTTTAATCAAATAAATGATAAAAATGTAACTTAATTTCAATGTACATTCTTACTTTGCTGGGAGACGAAACAATATCTTTATTGTAATATCCAAGTAAATCCGATGGATCTATTTTCCACAAAAGTCCTTCAATTTCCAACTCTATTTTCCATTTTCTGTATATTGAGAGAGTGATGACAAATGCACAAAACAGTATTAATCCCAAAATTGCTGCTACTATAATAGAACTTTTTTCTGAATCATTTTTTTGGCACAATTCATTGTTAAAACCACAACTTGGTTCATCATCTGGCCGACTCTTTCCGGGCCATTCAATTTTCGAGCTAGGAGAGTTCAATTTGTAATCCTACACTTGCAAATTACAACACAATTATTAAACTTTGAAAAGTGGAATACTATACAGCTAGTAGATACTTACTAATAATTCACCATGATAGAATTGAGCTACAGGAATCATATAATACGGACAAGTAAAATTTCCTTCTTCCAATCGAAATTGGAAATCATGAGACTTCAAAGCAACCACCGAAAAGTTACCCTCCGAATCACCATGATCATCTAATTTGATCGTAGCACCAGTAATGCCTGTACATTTTTAAAATAATTTTTTAGATTATATATTTTGCATTGTACAAAAACGCGTTCTATTACTTTGGTATGTAATGTTTTTGACAAGTGTTTGAATTATAAGTGTTCCGTTATAAGCTACTTCATCGATCATTTCACCGGTTAATTCTTGACCATTTGCCTTGTTCTTAAGCAAGAAGTCTAATGCTCGTGCATAGAGCATAACCGAATCGTACAAATAAGCAGCATAAATGGAAACAAACTGTTAAAATAGTTTTTATTAAAAATAATGGCAACATTAATTAACAGAAGAATGGGATTCATAAATACTTGCCTTGACATATGATACGTTTTTGAATACATTGGGCGTTGGAAATCTAAATGGATCTTTGCTGGTAAACTCCAATACTTTTTTGGTAAAAACTTCATAACGAGTTGGTGACGGTGGCGAGGCGACAACAACCAACAGTGAACGGGCGCGTTTTAGAAAATTTCTCTCTTCTAGACAACTGGACATATCAAATGCACCATTTCCGCGTTGTTCTTTAAACAAAATTTTAAATTAATTAAATGTAATTTTCTTGACAATTGTATAACATTAGCATGACATGTTCAATTACTCCATAAATATTGTCGAGCATCTTTTAAATTATTGATCTTGGTATCTCCATAAATGACCATGTAATCACCATTGTCAAATAATTGTAAAGCTTGCATTGTGATCATCATATCGACCAGTGATTTAGAAGCACCCAAGAATACATAAACTGAAAAAATGTAATAATAATATCAAATGTAAAATATAATTCTCATTAAACTCATCATTATTATATAATTTATTTATTTATATAAGTACTTCTAGTATTAATCATAGTTTCTTGTACTACCGAGTACCAGTGAACATTTTGACAGCATGGGCGGTCTTGTTCACAACATTGGTACGGATCAGTGATTGTTTTGAAATGATTAATGGTCATGTTTCTGTATAATGCTTGTATTTTCAACGAATCTGCGACAGATTTCCACGGTTCTTCCGTGATTATGCTGAACTTTTTCCAACTGTAATATCTCAATAGAGATATTATTGATTTGGTAATCTGAAGTAAAATGGATTTATTATTATTATATTTAATATTAATGGCATTTTCTTATTTGTCATTAATAGTGACAAATTCCAATTCCATACCTGAGTGTCAGGAGGATCCGTTCGAGCAAATGTTGGTATTTCAGACGCTTTGTAATCTGCACATTTCTGAAACATTACAAAAACACGATAATAATGTATTATATTGATATTATATTATAAATTATTAACTAGACATTAGAATAATATTAAATAGAATAGCAACAGTATAATATTGATATATAATGTGGTGTCTGATGAAATCAAAAACACAAGCAAAGATGCAGCTAACAGCACACATTATAAGAGAAAACCAATTAATTTAAAATTATAATTAGATTTCATTGAGTAGATGAATAATAATAAACATTGTGTTCAAGGTAAGGACAGTTATTATGTTATATCCATTGTCTTATCCAAACATTAATAAAATTTAAATATATTTGAATCAAGGGCGGACAGAGAGGTCCTGAACGGGAAGGGAGGGCAATCAGTGACACAACTAGTGCTAAAATGTAAGGGGATATAACCCCACAATAAAATATCTTTAAAAAAAAGTTGAGAATTGTCTTGTTATTTTAAAGGGCTATGAGTTATTGACTTGGGTTAATTTGATGGGTTAAGCCCCTCCATCACCCTTAGCACTTTTTGAGCAATTTATTTGAATAAATAAAATATTTTAAATTACAAAATTAATAGGAATAGATATAAGAGTTATACTTAAAAAAAACATTTAAATCAAAAGTCGAAGTTAAATGTAATTGAATATCAGTAAAATTGTTTATTTATATAATAATATTATAAATAATAATGAAAATAATGAACAATTATTTTCAGTTTTTCTTTGATATCAAAACACTTTTGAAAATAATACATGAAAAATACATACCGTGTCATCATCTATAATTAGTTTTGTATATATATATTTCAGTATCATTATTAGAAGCTGAATGAATCAATTTGTAGAAGTTGAGGGTTTTAACCTAACCTAACCTAATCTAATCTAATCTAACCTAACCTAACCTAACCTAACCTAAAATAAACTAAAGGCTTCAAAATTTTGGATGTGGATGGTATTAATATTTAAAACTTTATATGTTTTAATAATTAACTTATAATGCCAATTGCATAAAATTGTCTCATAGTAACCTACCTCATATTATGAAATATTTGAACAGTGGCGTATTTAGCAATTTTTGAAGGGGGAGGGGTTCAGATTATTTTAGAAGCTTTCATGAAGCCGAACCCTCTCTCCTCCTCACGTTTTATAATATAAAAAAAATAATTGCAAAAAAATCAAAATAAACATGTTCAGTATCTGTATACATTATAAAGTAAAATCTAAAACAGGTAGCAAAATAATATTATTAATAGCAATTTTATTTTATTTTTTGGTCATGGAAGCGGCGATTAAACCCTTTCAACCCCTTCCCCTCATAAATATGCCTCTGTATTTGAGTACGAGTTTACGTAATTTTCTGTGTGTGTGTACTGTGTATATTATCTACCATGTATAAACTGACCAAAAATTAAAGGAAATATTTTTTTCAAATCTAGTCAAAAGTTAATTTTAAGTTTTTTTTATGAAATTGTATTTTTCTGTAATTTTTCCATCGATATATTTCTTATTATTAACAACTTAACTATTTTAAATCCAAATCTAGTCAATAGTCAATTTCCGTAAATCATAGAGTCATATACTCCTTAATATAATTTCTCCACATTACTTCTTCTTGTTATTATTTGTTTAACTTTCAAATTAAATATTCTTTAACACGACAATAAATTATAATTAATATATTGTAAAATATTTGGACGACTAGCGTAAAACAAATATAATAGGTATGTACTTAAAACCCGGACTATATTCAAATCATTTATATTCAATTCTCAAAATATATCCAAAACCATCTCAGCCTGTTCTAGTGTTCTTTCTCATTTTCCCAATAATTGATGCAACTCTTATACATTTCTCCTCATTTATTCATTTCTAGTCACTCCACAAATCTATCTTAGCATTCTATCTTTGCCGCCACATCCTTACCTTATCTCCTTTGTTCCATATTTTTGTTTAATGTCCAACACTTCGATCCATACACCATTTTCGGTCTCACTACTGTCTTAAAATATTTATTTTTCAATAATCTTATCGACATCCTTTTGTGTCACACAAAACATTCATCCACACTTTATCTTATTTTTATATATTCCACAGAACTACCATTTTTTTTTTGCCGTTTTAAACCTGAGAAAGTACTTGATTCTATCCATCTCTTAATAATAACAACAATAATAATAATAATGGTTCAACAATAAAATATTGCAAGTCTCCACATATATTTTAATAATATAGACAACTTGGACACGAATAATGTCAAAACGGCATCATTGTTATTAATTTATTATACTTATTAGTCATCGATCATCGTATTTTTATTGTAGAATACACATACGAAAAAAACAAACCTATTATTATTATTGTACGAATTATCGTAAGTGCCAAGTACTATTTACTAATAAGTAATAAGTTAATAACTAATAAAGTAATAAATAATAATTAATAATCGACACGATGTAAATGACTATGCGCGGTGGCAGTTCCCTCCAAAAATTGAAAAAAAAAAAAACAATTAAAAACACGACGGCAAAACACACAAATTTGTCATCAACTATTTATAGCCGAATGACAAAGTCAATGACCTTGAAAAAAGCCTAAACACACATTTAAACTCTATGTATAGATTTTCTCATTTGCATTAAACAACCGCGGTTGACCGCGTTACACCTTATAATAACCAGCAGGTAACCGCGGTAACCTTGGATTTGGAAGAGACCGCGACTACGACACCACCCTGTATACAGCATAGGCACCTCTAACATTAACATAATATAATTATAAATATGTTATTTCACTTATATTATAATAATGACACAAGACGAATAAATAATATGATATTTTTTTTAATAATATGAGCGTGGCTTAACGTTTTATTTTAATAAAAGTTATACAGCTATTAATAACATAAATATTATATACGTATATATAATATTACACAGTTTTCTGTACACGAAAGTATGTATTTTTGTTATATGATTTTTTTCTTCCAAAGTCATAGTTTGTATTAAAATGTACCGCCCCCTTTGTGATTACATAGACATAGCCCTGGACATGCAATGTTACCGTTAAACGAAAACATTCAAATAATATATATTATTATGATAATGCGGTAACGAGTAATAATAATAAATTCTAGAAATTATGCAGAACCCAGTCAAAAGTATATTTTTCCAATGTTTTATAGTGAACCATATGCCAATGTTACAATTTAATACAACACCAATACCCGTCAGATTGGCCGCAGATTACACTATTTTTGAAAGTATACAATAATTATTATTATGGTTAATATATCGAAATTTATTAAAATAATTATGTAAAATTTTATACTACACACTTTCTTGAATTCCAATTACGTACACGTTAACCTGACATCTAACCTTGACTTGACGATGTTTGAATAAAAATCGAAAAACAAAATATTATAATAATAAGTATAAAAAATAATTTTTTTTCTATTAAAAATCTTTAGTTTTTTAGAATAGGAAAAAGAAAATATGTGATCTTTATTAAAAAATTTATTTATATAGGTAGTATTAATGCATATAGACGTATAGTAAATAAAACTTAAACGATTAAAGCAAATTTATTAATATTAATGTTTTATAGCAATAAATGGAAATTATATTTTGAAAACAAATATTTTATATCAGAATATATAAATTATTATCATTTACAAAAAGTATTCAACTTGATATTCCATACAAATTATAAGTACTCACTATTCAGCAATTATCATAAACGCAATATTAATAATTATTTACCTACTAGTAAAATATTAACTGGTTTTTACGTAAAAATAATCACTTTGTATAATATTATAATTCATGCAAAAGAATCATAGTTAAAGTCAATAAATCGATATTTATAGTTTTCTTGGGTAATACGCGATTTATTAAAATATGTACGACTGTAAAGTGTGTAATTTGTGTAAAGTAAAAAACAATAACTGAATATAACCATATAATATTATATGTAAACTGTAAATATTAGGTTTGTCTGTTTTTATTTTTTTTTTTTATGAAAGATATAAAAATATATTTTTAATACACACGCTCAATGGATGATATATATATATATAAATATAAATTGTAAAATCATAATAATAGTAAATAATATATTAACCTATAATAAAGTTCGTAAGATTCATGATTTTTTTTTTTTTTAAAGCTAATTATTTTATTATATTTATTACCCATTAACTACTTTGTCCGAGGTTATGAGATTTAAAACAATACTTAAAATATTTTACATTTAACGTATTATTATTAAATTTTTAACTTTTATAATAATAATTGTAATGTTACTAATATGTAATTATAATGGTATAATGGAGATTAAAAACATTAAAAAAGTATACAATTTCTTAAAATAAAATTATAATTTAAGTTAAATATTCACTTATTATTATCATAATTCATAAGAAATTTATTATAATAAGTTGGTAAGTGTATATTTTTAGGTTGGAATAAAAATGATGTATACATTAGGAATATTGGTTTTTTTTAATGAAATAATGACAAATATAATACAAAAACTAAACATGTCATTTTGTTGATAAGGGTGATAAATATACATAAACATAATATATAGGTAATGCATGCGTATAGCAATAGTTTAGTTTAAACATAACAAATGACATTATATTAGTATGTAAATAGTGATTATATAAAGTATAATACAAATTAAATATTTAAAACCCATTTATAGATAATGATATCGCAGTAATAATTGTATTTGTGTTTTATTTAGTAGAGGAGCCCTTGGGGAATTTTTTAAACCTTATTTTATTGATTTAAGTAAATAAATTGTTTGAAAAAGGGTTTAAAAAAAATAATTATTAAATGAAGTAAAGCTATCAAACTTATAAACACAAAAAACAAAGTATAGAAGTAGCAAGTAATAACTAATAATTACGTTGTTAATACATTAATTCCCTTATTTATTATGGCGTAATATTACACATTACACATCATAATCATAATCCATATAAAATTATGTAAACAGTAAACTTATAACATAGTTATCGTTTTATTTTCTAATTCTTCAAATTCTAAATTTCGAAATAGATTACATTTTTCTTACATATGATTAATATTAAATTATATAGTCCGGAAATATAAAATTATTATACTTGGACGTTGAAACCTACTAGTATATTCTTCAAATTATAAATATGAATTATTATTCAGACTAAAGAATAACTATAATATTATTTTATATAATTATAAAAAATGAATAATGTTTTTTATTGGTTTAATAAAATATTTAATACAACAATCTTTAAAGACCTTCAAGTTTAGAAGGTATTTTAGTTATAGAAAAAAATGTAATTATATTTTGTAATTACAAGACAAAAAGAGTAATTCGAAAGATATAATAAAATATAAATATCTGAATAAGAGGCGTGACAGAGAATAATGAATAATTCGATAGAAGAAAGTAAGAAATCAGTATGTCCATATAGTCCAATATATTATAATTTATAATTGTCTACTACGACGTGACTCATTTTATGTATACAATAATATATTACATAATATTTACTATATGGTTAGACATATTTTTATTCTTATTTTACGAGTATAAAACAAATTTGGGTAATATGAAAAACGTTCTTCACAGAGGTTAGCCAGTTATAATAAAATAATGTTACATGGTAGAAATCTGATATTATTATTATTATTATTATTATTATTTTATTAACACGCAGTGACTATTCAAAATATTGTTTTTGAGTACATTATAATATCTAGAAATTATTATAGTATAATTATATAATTATTAGGACGGAAATAAAATGAATATACAAATTTTATGAACTTGAATATATAATTAACACGACAAATACACCACAATAAATAAATATAACCTATAGTTCAATGTTATAGAATATACATATGACTTTTTTTTATTTATAGCTTTATAGGTATGTAAATTTCCTTTGCTGAAAATATTTATGCGTTATATAAAAAAGGTATATAACAAAATTGTATACGCAGTCCACCTAACACTTAAACAAAGCATTTTTTTTTTATTGTAAAAAAAAAACATGATTTTATACCTATACAGAATTTTTTTATACTAAAAATAAAAATGTTTATTAATTTTGTTTAACATAGTCTCAGCCTTAATACAGTTTATTTATAATTAATATTCAAGTAAATTTACCTATTGTCAATTTTTTAGAGGAGAACTGTGGCTCTAGAATCGATTTTTTCTAATATTTTTATTTTAAAACTAGTTATAAATAAAAAGTTATTTAACTATTTATAATTTGTTTAAGAATAAAAATATTAATTAAAGTAGGTATAGTTTATCTTCTCCCCAACAAATTTTATAATAGGTAAATTTACTCTTATATTAATTAAAAATAAACACTATAACTAAGACTGTGGTACATAGATTTACTACTTATACACATAATATATTATATATTATATGAAAGACAAAGGAACAAACATTTTAGTCCTCTTAAGGCCATACAACACAAAAATCACTTTTTTTAATACGTAATATTATTATTACCATCGTAACTAAGTAAAATATGCAAAACAATTATTTACAGTGATCCGTTTCTGAGTTGGTGTTTTAAAAATTGCCGCCGTTGAATATGATGGCATGCGTGAATTTAAAATCACTGTTTTTACGAATATTATTCAACGTAGACCAATTTGGCTTATATCATTTTTAAAAGCAAATAAGTCAGTTTTTTGTGTTATATGGTCCTTCAAAAAAAAAAAAGTATATTTTATAATATTTTAATAGGTTATGAAGTAATGGATAAGTAAGATGATTAATTTAATACGATACTTCAATTATACACATACATTTGTTTTAAAAACTGTTTATATTATTATATATTTGAAATTACATATTGCATCGTAAACAGTCGAACTAATGATTAAAACTAGGATTTCAATGTACACATTGAAAGTACATTGTTTTAGTTGTTCTAAGACAATGTACTGGCAGGTACAGCTAGTACAGGTGCATGTGCCGTAGATAGAAATTTTATATGTGGGGTGGGTGCTCATAATTACTTTAAATGAATTAAACAAGTGTTACTTATAATCAAAATAAACAGCTTATTATATTAGTATATCTATTTTTACTTCATTTCTAGCTCTAATAATAATACATTTAAAAATAAATACTTAAAGAGGGGTTGAACAGTTTAGCATGATCCCTAAACCCCTCCATGCATCTATAGCCTTGTGCAGGGATATAATTCGATTCATGTATGACATATACATCAAAAATGAAAATTTGATATACTGTTTTCTTAAATGTTTGGATAAATTTTAAAAATTGTTTAGCATATTTATATACATTATAATACAGGTTTTAGTGTCAAATGATGTATTTCAAAATATTACCGAAATCTTTAGCTTTATATTTTAATAAATTTAAAATACCAAAATTGTATACCTACATATTATACTAAAAGATGTAGTCAAAACCATAGTCAAACCCTCATGTACATTCTTTAAATATGTGTTATGAAATAGATTTTTGTTTGAATTAAATAGAATAAGATTTTTGAAATAAAAAAAATTATAAATAAAATTATAATTTTTAGGGGCATTATTGCGATCGAAATGTACGTTTTGCTTTTTTTAAAGGAATTTAAATCCGAGCCCTACTGATCAGATATTCAGATGATGTAATAATAATAATAATGGATTATGAAATAATCAATAATGATTTACTCACATAGCTAATCATCGGAATGTTCCATGCTTGCGCGACGATCGCCTCAGTATGACACGTATTTCCTTCGGGCCCAAAAAATACAGCCACCTTGTCGCATATCATCTGTGTGATCGTTTTGGTCGCGTGCACCGTCTCGCCCTGCGTGTCTTCCCATTTCAGCTCCAGTGATACGTTCGGCAACAAGTTCGGGTCATCTTCGATCTGCGCGTAATTACATATAAATATAATATTTGTAATGGTGATAAAAAACTAAAATAGTTAAAATTCCCTTTGCATGAGTATTGTGAATTCGATATTATATCATATATATCTTAAAAATAGTCATAAATAATATATTTGTATATTTGTGGAATTTACCAAAAACACGTCATTTAGTTTTCCGAGTTCTGACAATGTTTCAGTCACAGCTCTTCAGTGAGTAAGCAATATAACTATATATTATACTTAAATTAAATTATTTAATTTTCAATTCTACCACAACTTTATTTTATTTATTTTTTTACCCGTAAATCGTATTTATGTTTCACATATTATATTGACATCAAATAATAAATTATATATAATTGTTTAATAATTATAACGCAAATTTACATAAGTTGGGCATTACGATTTATAATTTTTAAAAAAACATATACAATTTCATACCATAGTTTTTTTTTTTTAACTTACTATGTATTATTACTTAATTATTACTAAGTATATTATGATATGTAATATATAATAATAATGCTATATTGTTATCGTTTTGACAAATACAAACAATTAAATTAAGAAACCTTTGCCAGACAAAGTTAAAAAAAAATTAATTTATTAACATTGAAACGATAGTATATATATATATATATATATATGTCCATTTCCTTTTGGTAATATTATATTTTGACAAATGACCGTATAAAGGTGGGTCAACAAACAGCATTTTGGCGTATTTATCTATGTACCAATGCGACATTATTGTATATTGGTTTATTTTCAAATATATTTTTATGTTTATGACAAACACGTCCAAATACGTTCTTTAAACGTGTTTTATGGTCGTGAATGAGGTAAATGTTTTTCGATGATCGCGAACACGTCTATTTGTCGCCAACATGCTTATCGTTGAACACGAGTATTTTTGCTAACGAGAAAATATTCACCAAAATTGTACAACCATGTAAAAATAACATTCATTAAAAAGAATCGTATGAAATGTGAAGCCGTATTAATATAATATTTATATTTTATTTAAAAAACATTTTGAAATAGTGTTTTAATTAAATACTCAATTTAAATATTCTTACCTATACAATAGCATTAAAATTAAAGCGAAATTCTACAAATATCCATTTGAAGTTTACTAACGATTTTTATGATTTTAAATAAGTTTAAGTATAGTAATATTATTAGCACTAACTAGTAACCATAAATAAGCAACCTTAGTTACAAAAAAAAAAAAAAAAACTAAAACACATTACCACATATCTTATTAACATATTTTATAATTTATAACCAAAACTTTTTACATTTCCAAAGAAATAACTAGGTCTTAATAGTAAGTGTATACAAATGAAGTAATAATTACATTATTATTATAATATACTCGCCTCTTTCAACGCCAACGTCAGCGCCCCCGAAATGGACAGCCCCTGTCGATTGTCTAAGTTGCCTTTGGCTGCGGTCAAGTAGCCAACTGTCAGGTTCCGCAACACGGTTCTGCGTGCGACGGTTGTGACGTCGGTTGTGTCGTCGGCAGCGGTGGCGACGGCAGTGGTGATTTCAGTGGTGGAGTGTGTGATAGAAGACGGCGGCGGCAGTGGAGGTGAAGCTTCAATGGTGGTGGTGGTGGTATTGGAGGTAGTGATGGTGATGATGGTGGTGTTGGTGGAGCTGCTGGTGGTGGCGGTGGCGATGTGCTTCGCCGGCGTTCCGGGGCCAGAAATTACGAACAACGCGAGCAACAGGTTAAGGAGCGCCGCCTTCGGTCGACCGTTCCGCATTTCACCTGCAGCGACCACAAAAGTCCAATGGTATTATTGGTAGGGTTATTTTAGGTTAAGAAAGATGACATTATTATTTATATATTTTATTAAATAAAATACAATTTTAATGTGTTATTATATAGTAAGACAAATATTTAATTATTTTTGGGAATCAAGTCAAATATAACAAACCAATTCTACTACTATAATATAACGTGTAACTTGTGAATTAATGAAAATTATAATTATATACTGACATGTGGGTAGGGGTGTAAGCTAGGGTGATCAGACGTCTTGTTTAAGACGGGATTGTCCCTTTTTTGATCATCAAGTCCCGTTGTCCCAATAAACTTCAAACGGGACGCTTCTTATCCTGTTTTTAGAAGATGGTCCCGTTTTAATCCCGTTATTTCCTTATAATTATATATATTTTATAAAAAAAAATATCGATGTATGAAACAAATATAAAACAGTTACTTGTATATTTAAAATTTGAAATCAAAGTTATAAATGACAAATTTAAACATTTTAATTATTTAGGTTAGTTTACTCAAAATTGGTAAAGTAATAAGAAAATAATTGGACTTTTACTCTCTATAGTTGTGTGTATAATATGAGTGAATGTATATGGTTGTGGGGTTTTTTTTTTGGGGGGGGGGGGAAATAACAACTGTCCCGTTTTTTTATTTTCTTAATATGGTCACCCTAGTGTAAGCGAACCAACCACGGTCCATTCTCAAAAAGAAATCGCGAGAAATAAATATTCATTATTGTACGTAACTAGTGGTATTATGATGTTATTTAATATGACTTTTACGAGCTAGTCGTATTCTTCTCGGACCGTCTCTTTGTTGACCGAATCTGTAAAAGACTCTGTTAGTAAAATTCACGTTTTTTAAGAAAACAGGCTCCCCAACTTAGGATAGAAAATGAAACGTAATAAATTCGTAATATTTTTATACTTTCAAACTGTCGAAACGAATGTCTGAAAGAATTCAACATAACATAAACATATTATTTACATCCGTGTACCTACGTTTATTACAATATTTAAAATATTATATTATGTTTGGTTTAAAATACAGATTCTTAAGAAATTGTACAACAACAATGTAATATTATGTAAGCTATTTAAAACCAACACTCATCGCGTAAACCGGGAAATGACAATTAACAATACTTAATTCGTTCATCAAAAAGTTCATCGTACTACCGTATCACGCGTTTCTTATTTTTTTCATGCGTTTCCCCCGCATCTTAAAAATTAACGATGATTATGTATGAAAATTCGAAGAAACATTTACCGACTCGTCGTGGTTTAAAAAAATATTATTATAATATTATTCCCTTAAAATGCATAATATGCACGTCTATAATACACATTACGCATGTAAATGAACACAGTTAATCGAATTTGAACATATATAGTAGGTAGTATATTATTAAGTATTTACTTGCATGTCGGAGAATGACGACGATGAACTAATACCCAAAGCAAGGGTTCTTAACCGGTTGTCCGTATACAATTCTAACTATTAAATTCTGATTTTTAAAATTAACATTAAATAATATTTTTTAAAACAATTATTTATATTTAGAGGTCCATAGCTATATTTTAAAGAGACCCACGATTCAAAAAATGTTAAGAACCATTTCTCCGAAGCGGCTATATTTTAATTATTGTTACCATATATTTTTAACCGATATTACAAAATATCTAATTTATTTAAAACTATTACAGTCATATTAATTATTATTCGGTCTAAAATTCGCATTTTGAAAAATCCATTTTTATTTACTGATAAATACTAACACTGTAGTGTATCACTGTCATTATCGAAAAGCTTTTTAAAAAAAATATTAACATTTGTACAAATGTAACAAAATTGTTTTCCCAAGGTATCTTGGGAAAATAATATAGTTTTTTGAATATATGTTTCGACTGAATTTATATATGAACTATTATTAAATTAAATATTATTATATTAAATCTATATGCAAATGTAGGTCGAGGGTGAATATTAGAGTTTTTAGTTTTTACATTACAACACGCGGCTCATAAAGAAAGAAAGATCGACCATATACTAAACGATTACAAACCATAAATATACCGACAAATGAACGGTATAATCAAATTAGCATACATAGTATAAAGAACTAAAGAATTCTTTTTTCTATCAATTTATCGTTCGTCGTTTAAAAAACGAAACATTAGTGTTTATAACAGGGAAAAAAATATTTGGGATACACTGCCACAATTTAATATTATTCGAACGGTCCTGCGGGTCCCTGCAGCATCCCATTTATAATATTATAATGACTGACGTCGCGCGTCGCGAACAATAATCATATATTATAATACTATGGCGTGCAGGAGAGTTAGTAGAAAAATATACATACTGAAATAGATTCGATGAATTCAGCGTCAAAAAAATTAATTAATTTAAATTTTTGGACAACGCACAACGAAATGATCAAACATCTTAGTGGATATAATTTTATCGAATATAATAATAATATATTTTATCAATTTTCATTATTGTATTGTTTTCGAAAAATTAAAAAGTTATAACTAACTTTATAACTTATATAGGCGGTTTTATTTGAAATTAATGTATTACTTGGGGAGAGTTGGGAATAAATAGATATTTATTCGTCAATTTTTCTCAAATAAAACGTGTAAAATATTTATTTTTTTTATTGCATTCTATTCTGATGTGTAGTAGCAATATAAAAAATTTAAAACGCATGGATAATTAAAAAATGTATTATATACGGTAAATATAAATACTAGTTTATAAATATACGCGTGATTTCATTTAAAATACGCTGTTCTAACATCATTATGAATAAAAACTTAGTACAAGGATTAAAAATAATTATAATAGAGTTGTGCAAGTTTTTTAAACCGTACGTTGTTCGTACACTAACATGATATGGGCCACGACAACACGTATAATATTTTCGTTCGATTTTTATCGTCGAAATATTGTTAATAAATACTTTATTGTCATCGAAAACAATAGCATCCGAAAATGATATTTTTTTTTTATAAATTTTATTCGTCGTGGCGACAGTAAAATAATAATAAATTGGGCGCATATATACCTGGAAACCAACAGCTCCATTTTCGAAAACAACGTAAATCGACGCGTCACCATTTCGACGACTCTGAAATCGAAATAAAAACAAATTATATTACAATTTAAAATTTCACCGTAAAAAATAAAATAATAAAATAAGACCATAACCACAATAATGATACCCATTTCATTGCCATCTCCCACACACGCTCACGCGAGCACTCGCTGACGAGGCATCCAACAAGTTAGGGCTTCTGTTTACGCGCGAAAAATAATAATAATAATAATAATAATAAAATATATATATATTATGTGATATAAAATAAAAATGAGAAGCACTGGTCGCGAGATAAAAAATTAATCTATTTTTAGACCCTATGCCACAAGCGTATCAGAGGTCAAACGAATCCTACGCGCTCACACACACGCTTTTTATATACATTATTATCATTATAATATACTACCTACAACCATAACCATGTTTGTGTGTATGCGGACATTGGCTAAAGCCCTCCCCGCGCTCGCGCGAGAGATATAGAAGAAACAAGGACATGCAAATGCCACATCAAATAATAAAATAATACTATACAGTAATAATAAATTAAGTGTCTTTAAATCGATTTATCATCATATTATCAATATTTGTTTGTTACTATTATTATATTTTTTTTTAATTATGTTTTTACTGCATTTTTATTATGGCACATTATCCTCTTTCATTTCACCATAAGTTAGGTAACCATTTTTATGAGGAAAAATACTATTTAGTACCATATTAATATAATAATCGTGTAATTAATCTTAATCAATGTTAGTAACTATACCTTCATAATATACTTAAGATAAGTATCTAGTATATTTTAAAACAATTTTAAAAAAAATAACAAACAATACTAAAAGGAAAATTATAATATAGTTAAATAAAATTGCTTAAAATAAAAATTTGGATGAAGTTAGAAGATATTTGTACACTTTATGGTGGAAAAATATCAGCCATCATTAATTACATAAATATTATAAGTATAATCAATCATAATTAAATGTATAGACACTGTTTATTATATTACATATATTAAGTATTTATTATGAATACGACCGAATTATTAATAAGTATTAGATGGTATAAGGTATAAGGTAACCACGATTAAATTAATTATTAAAACCATAACCTTTTGAATATTATATATAAAACTAATCTTAAAAATTATATATTAAATTTATATCTTTAAATCATAATGTAATATATGTCATGTATTAGGTATACATTTTTATGAATAGTTAAAATAGTAATAATATTTTATTTCATAAATTATTTAATAATTTTTTAGTTTCTCTCTCCTCACAAAATCTGTGTTTCTCGGATGCAAAGAAATTTCCTTCAGTCAGACGGATAGTATAACCTAACCTAACCACGCTGTTGTTTTAAGTACCTATAATACGTACTTATCTAAGTTACCCTGCGATAATATAATATGACATGTTGAAATTTTTAAGGGATAAAAAATCGTAATACGAATATCGTGTATTTGTATAGTATTCGCCGGGTAACAAACAAATATAATATAAAACCTTAATAGTAAATATAGAACCTTGTCATTAATATGAAATAAGAAACATAAAACAAATTCTGATAGGTGAGACATTATTGAAAAGTGTCTGATACAGTTAACGAAGACTTATTGTAATGCGGACACAAATGTATAAAACGTAGATAAATAGCATAAAAAACAATTGTACCACTATTTTTAAAAATTCTTAAAATAAAAACCAAGTATATAGAGATCACAAATTCGATACAAACTCGTAAAACATGAGACTATGACGTTAATGGGAACTATTTTTTATTATACATTAATAACTATGTATGCCTATAAATTATATACGCTAACATTACATATTTTTATATTTTATTCTAGTTCCCTTGACCATATAATATTGTAAGTATATTAATTATTATAAGTAATCAACATTGAAATAACCTTATTGTGATAATACTAAAATTCGCTGATGTTCGGCTAAAATATTTTATCATATATAATAATATATTAATGTACATAATAAATTAATATAGATGCCTACGCACTATTCATCGATAAATATTTATATACTTCTTATTTTAGTGTGTGTATATTTGTTTAAAAACAAAATCATTCTCCTACAACTTGCTTCTGAACATAAATGCACGTTGCAGATCGATGATAAATGTATTCATATGAATTCATTATAAATATAATAAGCTCTGTATTATCTGTGCACTCTGCAGCAGTAAATATAATCTTAATTTTTTGGGCTTGAATAAATTTACGATTGAGTTTAAAAAATGATTTTACCTTTCAAGAAGAACCACTTCACTATACTTAACACATTCGATAATATAGTATATTAATCAAACAGATATTCATTGTTCAATTAAAATGACATAAAAATTAAAAATAATAAACAAAATACGATATAGCTACAATGTGTAACGAATAATAATTAATTAATGATAATTTTTGTATTTTAATTTAAATATACATATTATAAAATAATTGAAAATTATACTTATAGAAAGTTTATTTTTCCTATAATATGACAAATATTTTTTATATATTTTATAAACATATATAATTGGAAAATAAGGTTTAAAGTGTTTAAACTAAAAACCATAGATATATTTTTAAACTTTGTACAACTAAACGAAAAACAACATGAAAAATTATAAATAATAATGAATATAATTATTATTCTTCAAAAATTAAATTATTTATATTTACACAAAAACCAATAATTTTACTATTTGTTGATTTATTATAAGCAATACATATTACGAGATGCACCTAAAAACCAATATTATGTTAATTCCAAATGTGATGAAAATAAAAATAAATAATGTTATAGGAATTCGGATTATTAAATTTATAACTCAATATTTTAAATCATTAGTTTGAACGTTTGGTGGTCACCTTTATTAAGATTTATATTCCATTAGTGGTTCGAGTTGGTTAGGTAAACTGTTAAGCGTTTTTATGAAGAGCATAAAATTATTAATTACCCAGTCATTATATTATCCTTTTAAAGTACCCATAAATAAATAAAATCACTTTTTTGTTTATTTTAAGCTGGCAATAAATAAATAGTTAAAGAAAAATAATATATTTGATTTGTGTTATCTTACTTTGAGTTCTAAAACTTTATAATATTGTATTATTGAACATTTTGCAAAAGTAAAACTTTTGTAAATTAATATTGACTATTTAATCGGCATTTGCTAATGCTAACATTATCCAAAACAATTTTATAAGAAGTATTTCAATAAATATAAAAATCGAAACGATTCTGATGAGTACTATTATTCATGAGATTACATATTCGACTCTATTCTATAGTATATATTATTTGTATCGAAAATATATAGTTCATATTATTGTACGATTTATCCGTTGAGATAATTGTTTATATACTCATATTGAGTTGTCTTTATTAAGACTTATTGTTTGTTTATTAATCAATTAATTTTTCTAAGAAGTTTGAACTATATATTATTAATATAAAGGGCTGGAAATCAATTTTATTGTTTAATTAATATAATTGATCTTATTTTATTAAATAATATGTACATTTTAATTAGAGCCATAAAGTATAATATATAAGCTATAAAATGCAATTTCTTCTTCAATGAAAACGAATATACTTAAATTTTTTTCTCGGTCGAGTTTAGAAATAAATTATTTTTGACCATATCTTGACGAGTTTTTTTTTCCATTAAAATATTATATAATACGCGTCGGTAAGAAATGCATCGTTGTTTGGTGATGTTTATATAATTATTATTAAATCCCGCCGATGACGATAATATATTTTAAGGAAAATCAAGGTAGGTACATTAATATTCGTTCACACGATACGTTTAGAAAAAAAAAATTTCCAACGAGTAAAGCGACAACTGACCGGTTCGATTTGAATAATACTGACCGACCTATTGAAAAGAGAGAAGATTAAAAAAAAAAAAAATTTGTAGGTATACAGTAATAACTGGTTTTTGGTTTTGTTGCGATGGTGTGGGTACAAGAAAAAATAACATAAGGAATAAAATAATAATCTAATAAACTGGTTTTTACGGATTTTTTTTTTTTTGCAAAACTCCAAATGGATTTGTTCTTCCCCATCCCTTTTTCATTCGATCGGAGTATAAAAAATATGGTTAATTGAATCCGTCAACTCGATCACTTTATCCGATTCATAAGAAATTATACGTGTGTGTGTGTGTGTGTTTATAAATACGGATACAATCAATAATTTTATATTGAATTGTATAATAATATATCGATTGTATAAACCGATATAGCAATACCACGCGTGCGATTTGTTTTCGTTTGTATGCAAAAAATAGGTTTTTTTTAAATACGCGATATTAATGTAATTCGCATAAACCAACTATTATCCTTTCTTCGTCTATACAGATTTTTCTACCTCACCTTACAACACTCCCAACTCGATGGAATCGGCCACCCTATACTCTACACCACCATAGATCACGATCTCCTATTACCTCTCCAACGTTCACACTAACTTTATCTTTATATCACTCTCTATTATATATATATATATATATATATTCTATTCTTCTCCCCTTCTAGAATTCTACATTCATTTCCATAACAACTCTCACTGTCTCTGAAATCATCTCTTCTCATAACATGTCCACACCTCAGTCTATTCCCTATCATTTTCCCCGCGATTGATGCAACTTCTACATTTCCCTTTGTGTACTCGTATAAATTTCTTATAATAATATACATATTACCCACACGCATTATAATATACATAATCGTCATTGTTTAAAAAATATACCCATCATTTTTTCAGTTATCGGCTATCTCCATTGTATAGTGGTCAAATGCCGATAAATGATAGATAATACAATACGGAAAGAATGTAGAACGTTGTTAAAATAAAACTTGAGGTTATTGCCAAGGATACTATAATTACTATACACTATTATTATTATTATTACGTATAGGCATTTAATTATCCATGTGAAATTTAAAAAAAAAAATTTAGATACCTAAACAATACACTAAACTGCATAATGTATGATTATTAAAATTTAAAATATTACGCCTTAATAGACAGCAAGTTTTTGATTAGTATTAAGGATTATGGCCGTTTTAACTATTACCTAACTGGCTAGTTATAACTATTTGTAATGTTTGTTTATAAATTGTTAGTTTATTTTATAATTATTATTATTATTTATATATGAAAATAGCCAAACTACTATATAATTATATAAATAGATAAATCTTTTAAATATGTTTAAGAGCTTTCCCATTCAACCTAATGATATTAATTATTTTTTCCGATTATAATACTTATATGTTATAAGTTAAAACATTATCTTTATATATATAATATTATTGCTAAAGAGAATGAATTCGTTTTTTTCGGCTCAATGCCAATATATTATTTGTAATTATGTCCTTCGATGTATACGTTATATAAATATATACAAATAAATAAAAACTCTAAACTATTTCCCTGTATAAATACGTTATCAAGTGATATTAAAATTATAAAATGTCATTGTAGTACATTATTAAATTATTGTCTAAAATTGTCTAATATAGTTATATATTAATAGTAATATAGTAATATGGTTATTCAACAGCAGTATGTGTTGCATATAATTTATAAATTATAAGTTATAATATTAAAAAATGAATCATTATTTTTATACGTCATGTATCATAAATTATAATTGGTTCTTCGATTTTCTTATATAAGGTTGATCGAATTAATAATAATATCGATAATAAAGGTACACACTATTATATTATGTATATTATACTGTAGTTATCAAAACACATTATTTAGTAACCAGTAGGTATAGATAATACGGTTATAGAAGAAAATTCCTATTAAACGTTTCGGTATAATTTGATATAATATATTATTATTATTATTATTATTTTACATTGTTGATATATATATATATATATATATATATATAGTTCGATCGGTTGAATAAACTCAGATTGAACACAAAGTATTATATTAAAACTCTTGTACTCTATTTTAAAGTAATTTTTGTAAGATATACGATTTAAGTATTTATATAGTATAAATACTTGTGATTATTATTTATTTTTGCATTATATTTTATATACAAATTATTAAATTATAATAAGTTAACTAAATATTGTAGTTATTAATTTTTTATCAACATATAATATTATAATACCTAACATGCATTGTAAACTTGTTAAAATATAATAAATATATACCTACCTAAATGTTTTAAAAATACAATTTTTATTTAACATCTTATTATACTCAAATACTTGTACCCAAATACTTTAGGAGACTACGTACAATTAGTACCTACACATAATTTTTACTTTATCGCGGATAAAGTAAAAATGTCTATTACGGTGTTTTAAAGATTTTTTTCTTTCCACTGCACTATTATTATAAATATGGTGAAAAAAACGAGTGTTTTGAGATATAAACAATTTGTATACAAAATTGCGCATACATACATAAGGTATGGTGATGATTAAAAAAACGTCTTATGTATAAATATAAATACGTATACTAAATAACTTCAATCGGAGTAACTATTTATAAACCATGTTAAAGTTACATCATTATATAGGACTGTCGAGTGAAAAACGCATCAAATTCCGGGATACTACCAAAGCGATAAGATTATAATATAAATTATTGTAAAAAAAAGAACACGCCTAAACTAACCGCTAAAAAATCTAACAAATTTTTGTTTTGTTTTAGACAGATTTTTTGGTGCGATAACAATATTGTGAAGAAATTTCATAATTGAGTGATAATTTGATAAAGAATACAGATAATTATTTTATACATATCTATTTTTAATACATACTAAAATGACCTCAAAGGTATTTCACATTTTATATAAAAAATTTTAAATAATCAAAAAAGACAAAAATGTTCTTATTGTTAGATTATTGTAAGTACATTATTAATACAAAAAAAAACATACTCTTTTTCTCGGCACCAAATCGTAATTCTTAAAATAAATCGTAACTGATAAAAATATATAAAGTAAAAAATGTGTTTCATAATAATAATACTTAATGATTAGGTAAACTATTTTTTTTAATTTAAAAATAATTTAATATATAATCAAGTTAAAATAATATTAAATACGATTTTTTTTTTTTGTTTTTTAATAAAGTAATTTATTCACATGGACCTCGCAGGCTCAATCGCCGAGTCCTATTATTTTTTCCGATAGCGATCCAAGAAGGGAATATAATTTTTTTATTTTTCAAATATAAAACGTAATGTAGGTACAATGTTTAGATGAAGTCTGATGGATGAATGAAGTGGATGAAAGCGTCGGAAATTTTGTGTGACAAGAGGATGTCGGTAAGATTGTAAGGTAGTAGTGAGGCAAGCAATATCGTATGAATCGGAGTGTTGGGCAGTGAACAAACATATGGAACACAGAATGAGTGTAGCACAGATGAGAATGCTAAAATGGATGTCTAGAGTAACTAGAAAATATGAAATGATTACAGCAAGGTAAGTGCAGGAGTTGCATCAATTGTGGAGAAAATGAGAGAATAGGCTGAGATTATTTGGAAGCGAAGAGATATGATTCAAATGCAATGAGAGATATTATAGAAATGAATGTAAAAGGTAAGAAGGAGAGGGGGAGACCGATAAGAGGCTGATAGTTGGAATAGAGTAATATGAAGATTTCTGATGTGAATGGACAAGATGTAGGAGCTAGATATCTATCATAAGAATATAGTTAGGAAGTAAGAGTCGTAAGATGAATAAGAAGAATAATGTATATTGTTATACATTAAATATTTACAATAGCATGTGTGATATAATTTTTATAAATAAAATATTATAAGAAAATTTTTAATGTTATATCTAACTTTACATATAACTTTTAATGTATATTAAAGTGATATACACTTGGAGTTATTCCTAATTATGTAATTACTTTTAAATTATTCATAAATACTATTAAATTTTAGAAAAATAAAAAACTATAAACACATATACAGTATAAAAAGGGGTTTAGGTTACTACTTTTGAAATTTCCTGCGCATGTCACTACAGACATTAATCCGAAATAAAATCAGATTAGTTATATATGTAAATAACGACAATACAAAACGAGCGTAGAAAACACATTTTTTTTTAAATATATACAAAAATCAATCTAATATTAAGTAGTACGATTGTCGTGAAACATAATTTTGTAAAATGGGCTCGTTAAATTCGATATTCGTCAGATGTTGCGCGTAATCGATGTATAAATAATTCGATATACGACTATATTATTATATTATAGTGTAAATAATAATCATTTCAAACAACGAGTTGTTTTCAATACTATATCAAATATCTACCTAAAAATTATTTCGCCAATAAGATGGGAAAATCGAATTACAACAAATCATAACACTCGCACACGATAAAAAGGTAATATTTTCGCGTATATGTAAATATAATATAATTTGCTGTTATTTTACCACTGTGAAACGTAATACGAAACGCACACAGGCTCTCACTGTTGTACTTAAAAAAAACCCGTAAGTATGTGTAAAACAATTACCGTAAAAATCGTGCAGCGTATAGGACAAAAAAAAAAAACCACTACCTACAATTATTATACAACGGCTATATTATGCACGCTAACGAATACAACCAGTTAACAAAGTATAATAATTGTTATGAGGTCGTGTACTCATCATTGTACTATAATATATTTTAATATTATTACATACTCTTTATACTATTTTATAAGAAATATATAATATACATTCATTATTCATATGTTAATACTATTATCATAATTAACATTATCTTTATCTATAGTATTAGTTAAATCTCTTTTTATAGACAATAATGCAAAATTTGTTAATCGGTCCAGGAGCATTGTTGAGCGTAAACAATTTTTCACACGTCGCATAGTAGAGAACGCTTTTTTGCTTGTTGCACTACTAATAGTGATAATGAAAGCTATACTTAACAATTTCTATAAATTTGTAAACGTATTAGGAGCTACAATTTTTTAAATTTCTAAAGGTGTTAATAATTCAATATCAGTACATTGTTTTTTAAAAAATTTTCTCAACCTGAATTTCGGCTTTTAAACTTTCCATATCAATATTCAACAAATTCTATATAAATAAAAAATATATTACTATTTGTTATTTATTAATATTTTATTAAAAATAATTAAGCCACTATCAGGTTACTTAAAAAGAAGACTTCATTATAGTGTATTTTATAGATAGTAAATCTGTTAGCATATAATTCATTATTATGGAGAAGATCCTAATCAGCTAGGCCAATAGTTATTTAAAATCATTCCAAATACTGGCCCAGTCCTGCATTGTATTTTCGTATAATCAATGTTATGTAATAAATTATACTAAGTATCATATTACACAAAAAAATACAAACTCCGCAAATGCTATATTAAATTTAAAATAATTTTTGTACCTAACTTTAAAGGAAAATTTTTGGAGAGCTAACCCCCCTCTCCTTAGTTGCGACAATGTTCCTGTCCACACCGATATATCCAAATCATCGGATCGATTATCGATTTCATATTAACTTCTTTTCTGGTTATTATGTGTCTGCTACCATGACTCTAAATAATTATACATTGATAAACGTAAAATTGACATCGAAGAAAAAGATAACAGCCCCGACTTTTTCTTTTGGATATTTTACACATTTCAACAGAGTTTTATAATATAAATAATATATAAAACTCAAAAAATGATTTTTAATATTGTACCTATATTTATAAATAAATGTTGTATGACTGATTTTAATATAGTAAACGACACTGATTTTAGAACTATAGACCAGCAATCAAAGTCATGAACAGTAGGCAGTAACCACTAGCCGGTAAGTTTGATTTGGTTTTGTTTTGAAATTATGTATACTTCAGCCAGTTCTGCGCACGTGGAATGACGATCAAGCGGCTGTTGAGATCCCTGCAACTCGATTGTTCCGACGACAGCCAATCAATCGGTCGAAATCGGTCGATTAATGACTACCTGTTGATTATAATTATTGCCGGCCGTATGGTGGTGGTAAAACAATGGCTGGGAGTGCGTGAGGATGCGCGATAACGAACCAATTTTGGTCAATCGTTGACGTGTTCTCTTGCTGAATAGAGTATATACGCCGATGTAAAGGGTATAAATATCCAATATCTAAAATAATATCCGATAATACAAATATCTACACGTTAATTATAATAAATATTTATTCGCTAAATCGATTTTAAAACCTATTATTTATAATTGTTTATTATGTAGGAATATAACAAAAATGTATAACAAAAACATATTTGTTCATTTAACAGTTCTTTTTAAGGTAATTTTGATTAATTTAATAAGATAATTTGTATTTGGTATATTTTCACTATGAATACAAATTATGGGTGCCTATTGAATATTTTACTTTCGAATATTATACCAATTATATTAAATATATATAATCATTCATGCTCACCCTACTTTTTTCCTTAATAATACAAATTTTGGAAATTTTAAATCTAAGTATTGGAAAATACGGGTAATTAAGTAAATTGAAATGACAAAAAAAATTCTAAAATATGCATTATTAAAGAAAAAAGTATGGAGAACATGCTTGATTAGTAGCCATTATCCTTAATTAAGAAACTAGAATATCTAAGGAACTACTCGTTGTAATTTTGAATTTTACATATCAAAACTTTAAAAAAAAATTAACTGAATAACATTATGTAGGAAAAAATATAGTTTCCATTTAAAAAACAAAGTTTGTATTGTTATAAGATGGACTCGTGGCATAAAAAATCTAAGTATTGAAAAATACGGGTATTAATAAATTAAAATGTCAAAATATGTATTATTAGAGTAAAAAAGGGGGTGAGCACGCAAAATAAAACAATCTGTATAAATAATAACGAATCATTGGCATTTTTAGTATCTATAGGTTACGTTAGATTAGGTTTGGAGGAATTAATACGAAAGCAGTTCCCTCCAGGCTGTCGGTTGAACCATGAAAAAAATAAGTTTTGTTATCAATTTGGGATGTCTCGTCGATGTTATTTTCGAGACAAAAGACACGAACGCGAACATATATTATAATAATAGATACGATTATCGAATTATTGAGCTCGAATAGTATTCGTTCTGAACGATAAAATATTTATAACCGCACACGCGCGTTAAATTCATCGAGCTCAATGACCATCGTGACGCGTGCATGTGTCGTAGAAAATATTATAATATTAGTAGATTCGTATGTACAATTTCTCCAAGTTAATTCCAAAAATATAATCATGGACATGTTTTCTGGATGCATATAAAGGTATTAATGTATAGACTATAAAATATATATTAATAATAAAGACTCAACAGCAGCAGTATTTCTCAATACGAACATTATATTATATTGCAATTTAATTTTAATAAAAAAATTATATATTTTTATATTTACGCAAAATTCTTATAAGGTACTAATGATACACCTTAAGAGGACGTTATACCCGTATGCTGTATTCGTCTTATATAACGGGGAATGTAGCAAAATCACAGCCATGCAGAACATTAATTGTAGCGTTTAGGTTGAACATACAGGAAAAACATTTATTAGCAAATTTATAGTGAAGAATATGTTGGAGGAAATGTCATTGACATATCCGTTTTGTAAAATATCATCCGACAAAGAAGTTATAGTGTATTAAATTTTATATTTTTTTAATACGTTGTAACTTCTTTGCGAGATGGTATTTTACAAAAACAGATATGACATTCCCTCCAAAATATTCTTTTCTAGAAATTTGCTTATAGATGTTTTTACTGTAAGTTCAACCTAAACGTCACAATTAATGTTCTTCGTTGCTGTTATTTTGCTATATTCGACAGTATCATTGAAAAATATGCGGGTATAACGTCCTCTTAATATTATTCAATACAGTAATTGAATTTATAAAAGAAAATTTAAAAAATACCCAAATACAGATATTAGTTATGCCTATACCCATTACCACACCTTAACCAAACTTTATAACATTTGTGTTCCTATACAAACTTTAAAGTTATAATATATATTACACATGATATATTATGATGTCTTATGGACAAAAAGGACTACGTTCCTAATTATTTTAAAAGAATAATTAGTAAAGTGTTTCCTACGCACCTTTATCCACAAGTCAAACAACACTGAAACTAAATTGTTATGAAACTAAAAACATAATTGCGATTATCGTTTTACGACATAATTAACAAAATTAAATTTAACTAGTTTAAAAATTTATTATATTCATAATATATCATGTTTTTACTTCATTAAAAATGTTGGGCTTTAAAAATGTATAAAAACGTTTTAAAATAAATGACTTTTAAAATTAGTTGGCTACAACTTTTGGTTTTATTTATTTATTGGATCAAAATATTATGATTTTTAAAATATAAATAAAATATTTGGAACAATTCAATTTAATAATTTAGTAATTTCAAATTAGTAAAATATGAAAAGTTAAATAATAATGTATTTTAATTTATTTGAACTAAACCGTATACGATTTGAATATTTATAATAGATATTGTACAAATGTGTAATACTGTACACATATGTTATAATAAAATTTATAATTTTCCTATAATAGTAATAATAGTTTAATAGTAGAGTTTAATTATTTGACTGTCTTGTCGAAACAAAAATTTAATATGATTTTTAATGTTAGAATGACTCAGCAATAATAATATTATATATAAGCACTAGATATTTATTTATACATAAAAATAATTTTGATTAATAAATATATAAATGAAAAATAATAATAACAGCTAAGTATATATATATATATATATATATATATAATATTAAGATTACTATATATATTATTTAAACCATTTTAATTAAATATCTAACTAAAATATGTTAATTGTAACAATTTTATTCGATAATTTATTAAATTTACGTAATTGAAATTATTTAATTTCGGTTAAAAAGTTTATTATATAACAATATTGAGTTATGGTTATGAATTGTAAAACTACAAAAATAATAATATTTGTCATTATAATATTTAAACATTTTAAACACGAGCCACAACGACTTTAAAATTTAATGGAAAATCCTAATGTGCCTAATGTGTTAAGAATTTATGTTCATAAATCTAGAAAAGTTAATATGGTAAGGTTAGGTAAAACTATTGCTTTAGTACTTAGGTAAGATATTATGAAATTTTAAAATCGCCGAATCGGACGAAACGTACCTACTGCATTTTGAAAAATATAAATAATATTATTTAAAACACAAGAGTAAACACGGTCTTGTAATAATAAATAAATATAAAAATTTGTCTAGTCCGCATGAAGTTTGATGACTTCAAAATTTCGAATGCCCATTTAGTATGTTATAATATAATCTGATAATTGCATAATGGTGACAATAAGTATAATATTAGTCAATAGTAAATTTTAAACATAAATTAATAATAAATATTATTTTATTTTAAGTCTAGAAAGTAGTATAAATAAAAATTTAGATTAATTAAATTTTTTCTATTATAAATAGATAATAGTACATTTTTATGGTTTAGATAATTGATAATTTAAAGATAATAGTATAAACAATAAAATAGTTTTACATTCTTTAGATAGAGAGTCCATTGACCAATGATTATTATTTATACGCATATTTTAGGATTTCATCAATTGTAGAGTATGCTATTTTTAATCGTATTTGATCGATTAAAATTCAAACATAAAATGTGTTTTGTACTGATTGAAACTTTCAAATACCCATTCTATAGAAAATCGTAATTTTTCCATAATATAAACAAAAACAAAATAAGTATAAACAATCACAATATCATTTTATATTTAGATATCATATTAGGTCATTAGGATAGGTCTTTTAAATTACATTTTTGTTTCACTAAAGTAAAAAGTTTTGAACAACATTTTACTATTCATTATTCTCATTTATTATTTTTTCCAAATAGTTTACTGAGCAATTCGTTATACTTGTATTATTATGACATTCTATCATGCATATAAATTTATACCCCAACCTACCTATTTAAAATTCCTTTTAAAAATAATTGTAAACTATTAGTATTATTATTTATTACTTATTGTGTCTGATGTAAATAAATTGTTTCTGGTGATTAACAAAAATAAAATACGATTTCAATAGAAGAATAATTATAATTAGTGGACAAAATGTCAAAAGCTATTATAATTATAGTTATTTGGAACACACTAATATCGCCATAAAATTATTTTTAAACATATTTTGTTTATCGGTGACGGCAGTTAAACGCATTTGTGATGTGTTTATCTAATGATCAGTATAAGGTATTTGCTTATACAGTTATACCATTTTATGTTAATAAATATTATATTATTGTGCGAACAGACTATTATTATTATTATTTGTTTTGTGAAAGCACATAATTTGCAAAACCTACGTCTTCGTTCATAAGATTTTTTTAATTCATAATGCCGCAAAACAAGTTATAACTCTTTCCAATATATTTTATAACAGCTTTAAAATAAATATATAAATAACCTTTCCCCTGTCCATTTTCGATAACCATTTTGTTTTCGTTTTTTCACCGACGAGACCACCAGTGAATGATAAAAAGTATCACATTATTTCCAGGCGAACCTAATTAAACTGTTCTTTCTCAGTTCAACCGATAAACATCGCTGTCAATCATTAATATCCGAACCAAACCTAACCAAATGTAACCATGACAAAATCATAATTCCCATCACATACATAATATAAACACTTGTGTAATTTCCACCACTTTTAAAACACGATATTTTGATCGCTCTGTATATTATACTATAACAATGCAGGAGAAAAACAAAATATCAGTTAGGCATTGGCACATTGTACCCACATAATATTATTAACACCCGATTATGTGGACTTTACGTTTTTTCATAACAATATATGTTCAAGTATTTGCACAGTAATTAAATAACGAGAGTAGCTCGCTTATAAGTAAATAGATAAATAGAATTGTCGTCTAATGTCTATTAAAAAAATTCTTAAACAAATATCAGTCATTGTCAGCATTTTTTGACCGAACGGAGCGAACCGATTTAAAGTTAATATAAAATTATAATTTCATGCTTGTAACCAATAAAATCGACCAGACGTCGTTATTACATTGGGAAAATAATAAATATAAATTGTAATTTTCACGCAAACTAGCTTTGGCCAAACGACTTGACCAATTTTATAAACGATTCAGCGGCGGACAGTAAGCACATTACAATAATATGTTCGTGCATAATATTATGGAAATAATAATATTATAAAGTTTTATACATCAAAATGTTTTTGTTGATTGGTCTATGTTTACCCTAACACACACAATAAAAAACTTTTATATTTTTCACGTAAACAACAAATTTACACGATTTTCCTTATATTATTAAATACGAGTGAATATGATTATTTGTAGAATACACGCCGCCCGCAAGCGTGTAATAATATTGTGAATTTTTTTTTCAAATTGTCAAGCAAATACACAAACATAATAATATAATATTATAATTCCCCGACTGTAAACCGAAGTAATTATAAAAATGTCGACAGTAAATGCATGTAATCATTAAAATCGACTAGACAACGACTAGACTATTATAGTGATAACATCGGTAGAAACTATATTATAATTTTCTAGTCGGTGTTCTATTTTCACGCGGCAAACTTTGGCAAATGACAAGCATGCGCGTAAACGACTCGACGCGGACATCAAAAAACGTGTTTGTTAATTTTTATAATATTATGCACGCCCGAATGTTATGTACAAAAAAATATATTCACACTTATACAATAAACATACAATTGGCGCGGAAAAACGTTTTAAAATATGTACCTATAATAATAAGTGATTGCGATAAAATCGTTTGAAAAATAATTTCGCGTTTCGCTTTATTACGTAATTGCACAGTGCTAAATTACTATTATAAGACGATAATCTCGATAATCATAAAACCAATTAGTGTTTTAACTATCTGTTTAAGAAAGTCGATACAATTCAATGTTACAGTTATCGTTTTATTATAATATATTAATTAACAACACTAATATTATGTGTTAGGTACAATGTTAATGTACAATAAACAAAAATAATATTATATAGTTAAGATTATAAAACGTGTTCTCTAATCAGCCGTCATTATTTTATCATTAAAGAACAATTGTACTAACAATACATGTTTAAAAACAAACGGCGTAATATATGCAAGCACAGCAGCAGGTATAAAATATATATAAAAACCTCAAAACAATCATCTTAAATCGTAATTATTATTATTTTTTGGAAGATTTGTTTAACATTATGAGTTTTCATTATATTATATTTTTATATGGGCAAAATTATGTAAAATATCGTATAGGTAAATTAAAAAATAATCGTCTCAAATCATAATAAAGAAAAGACTAAAAACTAAGATTATTGAGAGGTAATCCCTCAGGGTAAAGTATAAATCATGTTATATTATATTGATATACGTTCAAAATATTTAGTGTAGGTATACCTAATAAAATAATAACATTTTATAACGATCATGTCTCGTTAAAACTATATATACAATGTTTTAATAGGTACTAAAAACACTTGTTCGACGTCTCTGTGCGGTATATAGAAAAAAAAATATTGATAAACATATAACGCAGAAGTGATAACTATTATTAATCGTAAGAAACATCCGAACGTTACAGTATAATATAATATTGTTTTATGAGGATGGAAATTTCAAATATCGAAGAAAAGTGATAAATATTTTCACTCGGCACATATTATATTATATGATAAACGCGCAGTTTTCTTTAGTTATTTTTCTTTCTTACTTTTTTTTGTCGTTCTCCCCCAATAGAGCTCGTGATAATTTATAGCCCACAGTTTTGCTGTCGCGGCTGAATTATTAAGACGTTTTGTTGACACAACTCGACGATAATAATAAAACTCTCTTTAGCCTAAATTGCATGGTATGTTAGCATTATTAATTCACGTGTTTGCCGAAAACAATTTGCTCGGGTCGTGCATATATACATATAACATTATAGAAGAATCGATTATTCCAATATATTATGTCCGACAAGAGATGTAATAATTATTATTATGTAGTGTTTGTTCGGCTCTGAATAAAAGCATAACGAAGAGAGAGAGAAAGAGAGAGAGAGAGAGAGAGAGACAAAACTTAAAATGAGTTCAGAACGCTCTGTCCTGCAAAAACCCACGGTCTGGGCAATCAATCTAAACTAAAACGCATATATGTACGAATAATATATTGATAGTCATTGCAACCCGAGAACCCATACAAATGTATATTTCAAATATACGACTCGTTATTTGGTTAAAGGAATGAAAATAAGAATAAACATAATATTATATGCATCGATCAAGCCCAATAAAAGTATTGTTTTAATCAAAAATGGACGCGATTGTGAAGCTCTATAAGAAGAGTGTGATCTAAAAGACAGTGATCTTTGGTAATATTACATTGTATTAAAAACAATCTGAATGTAGGAAAAAAATCGTTTAAAAGTGATATTTAAACAGACAATACCTAATAATATTAGATAATAGATGATAATTATTATTATTCATTAGTGTGTTCGGCGATTACGTAACATCGTAATCAAAAAAAGTTGAGAGTTTGTGATGAATTTTGAAAATACGAAGCCAGACAATTAAACGATTTAAAGTTATTACTTAGATTTAGATAATTAGTTAAAAGGAAGTTAAACTAAAGTAAATTATGAGATAAGATCGCATAACTGGCATAACCGTTTTATGTTTCATGGGTTACATTTATATGTATGAGAAATTGAGATAATAATAATATATAACATGTTAAATAAGTATAATGTACATAGGTATAAATTTAGAGATCAAATTTAGAAGAAAAAAAAAAGAGATCGGTAAACATCAATCGAACAAAATGTAATATTATTTTATACGTTATTCCGGTTTTAGATACATTATAAATATTGAGAGACACGAGCAAAAATCTAAATAAAAACAAATACAGCTAAAATGTTATTTTAAGCGCGTAGAACGCTTATATATATATATATTCAATTATTGGCTTGTAATAAAAATATAATTAATAAATTATTTGTAAAAAAAGAGTATAATATAAATATATAAAAACCGCATGTATAACACATATTTAATAGTCTTATTCCTTATCACCTAAATACCTCATACTATTTAGATATAATTAAAATATATTATAATACAATGTAATATTTATACAGAATAATTCAAATAAATTCAAGTTCAAATTAAAATTTGTAAAAAAGAAATCAAACATTATGTCCCACTTATGTTTTTGGTTAAAAATATTATACTATGGATCATAAATGTTTCTATAATAAAACTTACTATCGCACATTTACATGTTAAGAAAATAATTCTTCAGATTTTCTATGATTTTCAATCGATGTCTTTGCCATCGAATTTAGAAAATACATACATTAAATTGCAATTAAATATTTGTATTATAAGAAATTCGTATATATTTTTAGTATTTGTTTTTTTTATGATATAATTGATCAAAAACAAATAGATAATAATGTAGAAAAGCAAAAAAAATTGGTCTTTAAAATATGTAGTTTCGTTTCTGCAGCCTACCCTATTGATATTTCACCGTTTCGAAATGTATGGAAAAGGATAAATAATATTCAAATGATAAATGATTTATAATAATTTAGTGTTTTAAAATGATCTGCATATTATACTACGTAGGCGTTTGCGTATACACATCAAACATGTGTTTATTTATCTCTTTGTTTTGTTTAGTTTTAATGCGACATTAAATTGTTTCAAACTATTTTGTTTTCACATCATGTTGAGAAAAATTTCAAGGCTAATGCACGTAAATAATTTAAATAATATACGTCACAAAATTTTTTTATCATACATGATACATATTATAAAAATCGTTTGCACGAAATACCGGAAGGAGAAGCATGGGATTCAGGGAGAAAAAATACGATATGGAAACGATATAATGTGTAAAAAAAAATAACTGCACACATCACCAGGCGGTTTCACTGTTTCAAGACCAGTGGCATATCATTTATGGTTTGAACCGTGCTACAATCGTTGGTATATACCATCATTTGGGTATAAATAATTTTAAATGGAAAATAAAATCGGAGGGAAAAAAGTAAAGTAAAAGAAAACGCATCTTGTTTAACAAGATGTTTAACAACATATTTTAATCATTTTGGCCTACAGGATTATACTAATTATTTAAAAAAACAAAAAATCTAGGTGGTTGCCGTAAAAAAAATTATAATAACGAAACGTTCGTTTTTATGATCGCCCGAAATTAAACGCTCGAATGTAATATTTTACATTGAAACTCATATATGCGAGTAGCAGCACCATCATCAGTGTAAGGTATTCCCAACGATTTTTTCCACAGACAAAGCGGTTTTGTAAAACTCGAACGGTTAAGTATATATACATATAAAAAAAGAAAAAAACCGTCTCGCGTGTATAATAACTACAACAACAACTATAAGGTTTTTATTTATTCATTCGCATTTTACCTTATATAAAAAAAATTTAAAAAAACGTTAAAATTTTTTTACCTTATTTTTATTATTATAATTTATTATTGTTGTTGTTGTTATTTTACAATCGCGGAATATATTTCTGTAATAAAAAAGATCGCGAACTATAAATAGAAACCTGGAGACCGTAGACCTCGGACATATTATAATACGCGGGTTTTGGCCCGTTGATAAATTGCCGGGCGTGGTGCCGCGGCGGCCGGTTTGCATAATATTATATTATGTATTATAAATTTATAATAAACGCATATTTATACCGGCGGCGCAGCAACACTCCTATTCGCACGCAAACGATCTTCGCAACAAATACGCACATCGGTTGACGACTAACCCGAGTGTAGTTTAAATTATCATTACAGAATGTTTATTCATTTTTTTCTCATCAAATAAAATATTTTATTTTCACCTCGCGATTTCGCCGTCTGTTTGCAGGATGTCATAATATTTAAAATATCAAACCGTCATCGAGTACATTTGATAACATTTTACAAAATGGATTTGCCGTACACTGGAAAATATAAGTGTTTTTTTAAAGTTAAGCGTTCTTTGGATTTATCCTAAACGCAACATTTTTTTTCTATTTGTTCTACCGTACCTGTTGCACGTTATAAACAGACACAGACATCAAATTATTTAACCATGGGCTAACGCATCCTCTTAAAAAATTTTACGACCTTTGTTGAAAACAACATATTTACACAAATTATTATTATTGATATACACACGTATAATTTATGCGTATTGTAATACGCGGGTATAAATTTAAATTTAAAAATATATATATATATATATATATTGCAGCACTGTTATAAATTTGTTATTATAATCGTTTGTCACGTCGTCGTGCTCGTAACGATTAGGACGAATGGGATATTAAATACTTTAGTTATTATATTATATTGCAATTGCGTAATGCAATAATACACATTATAATTATTAAATAGGTACGTGTGTGTGGACGACAACTCTCGCGATCGAATCGACCGCGCGGTTTTACAAAGAAAGAAAAAAAATATCACAACGACAATAACATGTCGATGCGAGATTACTATTATTATTTATTAGTTTTTATTGCGTAATAACCTTTGTTAAATACGAGAAAATCGTACAGGAAAACATCGCCGTCCAGATTATGATAATATTATATCGAAACTTTAAGTATCGCAATATTATTACGATATAGGTACACATGATTGTAATGGCGCGTTGACGAAGAAAATAAACCGAATGAAAAGGGACGCGCGTTTACGCGTAAATTGAGTTGAAGGTTTAGTCGTTTTAAAAAGCAAGAACCGTTTAAATTTAGTATTATAACATGCTGCATTCGCAGTGGTTCTCAGATAGAAATCATTTGATAAACAATTTGTAGACCTATAATAAGAAGTATATATTGCATATTATATTCTACTTCGCTTTCCCTGTACATTCTATTTATTGTTGAGTACACTACGAATTCGTTTTAGTGTTATGCAAATACAAGTTTATTTCTAAAAAATGTAAATTAATTTTTTTTGTAATTTCAAGAAATTTTTGCATATTATCAATTTTAACATCAATTTTCTGATTTAATAAGAAATACGATTTGTTAATAATATGTTAAAAAGTCGTAAAAATAAAGGTTTTCTAAGTAATAATTCAATAATTATAAAACAAATTGACAAAAGAAAGGACTGCATTAGGTGAATATTATTACCAAAAGATTTATTTACCTAAGTCGTCAATTGTATTTTATAATATAAAATAAACCAATGATATCAGTATATTGATGTCTAGTGTAAATTTTCCGTGTACACGAACTATTTGTTCTCAAGTTGAAGACCTTAGAGTTTGAGAACATGGAAAATTAATTGATTGTACATAGGTAGTATAATTTGTACATCTAATGAAACATTTCTGAATAAAAACAAAATTGCTAAGATTTTTTTAAAATTATAAAATGGATTAAAATTGAAATTTGAATTGCAATATAGTATAGGTATATTTTTTGTATTATATTTTATAATTACAATCAATTTAATAAGATTTTTATTACAATAATTTCGGAGCATTAATAATTATTATATAATACAACATAAATACCATTTGGCTAATATTTATTATATATTTATATACACATAATACTTGTATATATTATTATATTCGATATTTACACTATACAGAGTAATCAAAGATTCTTGTTACAAAAATATTGAAGATAACATTAAAAAGGTATGTACCTAAATCCCATCATTTTTATAACACAAAATTCTGATCACTCTGTATACTAGTATTATGATGTATCCGCGTTGCGTCTGGATGATTTCAACGAAGTGTGTTCACACTGGATAATAATAATACATAATATAATATACTTTGTAATAGTGCGTTTTTTTATACATTGTCTTTGAAATATTAATAACACATTGCAGGCTACGTTGAATAGTATACCTATATAGTTATTTTATAAAAAATATAATAATAACATGTAACATATCATTTTTATTTTTACATTGACTTTAAGCATGTGTAATTGCGTATTATGCACGTTCATTAATAAGAGTTAGCGTTTTTTTATATTTTTTATCATCAATTTAATATTGATCAACGGATTTCGAAACAACTATATACATATCAGTGTAATTTTAATATTAATATAGGTATATGCTGGCAACCTGTCATTTCTCTGAAATTTGCAAACGCATATTATATTATAGTAAATATAATTATTTAATATAAATATATACATTATACTATTGTTACCTACAATAATTAGACAAATATAATCACCGAGTCCCGGATGTTATTACCCTAAAAAAAAACACCGAAAGATATGCTTTTATGATCTATAAATAAAACAAACTGTTAAAATTGCTTAAAACGTTTATATTACATATTAAATATTCCTCGATTATTTGTTATACCGATATAAAATATATAAAACTTCACTACCATGTTAATAATTGTGATAATTATGAATTCTGAAGTGTTAATACCTGTGTTGTATTACATAAATATTTTTTTCTTAACTAGTGGAAATTGCTGCAGGATTAACAACTGAAGGTATCTTATATCTTATAAAAAACTAATTTAAATTCGTTATTATAATAAATTATTAATATTTAATATACTATTCAAACACATTTTTAAAATATTATAGGAAAGAATCATTATCCGGACTTCAATTCATATTATTCACATCATTCCTCATCATCATATTATGCCACGTTTACAATAAAAATGACGTTTTTAGTTGCGTTTTTGTTGCGTATACCTATAATATACTTTTGTTGTAAAATTTTATTTCAACAATATTTCGATTAAGTCAGCTGCGAATATTTACATAAAATTAATTAATCGACCGGATGGAATTGATTTCGTTTTTTATTCGAATTTAGTTGGTTAGTATATAACATAATTCCGAAACAAAAATACAATATATTCTTCAAGTACAACACTTTACAGATGTTCGCGAATAATATTAGAAATTAAACAGCTACGTTGAAAACCCACTATACTAACGTCTAACTCGAATACTTTGTCTTAACCATATGTTACACTTGTGTTTAGTTGCCAAAATATTATTTTTTTATGTATACCTATACTTATAATGTATGATATTATGTTCCGTGCATAACATAATATATACGACCTGTTATTATTTAGTATAAAATTAAAAATATCACGGCCACTTGTTTATGAATAATAATAATCTTTTAAAAAGCGTCGATATTATAATAATATTATATTTTAATGATATATATACAGTGAAAATTATGTCACGCGCAAAAATGAATTTTTATTCGCCACCATAAGTCGGTGTATGCATACCTATTATGTGTATGATAATTATAGTAGAGAATTTTTTTTTTAATTAATCAAAGACCGACCCACCGACTGACAAGACCGCCTTTAATATAATATAATAAGGATCATATTATTATTATTATTATTATTAACATTTAATATGTTCAAAACATCTATAGAAAATGACTAATTATTAATTGCGAATTGGTATATCGCATCGTTACGTAACCGCGATTTATAATAATATTGTATATCGCGATTATAATATAATTGTAATGTACGAGTATGTTTTATTCGCGTTTCGCGCGCGCTGGGATCAATAATAATAAAATTACCTATGCAACGCAAACAATTCACTCGAGATATAAATGGCAAATATTTACCAACAAATATAGTATTGTTTAGTAAGTGTTTATTTAAACTAAACGATCCAAATGCGTATATAATATATTAATATAATAAATACGACTTTCATATATAAATATGCTACATCCTATAATATTACAATAATGATACGAAGAGGTTTATGCCGCAATTAAGCATAAACAAACTTGTTATTATAATAATACAATTATAAAATATTATAATAATTGGTAAATAATTTTCGTGACTTGATCAAAATATGGTAATTTTGACGTTTTTTCGACACGAAACACATCAACTCACATGCGAATATAATATTATCATCATGAGGAATTAAAAATATATATTATATAGTAAACAACATGAACTAGACGAATTATAATAGTATAGTTTTGTATATTAAAAAAATCTTTTAAAACATATATTTATAATATAAATAATAAATATTTGTTATTATTTTTTATGATACAATATATAATATAGTCAATTTATATTAACAAGCAATCTCAATATAATGATATCAAATAGATATTATTATGTATAGGCATTGTATAATATTTTTTTTTAAATGTTAACATTTTGCAATCTTTTTGTCAAAAATGTGTTCCAATGACACCTGAAAATACAAAATTGAAATATGAATTAACTGGAATATAAGAGTTTTCTTAAGATTGTATATAAAACTAGCGTACGATTTCTCGAAACGAGAACGGTTTTTTTTATTTCATACTAGACGCCTAATATATTATATATTATCTCGTTTATTAAAAAGAGCTGAGCTGCTGCAATAGCGTACGATATTATTATTATTATTTTTCGTTGCGTTTTCTCTCTCGTCGCCGCGAGAGCCGGTCAATGGGTGCGCCCAAGTGACGGCGGCGGCACTATACACCAGACAACCGGGCACCTTACAATACGTTATACAACTGGTTCTAACATAGCATTATTAATATTTATATAGTTCTCTGCGTCCTTTCGGAAAGCAAAAAAATAAAACAATATTATCTGAGGCCACACGCGCGTACATATAATATTATTATTATTATTATTATATTATACACTTGAATATTTCGCGTGCGTGGCGCGCTCGAAATCATGCGAACGTCGACGACAATCACTATAACGAATATAGCCGGAAGCTCGATTTGAAAAAAAAAATTAATAAAAACTAATTCCCGTTCCCCGCGGTAAACATAAAAATGTTGCGACATTTTGTTCGGATAAAAAAATTTAATAATTGGAAAACTATTGCGCGTCAACAACATTATACGAAAACATCGATCGATCATATCGAATAAACTATACGATAAATTAAAAATATACCTATTATAAATGCGGCGTATCGCGGTCGCTATTCGGAAACAACACGAAATTGTATCGACTATTATACCGGTACGTATTTTTTATTCGTTTATGCGTAACTACGAGCAGTACATACAGGGCGATCAGAAAATAGCGTTATAAAAGTAATGAAAATCGTATTCATTTTTGTAACTGAAAATTCTGATCACCTTGTAGGTTAGATTATGTACCTCCCTCGACGAATTATTGCGAAATACCGCTATCCCGCGGCGTTATACCCTTTATACATACAATAACATTCGCATATATATTACACGTCGTTTTGTCTTTTATATATCAATAAATAAAAAATTATTAGATATTGCCGAGAACAACGCCTACGGGTACGTAATGTATGTATTATAATATTATGTGCCTATAGATAAATTATTATTATAACGATATAAGTTTAGTCTGATTGTTCGAGAAATTCTTCAACTTGGAATATTTTATTATACGGATGCGTTATAAATACGAGTTGTAATCGAACGGCATATAAGAGACCATCGGAGGATATATTATACACACCAAAGCTCATACACGTGTGATCGGGTAATATGAAACAATTAAAAATATATTTAATATAATAATTTATCAGTCGATTTAATAACAACACACTTATATATTATTATATAAATTTGAGAAACGCGCCGCGCTTCTAAAATCAATTATACGTCCGATTCAAAACACAATAACTCAATTGCTTTATGGGAGATACTTGTTATTTATACAAGTATGTATGTATGAATTTTTTTTCAGTCGGTAATAAAATTGTTGATTAATAATTAATATCTCTATAACAATATTTATGTAACGTCGTAATTGATTATTTAATAAAGATAAATCATTGTAATATGTAGATATGGTCTATAAATAGAAAAACTCATAATAAAAAAAAAGTAGGTATAAAATTCATACGAATTATAACAAGATAAAATTTCATAACGTATAATAATAAACTATATGATAATATTACTATAAAACATCGTTTCATAATATACATAATAATATAATAGTTTTTTATGATCTTAAGTTAGAACTTTACTCACGATTACGACGATTACGCATCATTATTCATTAATATAGATTTCGAACAAAATAAAATAATATATTATAATATGCATAATTACAATACAGTTTCATCTATATTATATAAACAATAAACACCGAGAAAAAAAAATATAAATTTTTAATATACACAATAATTTAAAAAAGCTGTTTAAATAAATATGTTATATAAATTATGTATGGTAAATATTTTGAAAATAATAAAATTATGTATACATTACTATATTAAAAGGATTTTTAGACTTATATTTTATATGATTAAATCTGTTTTTATTTATTGCTATATCAAAAATGTTCTCCTATACCTAGTAAAAAACGTAATGTTTATACAGAGTGATGCAGTCTCTGTCGCCAGTCACCGTGTTTGTCTTCCTGACTTTTTACCCAATTATCTCGTATATGGACAAGTCGTATTTTTCATTAGATAATAGTGTTCTAGGGTTATAAAATTGACTATCAATATTTTTTATTATCATGATTTTCAAAAATTTTAAAATGTAATTTACATTGATCTGAAAAATAATTAAAATTTATTAACACTGTTTCGTAAATCCTCCTTTTTTCCACTTTTAACATGCTATGCTACATGATAGCTGATATCAATTACATGTCAATGATTTAAAGATGGTCCTTAGTAGAAAGTCAAGTTTTATAGTTAAACAAATTATTGGCCGGCTTGCTCCAGAGTCCAGACGCCATCACGTGTTTTTTACCGGGAATCGAACCCGGACTCTATTGTGACCCGAAATATGTGCTTGGACTATTCGGCCATTTGAAAAATAATTGAAATAAAATATTTTAATTTCTATTTTATATTTGATAACTAAAGAATATAAAGACTAAAATTAAAAATTTTTAAATGAAAAATAAAAATAAAAACATAAATTTGTTTTTTAATTTTTTTTTTGCGTCAATTCATTTATTAGTATAGGAATATACGTTCAAAAGTATAAAAAAAATTAATGAATAAAAAAAAGAAAAAATATTGAGGACAAGCACAGTGTTGGACCCTGCTGCGTACCTCAAAAATTAGTCCTTCGACCAAGCTCTTATTACAAACATCAAGTATGTTGGTCTACTGATCTACTTCAAGAAATTTAGACAAATGCAACATATTAAATAAATTTACTATACAATAATACATGGATTTCCAATATTTTGTTAATAATGTAGTAAAACTGCTTTTGTTGTTATCATTTACCATTTGTAAATGATATCACAAATATAGTGACAGATATAAAATTCGAAGCCTATAGGCTATAGGCTTATTCTAGGATATACGAGTATAATTATATATTATGGCATAAAATTAAAATAATATCTATGACCCTATATATTTTTTTTTATAATATCTGCGAAATGAAAAAGTGGTATGAAGTTATGGACTTATAAGTACATATACGGTTTTTACTCCAACGAATACCGACCAATAAATGTAGTGATAAGTGATGCCCAAGGAAGCTCTAAAAATAAATTCTAGTTTATCATGAAATTTATTTTAGATGAGTTTCCCATTTTTTTAATCTTTAAAAATTTGCCTATAGGTAATTATAATTTTTTTAATTTGTTCAATTAAGGTTGTCGGATTTTAGAGGGGAGTCGAAAACGCGGGAAAATCGATCTAACGATCGCAATAATAATATATTATACAAAATTGTCACGTTTAATTTATTTCATACCTCTGTTGGTACAAAATTATAGTTTGTTTTGCGCATAACAATATAGTATAATACTATAATAGTTACCTAATAATTGTCATATGGACTCGTAATGATTATTTTTTCGATGGGTATATAGATATATAGATGGGTAATTATAGTATTTCGAAAGGTAGTCCCGTTATTATAATATACGGTCGTTATTGCGTTTATGTATAATTTAAATAATTATAATGACAGTATTTTTTTAACAGAGTGTGTTGGAATACATAATTCTAACGCGTAAAATATTATCAAATCAATTAAAAACAGCTTGCCCGGCTCGATATAATAATTATTGTACAATGGGATGCCGAGTGCGAAGACGAATTTTTAGATTTGAACTCTGTACCAAAACTCGCAAGATGCCCTTTGACCCGTGGAAAAAAATAATACAAAATACAAAATAACTAGACAATACAATTTCAAAAGAAGCAATTTGATTGGGTTTATTACGGCCAAATTTATTTGTTGTTTTTACCACCGAAAATCAATTCGTAAAGAACTAAAAAAGGGAGAAAAACGGTTAAAACACAAACTATTTCTTCTTATAATCTCCCGCGACAAGACCATAGTCATCGTTGTTTGAACAAGTTTTTTTTTACATATAACCCGTTATAAACAATTTTTTAAGAAAATAAAACTAAGATGTTTTTTTAGGAACACACAATAATAATATAATAAACGCATTGTTTTAAAGCGTATATATTATGTAATATGATCGTGCAAACAAATAACGAGTATAAAATAGTATTTTCCCGTTAAAGACTTGATGAAACAATAAGGCGTTGTATAATAATAATAATATAATAATATATGATTACGATAATAAGTCGCGTGATGCAGTGTTCAATGTAAAATACTATTATTATGATGTCTTTATTTTTATTCCGAAAACGAACAAAATTATACGTGATAAGGATAACTCATCGATAAATGTGTCGGCGGAGTTTTTAATATAAACGAATTAAAAATAATAATACGTAAATTTAATAATAATTAACGTACGAATATCTAATATCGGCGGTACCTATAATAATTATTCAACAATAAATTGTCGTTATATTTAAATACAATAATTGCATTTCGCTACCAAACATTTATAATAAATTATCATAGAATGTGCGGTTAGAAATGTTTATAATATAATACATTATGGTTTTAATATCAATAGAATGTACGTTTAAATTGATTAAATACTAATTAATATCATTGTGAGTGCGTATGTAGCAGTAAATATAATAATTATTCAGATATTTATCAACCATTATCAATCAGGTAATTGCGATAGGGCATAAAATATATTTCATACTCGCTTACGTCGTGAATCGTGACACAGTGCCCAATACTTACAGGTGTTATCGTAGAGTAGATCTTCGTAGGGTAAAAATGTAAATTAACAATACGTTTTTTTTAGTGTTTGAATTTTTTTTCATAATAATATTATCTACACGTAAAAAACATAACAATTGTTCCTGGGGAATACCTTACTTAGACCTCATAATGACCTCAGGATAGTTAGGGTTCCTTCGTTGGGTACGACTCCAGTTTTTTTAACGTGTTATTAATAAGTGTGTATTATTAAAAAGTAATTCGTATAATTATTAATTGCGCGAAGATTGTCACCGAAAAAAGAGGACAAAAAATCCGATCGCTTTGCGAAACCGTCATCCGACCTCGTCCAAAAACAATAAGAAAATATTATACGAAATACTATAGTTGTTGGATAGTGTCACACACGTTAACCTTCGGATATAACGTGACCGAATTGCTGCGTGTAATTAACTAAGCGATGGGTCGGATTTTTCTATATTTTCAAATTACGTAATTTCAAGTATGAAAAAATAATAATAATATGCTCGTGTAAAATTAAAAACCAAAATCATCATCGTCGATTAACATAATAATAATAAAAATATTATTTAAAATTACGTCGACGTCGGTGGCGCCTCGAGCTCTCTCTCTCTCTCTCTCTCTCTCTTTCTCTCTCTCATTCTATTGGGGCTACTTTACGTACTATGTATATTATAATATTATGCTACTCACTTCCTATCACAATGCTGTTTGGGTGGCCTCTGTCGAAAATGTCACGGTCAAGATTCTACGCGCGCGTCATAGTGTGTTTTAAATCGAATTTCGTTACTTTTTCACTATAAATTCATACGAAGAAAAACACGCCAAACGGACATAATCGGTAGATCGCAATGTAATATAAGCACGATAAAAATCTAACAATTAAGTAGGCGAGGTGCACGTAATATAATATTGTTATATATTTTTTCGCGTTATTATTTTTTCACTGCTCGAGGGAATCGGCTGTTTCTGCCGTTGTTGTTCTTGTTGTTATTTACGCCGCGTTATTGTTACTTAGTTTTACGGTCACAGCGGTTACCAATATTGTATAAAGGGTACCACAGCTATAATAATGTACGATTATTATTCGCAGGTGACCACGCCGTATTATAATAATAAGAATAAACAATGTCGTACCTACACGTTATAATAGAAAAAAAATGGTGTGGAGCGCGAAGCGAAGACCTACGACGACGGCCGTTTAAAATAATTAGCCACGTGACGATGGTCATCGACCAAAACAAACTATACGGAATAATGTTAATACGATATTCATGGAGTACGACACGTAATTGTATTTATCTGCAGAGTGTATAGTGAGTGGGAAAACAAATCATGACATAATAATAACGCATATATAGGAGGTATGTATCATCATTGTTATTATCGGTACCGTAATAATAGCGCGTAGACAATAGAAAATATGACATTGGTAAGTGCAAAAACGCGGCGGTGGTCCCTAAAATTAAAACATACAGGAGAGTAGAAATGCACAGATGACTGGAGAGAAAATTCAACGACAACAAGAAGAAACGAGACAGTTTTCACGTCGTCGCTGTTATTATTTGCCGAATACAATAATAATAATAACACTTTTTTTTCTTTTTATGCAAACTAAGATCGGTACAATGTCAATAAGAGTTTGGTGCACAACTTACCCATCAGAAATAGCGTCCGGATCGACATCATTGGTGATGCGAAAACTCTGTAACAATATGCATCGAATACCTAGAAATAAATAGAATTCGTTTTGTCACGAACATAAACGTAAACACGATATTATACACTAGTATTATTAATATTATTATTATTATTGTTGTTGTTGTTGTTGTTGTTGTTGTTGTAATATGTACACGCGTTCGCACGCGCGTAAACACACACACGAATATATTATAATTATTATGTAAATAAAAAAATTTAAAAAAAATAAACGGTTCATCAGATTTAATAATAATAATAATAATAAAATTCCAAAACGTATTTCGCTATTCAAAACCTAACGCGTGTAGAAAATCTACCAAACCGCACAAACTATTGGTTTTTACTTACTGTTTGATCCGGCGGCGATAACGCATTTGATTCGTACCCGTCAGGCCTGCGGTGGCGGCGACCGTTCCGCGGGTCCGTCGGTCGCGTTAAATTATAATAATATAATACTATTTTAATACTATCGCCGTTCGGTCAACTGGTTATCATTAAACATAACCTAGAAAACAACGGTAGTGGTAGTCGTCGTCCGCGGGAAACGAGCGTGCGTCCGAAACACCGAGCGATCTACACGCGCCGCCGTGACGTTTAAACGTATTATAATAATTAAACGATACAATATTATTGTTTTTTTAATTAATTACTATGATATTAAATGTTTTATGAATAATTTGTATTTCATATATAATCACAAAGGCGTGTAACGGTTGAATTTAATCGATTTACGCGATACAAGACGACGACGGAAAGAACGCGTATCCGTGTGGACGCGCGGGACGTGCACGAAACGACTGCTACGCGTCTTGAAATCGCAGCGGTTACAACGGTCACTGCGAGCTGAGACGCGGGCATCAGCAGCGACGGAGCGGCGGCGGCGAGCAACAAGTTGTTGTTACACACGCACGCGCACATACTTCCTGAAGAGTGATATGATTACTATTAATAGAACGGTGGCCTCGATCGTTGCCGCCACGGAGTGCATCCAGTTTTCTTGATAACGCGGTGAACGCGCGCGCCGACGGACACGCGATAAACTAGATGGGACGCCATCTGTCGGCCGTCCGCTTACAAAAAACTACTCAAAATTCGTTGTGATATTTCGGTATGAAAAATAAGCGGTCTCTAAAGATTAGGTTTCGAAATTCGTCGGGTTCGGATTTTACACCTTCGTGGGTTTGAAAGTGGAAAATATCCGAAAATTTTTTAGAAAAACTACCGTTTGTTTGTATAAAAAAACATTCAAATCTTATAAACGGACGAGTTCAATATAATTGATTTTCTCAAACTCGCATTGCACTTGCTCGCGACGATTATTGTGTTGAACTATAGAATTTACTTGCAAATGTGTTTATACTACATTTATTAGTTTTTTAACAAAGAATATACAATCGTTTCCAAAAAATAATCAATTTACAAAAATTTCTAGATGATTAATTCCAAAAATTATAATATGGATTATATGGAACAAGATTATACATCAGCCCTCCAAGTTTTTGTATAATTTCAATGTAATTACAATCAAAATGTGTGGTGTACACATTTTTATATTAAAAAAATACAAAATAGAGGCTGATTTATAATATAATGCGATGTCATCGTTCGGTGTTTCGCACAACCGTGAACCCGGACACGCGTCCCAAACATTTTCATAAAACAATATTATAAATCTACTTTTGTTATCTAATCACAACAAAATATACGAAATAAACCGCAATTTTCTGAAATTATAAAATTAATTTACGATCTTTACTTTTAACGCCAATAAAAATTCATATTTACAATCTGACGTCATTAAAGATTAGAAATTACTAATTACTGTTAATTACTGTAGATAAAGTATAACTAAAAAACTAAAAAGTTTACCGTTGCTAATAATAGCAACACAGTTTTGACACGCGTAATAAATAATAGACAAATTGTCAGATACAGTTCTACATAATATTTCTACAAATTAAAGCTTCCAAGGAATGATTTTTTAAGTGCAAATACTATCATAAATACATACGTCTTTTGTTTAATACAACCATATAAATATTACTTTAATTATATTTTAATTTCAATAATTATTTATTATTTTAAAACGTGAACAAATTTCTGTAATTCATACAGTAAATAGGCGAATTTAAAAATAACAGAAACGTAATTTTTTACTAATATTATACAATTGTATTTATAAACGACTGAATCGTTAAAAAAAGTAAAAAATCTCAAAGTTTAATGTTGAAAGATGAAAGGTTCTTGTATTTTTAAAAAAATAAATAATAATAATAAATTGTATCTAAATATAGTATAGTCTGATACGTATCATTTATTCATATTATGATAATAATATATGATCTTTTTCTAATTAAATTATGGCGCTATCGCAATTCTATTGGACCTTGTGATCTACTCACGTGGTATTTCACAACAAGTCAAGGGTTATTTTTAATTTTGCAAACGGCTCTAGAAGAATAAGTATCAGGCGATAGAAATTTGTGACTGTTTATTTACAAGTGCAATTATTAATTAAAAATATATCTTCTCAAACACGATTAAATATAATAATTAAATATAATATCATTGGATTCATACGCAAACGGCTAACCCTATACGATTTACGAACTGTAATAATAAAAAAAAAAGACAAATGTAGTCAATATCTCAAATTAATGAGCTACCATTTTACTTTTAGCATATTTATTATAGGTCTATACCAATATTATATACTACAGTTGACTTGACTATGTGGTAGATAAACCGTGAACAAAACCAAAATTAACGACTTAGTGATCATTCAGTATTTCAGTATATCATATTCTATCGTCTATATTATATTATATTGAAAGAAGTTGAATAATTGAAATAATATAGTAGTTAAATATAAACATAATAATAATATAGAAAAAAAAAAATAACGAGTGTAAATGAAACCCAATAGGTTTAAATGAAATAATAATATAAATTATAAATTCTGACGTCGTATCCTGTAGTGCAAGAGCGTATTGGTACATTCAACGAAGAATACGTGGAAACATTTTCCACGACTATCTATTGTGAAAAATCGAATCTTGCGATGACTTCCCGTTTCATCATCCTGTTTTTAATTTCATAGTTGATGATAAAATAATAATAATAATTAATAATAACCGATATTTAGCGATCAATATAAAATTATAGTGATTGGCGACCACGTAATTATGACGTTTTCGAAAACGCCCCAGTTAACGAGGTAATAATGAAATAACGATAGATTATTTACCATTTGTGTAAACCGATAATTTTACGAAACAATATATTATTTTACGTGACACCTACTTTGTTTCTTTCGTCTGTTTAAATCTATGTAATATCATCGTGAAACTAAAATAATAAAATTGTATATAATATATTATGGTAAAGTCCGAGGTGCCTAATATGTCTGAAGACCTTAGTTTGAAACTTAACCTTACCAAACCTTTTCTATCGTGCCCTGAATTGTTGAATAGTTCGCTGGTATCAATAGAGTTTTGTTAAAAAAAACGAACTGCGTTTTTTGTTAGATATAGCCTACTTCAGCTATAATGCATCACTATAATGTTCCAAGTGCAATATTATGTTTTTCGTTATCTTTAAAATAATTTCAAGTATAAATTCAAAGAAACAAAATATATTCCAATAATACTTAACCGCCTATATATTGTATAATAGTATTATATAATGCTATAATCTATTTTAAATTTATAATATTCTTTAAAAATAATTGCAGTTTACGATTAAATACATTACATCAATTTTATTATAGATAAGTTAGTAAGTATTTCTAATAAACATAAATACTAAAGTATTTAAAAATAATAGACTTATAATTACATATTATACATAAATATGTTTATCTTTATTCCCATATTCCAATAGTTTTCTTGTTTTCTTTCGAAAACAACTTTGATAAAATACTGTATCGTTGACTACATTATAAATACTATTGAAACTTATGGTCACGTTTGTATATTGTTACATTTCAGTGCATAAAAATATTAATAGTTTTAATAATTTATTAGGTAATAATTAAACTGAAAAAGAAGTAATAATAATAAATCTATTTTGTGTTTATCTATCCTGTGTATTTTTAACGTAAGCTTAAATTATTAACATCGGTCAACAAATAACAATTTGTGGTTAATGTAACATTATTTTTAAAATATTATATAATGAACTTAATATATCATTAAATGATCATTAATACAAACTGATTAGATATTATATTTTATCTCTTTAAAAGTGACATACTAATATTGGTATGTTTCGTCTAAAACTAATAATATTAATATTAATATTTATTTTTTAACTATGTAGATTTTACACAAGATTATAGTGTTAATTCATTTTAGTCATTTAATAAATTACTTTAGTGTGTTCAAGACAAATAATTCAAAAATATGTCAATAGGTTAACAATATTTTTTAAAATAATAATTATTATTTACTATTTAGACATGTGTATAAAAATACAAATAATATATTACAATATTCAATATTCATTTCAAATAGATGATAATAATAATAATAATTTACAAAAAAAACATTGTTGTTAAATATTGTTATTATTATTTAAATCTTAAAATGCTTTAAATTTACCGTTTTATCGTTTTTATAAACTAATTTGTCAATTTTTCAAAGTAAACGTTGAAATCGTAATATGCATACAGTGATTGTAGGTACACACATAGTTGTTTTCGACTTGTATAAGTATTAACTTTTATTCTCTATTATATAAACTACTATTTATAATCAATGATTATACTAATAATACTACTAATTATATTAAATAATCAATGATATTACGTAACAATAACTGCAGTAAAAATATTTGTAAATTTCAAAAATGTGTAGAGTACACACAACGTGATAATTAATTTGTGCTAACGCATCCGTCGTCGCTCAGACACCGAGCGTGAGAATATTATTGTTATCATTTATTAACTATTAGTCGTTACAATGTACGACTATAATATTACGAGATAATATTATAACAACTACTATTATACATCAGCACGTTATTAATTATTATTATTTAAAACCAACCTATTAGAATTTTTCGAACAACAAATAAAAATAGCAATGGGCAATTAAAATGTAAAACCAACTCCCAATAGGTAATCGTTTTATACTTTTATTAATTTATTATCACAATTCAAACTTCACAGTGCCCGCTCTCCTCAGTACGTCAAATTCGTTGGAATGAACAATTATAGCACTATTATAATAATAATCAGCATAGTAGAGTTAATTTTTTTTTTATATAAAGATTTTCGTATCTACAATATAATAATAGACAATTAATTGTGATTTATTAATAGACGGAACGGAAATAGTCATGGGGGCAATTGTATTACGAGACAACGCTGATGATTATAGACTACAAACGTTTATATTTAAATTTACGTTAAAATAATACGACGTGTCAATAATGCTTATTAGTTATTACCATCGGTTATAAATAGTATTTTTTGTAATCAATGTTATTACTTGTTATTATAATACTATTCCTATTTAATTATAATTTATTTGTCTTTGTTATGATGTCGTTTACTAAAATGGACCTGAGCGTGTTTAGAATAATCCATGTGGATATTATAATATCATTATATGAATTATATAACAGCTTATATCACAATAAACTGCAGTTATTACGTTCAATATTATTTTATTAATTATTATATTGAGTTCGGAATGTTCTGATCGTCCCATTGTCAAATTGGTGTAAAATTATTCACTGAACGGACGGAGAAAAATAAATTTTTGTTTATATGATGTTGATTTCTCTCAAAATTCTTTGTCAAATTTAAAGCGAAACATATTTTGGAGATAATGTCATGTCATTTTTTAAATATTATCTGGAAAACGAGTTACAGAATTTTTTTTTTAAAAATGTAATACTTAATACTTATAATATTATTAAAATTATAAATTTCTCTACTAGATGATATTTTATAAAACGGATATGGCATTCCTTTCAAAATATCTCTTTCTCTAAATTGACTAATATAATAATATGTTTATATTTTAAGTTTAACCAAAACGTCATAATTTATTTTCTACATTACTGTATTTTTCTGCTATATTTCCTGTTCGAAAGACAGCATCATTGAGGAACATGCGTTTATAAGCTTAAAACGTCCTTTTAATATAAATAATAAATTATATTTCTGATGTATATTATAATATTATATAAATATGATATTTATTTATATGTCAGTTATTTTCACCTAGATTTCAAAATTAATGAGTTTAATATTTTAATGACACTAAAAATGTATATTTTGTGATAAAAGCTGACGGCTGATCTCGCTATTGTAAATCTCACGATAAAAGCTTAAAATATTCGCACGACAGATCGTATTTTGTCCATCCAGTACGACGTAGTATACCAGACTTGTATTGTAAATTAAAAACAAAATAACTGAAGTCGTTAACGAATAACAATGAATTGTATTTTTTTTACAACGCACATACCAATCGCTAGAACAAATAAACAATAATAATATTTACGATCAATATTAGTTCACAAGAGTGAAAGAATGAGTGAGAGAACGAAGGGGAACCGACTCGTGTCAATATATACACAACTCGTTAATTGATAAAGACACATATTATAAATTGGACTAACACACATATGTATATACTTATACAGGATGATCATAATTTCGTGTTGCGAAAATTGTGGGAATTACATATGTGTAATAATATATTGACGTCAATGTTTTTTGTAACAAGAATTTCAGACCATTCTGTATTTGATAGCTAAATAATATAATAATTAATTATGTCAATTATGTCGATGGTCGATATATTTATGAGAAATGCACATTCGTTTGTTTGCTCTTTGTTTCTCGTACAATTAATTGATATTACATAATATATATATATATATATCCTATTAAAAAGCAAATGTGTGCTCACGTCTATTGTATTTTTGAATTTATATTTGTCGTATAGTGTTAAACTAAATCATTATTTTTTTCTTCTAATGAATATTGATAAATAAATAAATACTAAGTATTATGTTATTTTTGGGTAGTCGGAAAAAAGTAAATTTTTTATGCATTGTGTGATAAAGTAATAACCAATGCGTGGGAAAAACTAGTCCAGCCCAAATTTTTAAGTGAACATAATAGTGATGTGTAATTCAAAATTGGAAGGAAATTTAAAATCAAAAACTTTAAATGCAATTGTAAATAAAATATTGTTTAATTGTTCAATAAAGAATACACAATAAAAATTTAAAAAATAGTCATATTTTAATATTTTATTATAAAAGATTGTAGATAATTTATTACAATTATAATAATATACAGCCACCTACTTTTTTATATGATTTAAATATATATAAAAAATGTGTATGATACAAACTTATACGTAAAAAAAAATAAGAACTGAACTATGAACTATGGTTTGAATTTAAAAAGTTAACCCCTCATGTAAGTGGCATAATAAGCATTTATCTTGTGAGAGTTGGACATTTTTTTACTCATATACTAAATGTTTACTTAATTCTCAATATAAACTGGTGACTGGTAATACCATTGATTATAGAATAGACTATTCTATAGTCAATGGTAATACTATTTTTTTATATATATATATCTGGATCTATACACTATACTCCTCAACAACACTTCTTAATTATGCATTTGAGTAAGCTCACTCTAGTTATTAACAGCCGCCAGCCAGCATTTTACATATCGACCAAATCGTTTCAAATAGATTTTAAGTTGAGAATATAAATTGTAAGTGCATTTTTAGAATTTGTATGTCACTTACAGGCTTCTAATCAAAATTTTATGTATTGTATACACATACTTGTGCAATTAGTATAAGATTATATTCTATATTTTATAGTATGGGAGGTTAATTTAATTTAATTTAACTCACATTTAATCACTAAATGTGATTATTCCAAATTTTTCAAAGAGTAGGCAAGTAACTTACATAATATTATAAAAATTAACGTACAATTTTTATTAATCTATTTGGTTGATGTGGGGGCTAACATCACATGCGTTCCGATCACCCTATATAATAATATTAATAAATTGTGTTTATATATTTCACATGCACTTAGTAACTAATTATAACTAGAGTTGGTATTTTAATGTTATACAAATTTATAAAAAAAATGATTAAAAATCTAGAATAATATACTACTATAATAAAATAAAATTTTTAAATTATAAAATTTATTTATCGTTATAACATAAAAAAGCGGGAACGTCGATTTTCGATGTTCCTCCTTCGTCCCTTCGGTCCTCGGAGAAATTAGTGGTTTATTATAATTAAGATTTGAATGCAATAATATTGCACTAGAAAATACGATTCTGAGCGAAACTCAATCGGTAATTTAATCGGTATATTATAATATTTTATATTGATAATCCGTTCCAAAATTTTATCACCTAAGTAAATTACCTATGTTAGTACTAAACAAATTTTCATGTCCCTACAATCAAAACTTAATTAGTTATCACAAAATAAAAACATTTAAAATAATAGAAACCATAATTTTTTGATTGTTTTTCCTCGCCCAAAGACAAAAATTTTGAGAAATTCGAAAAGTGAGCTAAATAAAGTACCAACTAGATACAATTTACTATAGAAAGCATACCCTATTTGTGTTAATCAGACCATTATTTCTACCCGAAAAAATGGTTTAATACATAAAGAAAACATCTGTGTAAAACCAATACATCAGTCACTTCGCTCAGAATTTAATAATTGAAAATTGAAAAATCACGATATTACATTTAATTCCATTTATATCGATTATTCTCAATATGATTTTGGAATACGATTAAATTTATAATTATACGTTTTTTGATATATTAAATTTTTTTTTTTTTATGCGAAGATTTATAATTGTCGATCTTATAAAAAAAGAATTTTCTCTTGACCTCGTAACGACCACGACAACACTTTAACCCTTCGCAATCATAATACACCAACCGTGGTATACCTGATGTACCTTAATAAAGGATATCCACATGGGGTTACCCGATCGTGTTTTATGTTACCTCTATCTCATAGTTTTTATTACTGGGTCTGCATGACTGCATATTCTTTGAAGGGCGAAAAGAATTAATTTTTATTTCAAACAAATCTTTAACATTTAATATACAACTATAATAACATTATAGGTAGTCTTTATTATTACCAACAAACAATGATGTTGAGTATTGATGCTAGAAAATCAAAACGTGCTATCATGCATGTGTTAGGAAATGTGACGTGACATTAGTGTGGCGCCCTGATACATTAAAATACTATATAATATATAAATCTATATCCCACATATTTTTTCCGTGACGTGATAATATATGATGGCACGTGAGTTCACGTGACATGATAGTAGTCCGTTCCCACCTTAAGATGTTCAAGTGATCAACATTTAATTTTAGATCGATCAAATTTCCTTTTTGCTAAATAGAGAAAAAATTATGAAGAAATTAATTAAATCGGGCCCAGTTTTTTAAAAATTACGATTTGTGCTAACATCGGGTGTAAGTAGTTTCATGGAATAATTAATTTTTGAAAAATAAAATTTTGTAATTAAAAAATTACCATACTATAATTTTTTGTAATTATGAAACAAACTCACTAATCAAATTTAAATATACTAAAATATATTACATTTTTAGGTGTTGTTATTTTGTAATTATATTTAGAGAAGGTACCTATATTCATGAATATAATAATTATTATATTGTAAATTATTGCGAATAATATTTTTATACATATTTGCCTATTTATAATATACTCTGATAAAAATTAATTAATATATATTTATTTGTATTCGGTTGTACATTATTTTTTTAATTTCATAATATATTACTTCTTTTCCTAACTAACGAATACGACCTAAATATATATATATATATATATTGGCCACCAAAGATTTCAAATACTGGTTATGAATAATTAAACAATTATTTGTGTTTTGAACTCTTTATTTTTTGTTAATTGGATTATTTTTATACAAATAGTTCTACTCAAAGGTTTTAACGTAACAATATAGTGTATAACTCAGAGAAGGAATACTTATATTAAAATGGGAAATACATGTTTTACTTGTTTGAAAACTGTGGAAATAGATTCTGATAAAAATGTTCCGAAGAAGGTTGTAAATAAAAAAAAAAAAGCAGAACATAATTAGGAGTATGTTCAATTGGCGGAAAACCAGACCGACAGAAGAAGATAAATTCGTAAAATTGGGCTACAATCAGGGCCGAACTTAAGGGCCTTAGGGTCTCAAGGAAGCTACTAAAGAGCCCTTTTAAATATATATTAATAAAAATTGCTTTTAATTTGTATATATTCAACATACTTAGATAAAACAAATATTATACATATACCATTATCATAATTATAAAATAAATATATGTACTCGTATACAAATTAAACATAAAAGAACAGATTTATAAAAAAAATAATTAACACATTTTTACACGGCGAGTGAAGTAAGTCTTTTTACCTCTATATTTGATCTTAAATCATTTTTAATTCTTTTAAGAGCCGAAAATGACCGTTATGCTGAGTAGTTTGGTACAAGTGTATTCAACAGCATCTAAAGTGATATTCCTATATTTGGATAAATGTCTATAAAGCCGTTTTCTAGGATAAATTTGTATAGCTCCAGTGATGATATTTTTTTTCTCTTGTAGCTTCTGTAGACAACAAATGAGCTTGTAAATGCAAACATTCATTTTTTTATATTCTTGTCCTAATCCCTTGGATAAAAGTTTTTCAGATTAAATGCTCCTTCGTAAATTTCTTGAGTATTTACTATTTGGCTTTGAAAGTCAAAATTTTTACTTAATCTCTCAAGCTGTGTATATTACTGATAAACACCACGAAATGTATATATATATATATATATATATTATATATATGGTCCCATAACAATATAACACAACATAATATTAATTTTTAAGCTATTTCCTCTTAATAATATTATATATTATACACGAACTATTTTTCCGTGTTTACCAATTTATGAATGATACTTTTTTCCTTTTTTGGTGTTTACCTGAGGACCTCAGGAAGGTAAGGGCCCCTAGGTAGCTGCCTAGTTTGCCTAGCCGGAAGTTCGGCCATGGTTACAGACCTACGACTGTGGAGGTGTTGGCCGTGGAGTCGGATACGGATATGGTGATTTTTGGCATCCAGGAGGAATCATCTTACAGCAGCCAAAAATGCTTTATCTGAGTAAAGAATATTTTACCATTTTACTATTGTCAGTAAATTCACATTTTTTGCTCAAAGGAAATGCAGATAATGTACAGGTATTGGTGGCCGTTCATGAAACATGACCGGATGTTGCGTACAAGGCCGTCCAAACGTCACCTATATTAAATCGCCAGTAATAAACGAATACGGAATGAGATTAAAATTGAAATATTTTATTCATGGACCAGTGAATTAGATGTAGAGATTTCTGGTCCACCGATATACCTGTGTCAGGCGAAATGCATTGACACATAAACGGTACGTTATTAATTTAGAAATTTCAACTGAACATATTTTTAATCGTAATTATTATTAATCGTTGTTTAGGCTATGGCAGAGGGAGGACGAAACAGATGCCCAATGTGAGGCGCCCGCGGATCTTGTTGGCCAATTGAAAATCTCAGTCTGACATCATCCCCTTGTATTATACCTGTTCACTAATTTCTCTATAGTCATTTAGCACAATATTGTAAATTAATTTGTTCGCTAAAATATTATATATTATAATACTATATATTTAATTATATTATATAACAAAATAATTTACATTATTTTATTTTAAATGATTATTCGAAAATTGGTGAACATAATAACATTCATACTTTTATAGGTACATTTTAGATTCTGAGCAAAGCGAGGAATATATTGGCTATACAAATATTTTTTATTTTTTATTTTTTTTTTATGTCTGAAAGCACGATTTTGGATAGAAATAATGGTCGATTTCCACGAATGATTGCGTCTAGTGGTACTTTATTTAGCTCGTATTTCGAATTTCTCAAAAGTTTTTCGTCAGATGAAGAAAAACTACCAAAAAATGGTGAAAAATCGGCAAAATTATGATTTCTGTGATTTAAAATTTTTTTATTTTATGAAAGCTAATTAGGTTTTAATCATAGAAACTTGAAACTTTAGATTTTAACAACATAGGTGTTCTACATTAAAGAAAAAAATTTGAAAACGATTGATTGATTTTCTGACAAAGTATAGAACTTTGAAATTTTTTCCAAAAATATTTAATATTACATGCAATTTTTTGTTTAACGGTTTGAAAATTTTATAAAAGTCTAATTGATTACTTACTACTTAATCTATTTCCAAAATATTTGTAAAATCGTAGTAGACTTTTTTTATTATAAACTCCTAAAATTTGAATATTATTATTAATATTTTTGTATAATTGAATATTATGATATTTTTTTTTTTATAAGTCTGAAGGCACTTTTGTGGGTAAAAATAATGGTCCAATTACCACAAATAGGATATGATTTCGGTAGGAAATTGCATTTAGTTGGTATTTTATTTAGCTCATTTTTCGAATTTTTCAAAAGTTTTTCTTTTCCCAAAGGATATTCATTTATTAGAAAAATATATTTTTAAAAAAATTACATTGAAATAATTAGTGATGGGAATAATCGAATGATTTTAATAATCGAATGATTAGTAATCGAAAAAAAAAATAATCGAATAATCG